>CM076570.1:1628025905-1628561814 GCA_034641835.2 Pinus albicaulis
TAACCTAAGAGAGAAACCTGTTAGAAAATGGGTGAAGTTGGTATTACACACCCAATTGGATAACCTCGAGGAGAAAACATTTCTCCCACTTTATTTGTTGGCATAACCTAGTAAGTGTTATTCATTAGCATGTATTTTGTAAAGGCCTTGACCTAGTTCCTATTCAACTCCATCCACCAGGTTGTAGAGGATTCCAAGCCTAATTTCATGAAAAGTAACTTGGGGATGATCACATTGACCTGCTTGATGACGTGTCTATGAAGATTAACTACCTTGAACTATTTTTTTGCGTAGGGAAAGAGACACATTCCCATGTCTGTGCATGAAAATGTTCTTTGATATTGTTAATGCCTCTAGTGTTTACTTCTACAAGTTCTATAGGTAGAGTCTGTAAAGGGCCAGGTAGCCTCTGGATCTCATCTTTTATGAAAGGTGGCATATCTAGTAAATGTCTCCGCAGTGGACTCCGGAATGGATTCAACAGTTGTTCTTCATTTTAATATCCATTAAAACACAACAAATTTAAGGTAAACTATGTACATGTGTCATTTCTCCCACAAACTAAAATGTATAAGTGGTAAATTTTATACCAAGTGTGCTCCCACCATGTAAAGCACAATTTGGTGAACTTATCATTTTTATAATTTCTTTTTCGATTAAATTTAGTTTCACACATGATCAATTATTGCTTTGAAAGTTGTGTTCTACATAATTTGTGTACACCAAATTACAAATTGATTTTTTGAAATCTATTTTGTGTAAATGTTGACCAATAGATATATATCATGGAGGATTAAATCTATTAGAAAGATCACCCTAATCCCATATGTAAAGCTCAAAGGACCTGGGGATGTTCATGGTGATTAAACACCTCCATATGCACATATGGAATTGATTTTTTATTAACTTTGTGAGTTAAATTAGTTGTTAATAAGTTTCATATTTTAATTTTTAGGAGGTAAGAGGAGAAGGGTTTCTACTCTATCCATGGAGCGTGGCCATGGTTCAACCGGTCGAGGTATGAGTGGTAGCAGGTTGCGTGAAGGGGGTGATATTTATTCCCCCGAAGGCCAATCAACAACTGCTGGTTCTCAACAGGGTCATTTTGGGTCTGGTTCTCAGTAGCGTCATTCTGGGTCTGGTTCTCAGTAAGGTCATGTTGGAGAAGATGTTAACCAACAACATCAAGGTTGCCATCAATTTCAATATTTTTTCATTAAATTTGTACAACTTTTTTTACACGTGTTTTTTCTAATATACAAAATTATATATATATTGATGTAGAGGCCGAAAATGTTCGAACTAGTGGTCAAAATAGACGTAGGGCAGCCCGCTACATTCAAGAAGAAGGCTGTCAACCCAGCACAACTTATCCGGTCGAGATTACTGATATACCATGGGAAACCAACATGGTGGAATGCAACTTACAAAGGTGTGAAAGACTTCATGCAAAATTGAAAAGAGATCTCGTGGCTTTGTCTCTACTTGCTGAGAGTTGACAAAGCCTTGAAATAGTTACACATTCATTGGGTGAAATGGTAAATGTGTACAGAAATCTTGGGCCAACGACTGATTGATTTGTAGAAATGATGGGAAAGAGAAAAGAAACAGTGATGGGTCGTGATAAATGGGAGGACGTAAAACAAAAAGTTACAAAAGAAGTGGCCAAGTCAATGTTTAATTTTAAGGAAGGGCCAAAAAGAAAAATATTGAAGGTGCAGTATTTCAAGCACCCAAACAAAGCTCGTTATTTGTATGATAGGCATCTTGCGGCCTATGGAAGGCTTCCATGGAACGATGAGGTTCCTATTTATTTTGCATAAATGTTTTATGCAGAAATTTTTTTGGGTATGAAACCCAACTACAATGACCTTCCTTCACAATTTTTTGGCCCGGGGAAAGGTCGATTATATGACCGTAAGGGCGCTAAGTGAGATGTGGAGTTGCCTCACCCTGAACCGCCATTGGTGAGTCGACCATTTCGAGTCGAAAATCTGCAATCAGAGATGGATGTGACTTCTCAAATAAGTCGAGAAGCAAGGGATGTTATGATCGAAAATGTTCATAGCGGATTGAGTGGAGTCGATCTTTGTTTAAATCGACAAAGAGCACGTGAAAATGCACGTGCCAATTTTGTTTATTGTACAGATGAGGAGATTGACAACATGAGTGTTGAAGATCTCCGAACATATGCAAAAAATTGTCGCAATGGTTTGCAAGACCTAATTTTTCATGAGGAAGAGGGCACCAGAACGGTATGTGTTAGTGACCTTAGGGTTTGAAATTATTTTTACATATACATGTGTACAATTTGTAATAAATACATGTGTATGTACATGTATACATTTATATGTATGTGTACATTAATCTAACAAAATTGTATTATTATATGTTAAAACACCATTTGCAGTTCTCACACATGATGTGTGACGAAAATGTTAATATCACGTTCGGGTCCTCTGGTTCAAACAATGCAGATGGGTCTGACCATCAAGATATGTTGGCAAATGTTAGTGTTTTTTAAGTGACTTTAAAATAAATAATTGTTGCCACACATGTACATGTATGTATATATATAATTTGATAAAATGTTTTAACAGGTACCGATTCCGTCTGATGTTTTTGGGATGGCGGTACCTTCTTCTTCCTTGGGAGATGTACCTTCTACTTCCTTGGGAGATGAGCCACAAGTATGGAAATTTTTTCACAAGTTTAAAATTTATGTTTAAAAATTATATATATATATATTCTACCTCAAAAATCTCCATTAAAAATTGAGATATATATATATATATATATATATCTAGAGAGAGAGAGAGAGAGAGAGAGAGAGAGATCTATATTTTGAGTTATTTAAAATTTTTTGAATTTAGGTTCCTATAGAAGATTTCTTTAATCCGCGGACTCTAGCGACGGAGATAGGAACATCCACAGCATTTGAACAAGTTGTCTTTAGTTCCTTTTTTTAATATTATTGAAAATAAGTTTATATATGTACATGTGCATTTTCATTTGAAAGTTTTATATATATATATATATATATATATATATATATTTAACTGTACATGTATATTGTACAGTTTACTGTTGCAGATGTTCCTATGGGAGAACTTGTTCATCAAATGGAGAGGGAACCTTATGAGGTATTGCATGATTTTTTTGTTATATTTTTTTTTTTACATGAAGTTCTAGATATATATATTCTCATTCATTTTTAAAACATCAAATTTTAATGTTCAAGTACATGTGCATTGTGTATGTAGGTTTCCCATTCACATGATAGGGCACGAACTGAGACCCTAGTAGGAAGACGCTAGATCCGTCTCTATTTGATGGACATGATTTGTAGATTTGATTTCAAAATTTAGATGGTCTTAAAATTTGTTAAACTTGATACAGTTTGATACTTGTGAGATTTACAATTTTTGGACATATTTTATTACATTGTTAATATAATTTGTTTTATTTAATTTTTGGATGGTTTTAGTACTTTTGGCATGTGAATGTCAAGTAATGTTGTCATCTATAAATTAATGTTGTCATCTGAACTACATTTGGCATGTTATGTAATGACATGTGTTATAATTTGTTTTGTTTTTAAAATTTAAGTTTTGGATGCTTGGAGTACATTTGGCATGTGAAGTAATGTTGTGATCTATATTTTTTTGTTAAATTAAAATTTAAAAGTTTTGGATGGTTTCAATCTACATTTGGCATGTGATATTTAATGTTAAATGTTTTTATTGGATAGTTGAATTATAATTGGCATGGCATGTGAAGTTTTTAAAGCTCAAGTTTTGGATGGTTTCAATCTACATTTTGCATGTGATATTTAATGAACTTTAAATGTTTAATGTTTTAATGTTGCACAATATATAATCAAAAGGTTTTTAAAACTTAAAGTTTTGGATGGTTTCAATCTACATTTGGCACATGTGGTAGATAATGTTAAATGTTTCTATTGGATCTAGTTGAACTATAATTGGCATGGCATGTGAAGTAACGATCTATATATAATTTAAAGTTTTTTAAACTCAAGTTTTGAATGGTTTCAATCTACATTTCGCATGTGATGTTTAATGTTTTAATGTTGCATGATATATTATCAAAAGTTTTTAAAATTTTAAAGTTTTGGATGGTTTCAATCTACATTTGGCACATGTGGTATATAATGTTAAATGTTTCTATTGGATAGTTGTTCACTATAATTGGCATGGCATGTCAAATAATGTTGCACAAATCCCCTTTGGATGGTTGAAGTACATTTGGAATTTTAAGATTGCTTTTGATCTCTCCATGTAGTTTTGTTTGAATGAAAAAATTTCCAATAGGAAGAACATAGCTTTTCAATGCAACTAACCATGTATCAATTGAGCTCTAATTGAAAAAAGAGTTTAAAGAAGTAGATATATGTACAAATTATCCCTTTAATTTTTATTGGAAATATAAGTCTAGTACATATATATGTTTGTTCAATTTGGGTCAATGTCGTTAATGCACTCAAATAGGTAGCCTTGTTGATTTATTTACATTGTTGAAACTTTTTACCAAAAAATCCAAGTAGTTTTTCATCAATGCACATAGAAAAACTACTTGGAACAATTAATTGTGCATTCTAGAACATATCTATCCAAGACAAGTAACATTTTTCATCAATGCACATAGTAAAACTAGAACAATTAATTTCATTCTAGAACACACACACACACACACACACACACACACACACACATATATATATATATATATAACATTTTTCATCAATGCACATGTATAGAAAAACTACTTTCAGTTGATACTAGAGCACGTGCTTGTACCCAAACAATTTGTACATGTGCAAACACTTGCACAAATAACATAAGAGACTCAATTTTTAGTTGAGTACTGGAAGTTCTAAAACATATTTAATCCAAAGATAATAAATTGTTGGACAATTCACTCAAAAAAATTCTAATGGAATTCCATCCTCAATAATCCGTTCATGATCGGATTTTGACATTTTCCATCTCTTAATTTTTGATTTTTTCTTTGATTGAACTTCTATCAACTTTATGTGTGCTTCACACACCAAGTGACTATATTGACAACTTATGGAATCAGGTTCATAGTCTTCAAAGTAAACAAAGTCTTCACTTTGATGAGTTTGTCTGAAAAAATAACCTTTTAGTATAATAGACCCTCTGTCATATTGAAATCCGTGATCATTATAGTTTTGTAATAATTTCATTTTTCGTTCAGTGCAATGCATCAAATAATACTTCACATTTTCATCGTTGTCAATAGGTGCAATTACAGCAAAAACATCTCCTGCACAATAAAATAAATTTAACAAAATTATGCATATTTAAATTTATTTCTAGATCTTTAAATCATTAGAAAGTAATTCAAATGTTACTTTCTCTAACAAGATCAGAAACTCGATCACCATCGGATGATATTGTAGTTTCCTCTGATTTCATTTCTTCAAACATTGCAACAGAAATTTTTCCCTTTGTATTTAGCTCTGTATGTTTCCAATCGTTCACATACATTTTGTTTTCACAAACGTCATTGGATTTTGTGTTGTCTATGCAAACATCACAAAAACAAGAATACTTTCTTTTATCCAATGCAAACACATTTCTAGATGACTTTGTTTGAATTGAATGCAATTTTTGAGTCCCTTTTATTGTTTCAACGTAATTTCCAATAGATCTATCTACATCTTCGATTCCAATATGCCAAAAAAACCTTTATATGGAAAATTAGAAAGATAGTTTGTAAATATGATATCAAAATATAATCAAAGATAATCAATGCATGATAAATGTGTTGGAAATATGATGCAGAGTGTTGTCCTTGATGGCAACCCACTGAATAAAGATGAAGACATGAGAGTGTTGGCATGTGTTGTCTTTGATGTCAATCCACCTGATGAAGTTATTCTTGACTTGATGGTCTTGGTAAATGATGTTTGTTAGCAATATGATGCTGAGTGTTGCTCTTGAAAGGCAACCCACTTGATGAAGATGATGGAAACTTACTTGATGAAGTTGTGCTTGATAGAATATGTTTTGATGAACTAAATATGATGTATCTACAGTGTATACAGAAGGCAATGAAGAAAGGAATTCAGCATGTGCTAAATATATGATGAAAAGAGTATGTTTCAAGGAATATGCGGATCTGTCTAGGGGAAGTCGCGTATGCACGCAGAAAACAACGTGCCAAGTCGCGTATGGGCAAAAGTGCTCAAAAAGTGCAAAACCGGGGGTAACCACCATGGTATTGACCCATTGTATTGGGTAATGATTCGTCTAAAAGACCCCGTCCAGAAATACCATTGGAAGTAATGTAGTTTTGGGCTCATGGTATTGGTTTGGCTCATGGTATTGAAAAAGGGTAAACCTATATAAGGAGAAGAAATTCATTGTGCAAATCATGAGCGTGGGAGCAAGATGTCTGAGCTTGAATGAATACTTCTTTGTGAAGTATATCTGTATGGAAAGGGTAAAGGTTTGATGATAGATCTGAATCTATGATGCACTTATGAAGAAATGATGAAGCGGGATTTCAAGATCTGAAATGTACTTGTATTTGCTAGATCTGTTTATGGAGTGATTAGATCTGTGATGAGGCGAACATCTGTCTGAAGTAAAGGGTTGAATTTGAACTGAATGTCTGATCTGAAGAAGTATGCAGCTCTGTAATGATTGAAGATCCATACGCTACTTCGCCACAGAGGAAGCGCGTATATACGCGGCTTCACTGAAGAAAAAGCGCATATGCGCAGTGAAGTTTATGTACAGATGTATACGCTAGTTTATATGAACGGAAGCACGTATATACGTGACATCAGAGAAAGGAAAGTGCGTATGCAAACTAGGGTTTGCTGAAGTATGGGGTATGAAATGTCTCCGTATCCGTATCCGTTCGTTTTAACAGTGCGTTGTTGATGTTCGACCGTGAGTAAATGTATGGACAGGGTCCACCGGGAAATATGATGAAACGTGGCTCGTAAGTTAGCTTAAAGGAAGCTGGATCCAGTGTGAAAATTGATGAAACGTGGTCCAAGGTGGTGCTGAGGGTTGTAGCCTTCAGTCAGGGGGTTGTAGCTCCCTTCCAGGTGAGGCTGGTAAACGAGATCAGGGGGTCGTAGCTCCCTTCCAGGTGAGGTTGGTAAACGAGAGCAGGGGGTCGTAGCTCCCTTCCAGGAGAGGCTGGTAAACGAGTCAGGGGGTTGGAGCTCCCTTCCAGGAGAGGCTGGTAAATGAGCGCATGTGGGTGCCTGCTTGCTGGTAGGAGTCTGCACCAACACATATGTTGTAAGATGTTTTCTCTATAACAAAAATATTGAAGGCTGAGCAACTGCAGCGGTGGTTTTCTCCCGACTTGGGTTTCCACCTAAAAATCCTGGTGTTCATGTGTGATGCTTTGTGTGATGGTTTATTCTGTTGTTACTGCACATGTTTACTGTTTATTAAACATCCGATGAATGAATGATGGAATGATATAAGTGAAGAATTAATGACATAATTAGATCTCTGTGTATACGCGAGTTTCATAAAGGGTATCCGCGTATATACGTGAGTCTGTATCAGGAAAGTAGCGTATGTGAAAAGTAAAAGTTTAGAATATGCAAGAAATACCCATTCACCCTCTCAAATATTTTTCCAACAATTGGTATCGCAGCCGTTCGTAGTTTCGATCGTAATGAGATCCGGCGCAATGGGAAGTCAAGAAGGAGTGATGTCTATAAAGCCACCTCTATTCAATGGAAGCAATCTGATATTCTGGAAGGTACGAACAAAAGCATATCTGCAAAGTCTTGGTGCAGATGTATGGGCAATCGTGGAAGAAGGTTATCAATACCCGGCAAGTATTCCTACTGATGCAGCAAAAAGGAAGAAGTATGAAATCAATGCCAAAGCAGTGAATGTCTTATTAGGAAGCATGTCTGAATCAGAATTTGCTAAAGTAATGCAGCTACATTCAACAAAAGAAATATGGGACAATATCATTCTGAGCTATGAAGGAGATACAAAGGTAAAAAGTGCAAAACTCCAAACTCTCAGAATTGAATATGAAAACTTAAGGATGCATAGTGATGAAAGTATGGCCAGCTTCTTTCTTTGTCTAGATGATATTGTAAATCGAATGAGAAATTTGGGTGAAACCATAACTGATACTACTCTGGTGGAAAAAGTCTTAAGATCCTTGACTTCAAAATTTGACTCTAAAGTTTCCGCTATTGAAGAAAGGCAAGATCTGCAAACTCTTACTGTTGTTCAATTACATGGTATTCTGACTGCTTTTGAAATGAGACAAGGAGGTCCTTCTCAATTAAGAGAAGCTGCTTTTAAGGTATCTGCAAAAGGAAAAGAAAAGGAAGTTGTCAAAGAATCCAACTATATATCCGAAGAAGAAGAAGCGAATTTCGTAAGAAAACTCCAACTAGGTACTGGAAGATTCAAAGGTAAGCTTCCCTTCAAATGTTTTGAGTGTGGAAAAGTTGGTCACTATGCTGCTAAATGTCCTTATAGAGAAAAACATGGTAAAGGGAAACAATTTGAAAAGAGAAAGAGTTATTATGCAAAAGAAGATGATGATGACATGTCTAGTGAAGATGAAGAAGATTCTGACCATGATCTGAAAGTGCTCATGGAAAAGAAGCAAAAGAAGAAGCCTACTCGAAACAAGGAGATCTATCAGAAAACATGGTTAGCAGAAATTGAAGAAGATGAATCAAATAGTGATTGGGGTCATGATTGTCTCATTGGTACAATGAATGGTGATGATAGTGAAGAGTATGCTATCAAAGATCAACAAAGAATATTTAATGAGAAGGAATCTGCCTCCAAAGCTTTGATGTTCGATGATGCATACAATCAAAGTAAAGGACTTGAAGCAGATCTGGAAAAATCAAATAAGAAGAATGAAAGTCTTGAAGCTGAAATCATCCCTCTACAATCATTTGAAAAGGAAGGACTTGAAGCAGAAATCATTTCCCTCAAAGAAGACCTGGATAAATCAAATAAGAAGAATGAAGGCCTTGAAGCAGAAATCATCTCTCTCAAAGAAGATCTGGAAAAATCAAACAAGAAGAATGAAGAGCTGCAACAAACATGTGAAGAAAATGAAGATTGGTTGAAAGAAGAGATTCTAAATCTGAAGGATCAAGTAGAAGATGGAAGAAGGAAAGAAGAAAGCATGACAAAGCAATGTCAAGCCTTGGAGGTTGAGGTAAACATTCTCAAAGGTAAATTAGAAGAAAGGGTTAAACTTTTGAGGTTTCATGATAGTACTAATATTTTGGACAATATTCTGAGTAATCAAAGGTCTCCTGCTATCAAACTTGGTCTTGGTTTCCATGAAACTGTTAAAGGAGAATCTAGCTCACAAGGAAGTGCTAAAAATTCAGAGGAAGTCAATGCAAAACCCGAAGTGTTGAAAGAGACAAAAGATCAACCATCAATCATGAATTCTCAAAGGAATTCATTCAAGAACGTTGAATGTTTTAAATGTCATAATTATGGGCATGTTGCAGCAAATTGCAGAAGCAGAACAGTTCAGCCACAAACAAACAGGTTCTACTCAGAAAGGTACTCTAGTAGCTTCAAGGGATATTGTTTTTCATGTAACAAGTATGGACATAAAGCAGCTGATTGCAAAAGGAGGAAGATTAGAAATACTCATTATGATTCTTATGCTTACTTTTCTGGACATATGAGATGTTATTCTTGTAACAAGTATGGACATGTAGAAAAGGAATGCAGGTTGAACAGATCTGAGAAAGTGGACAATTTCCAGCACGCAAGTAGAAAGTTCAAACAAATCTGGAAAAAGATGGAGGACCGATTAGAAACATAGGGAATTCTGACCCTACTGCAGTCATCCGCTTCTCAAGCTTACTTCTCTTATTGACTGCAGGAATGATGTGGAGAGCAATGTATGATGATTCTCATGATTGATTTGAGTGTTCTGGTTATATGTATTTCTGACAGAGCATCTGATATGAAGAAGACAGGTACATGAAGTACAAGTTCAGGGGGAGATGAAGGAATGTGAAAAGTTTCTATGCTTCACTTTCCATACGCGGGTTCTATTAGCAAAAGTAGCGTATACACGCGAGTTACAGCATACACAGTCGCCTATGCATTTATGATAAGAGAATTGGGATGACAGCTGAAGATCAGGAGCAGAGGTTCAGAGGGAGCATCAGTCTGACTGATAATAACTATAGTTTTGACTCTGTATCAGCTTAATTTATCAGTTCTAAATAATGATGATATGATACATGGTTTCTTATGTTGAAGACTATGGATGAGTCCTATTTTCTTGAGTATTCGTTGCTGAGATGAAAGTCTTATAATTCAGAGACAAGGACAGATCATGCAGAGATTGTTGCTGATGACTTGCTGTTGAAGGTGTTTCAGATTACACAAGTTAAGGAAGAGCACTGGTTTAGGGGGAGCAACAGGTTGAATACTAATGATTTCATTATTAGCACTATGACTGCTTATTCTTTGATTATTGTGATACTCATGCTCAAATGATGATGACTGGGTTTATTATGATGAGATTTTGATCCCTGTTTACTGAAAAGTATCTTTTGTGCTCACACATGGATGAGTTGGAAGTCATTTGATCCAGAAATAAGAATAGATCATGCAGAGTTTGTTACTATGGTTAAGATCTTTTGCCTACATATGTTACTTCATGTTAAATCTTGAAGATCATGGTGATGTTGGACCACATGGATGATTGCTTGACACCTATGTAGATGTTCGTATGAGAATCTCTTGAAAGATTACTGAGAGCAAAGAATCAAGGCTTGGTTACTAATGTGTTTATGGCACAAATCAGTTGGATGACGCGTTTGAAGACACAACTACATCGTTCTATCTATCCGTAGTCTGTAGGAAGCATTCAAATATCTCTTAAAGAAGTCGAACACGTTCTTTTCTCACAGATCAGACTGTTAAAATATAGAAGATGGTATTGGATACGCGGTTTCTCAAACACAACACAGAGGAGATAAGTATGGTTCATGCAATGTAAAACCATGTGCGATTTCCGATAAATTTTCTCGTTTGAAGTCAAATCTCAAAGACAACAAAGCATCGCTTGGTATCTCGGTATTCTCTGCATCTCGGTATGTCTGCTCTTATAATACTGTTTCAATCTTTGATGTTTTAAAGATGCCTTGATGATTGGTTGAAAGTGTTCATGATGCACAAACTAAGGGGGAGCCTTAGTCATATGGAAAGGATGCTTGGATGCATAGATTCAGGGGGAGCATTAGCCTTGCTAAGTATAATGCATTGTTGGCATTATGATGGGTCTGAAATATGTTCTCTTTCTTATGGTTTTTCTGGTTTTGGTGGTGATGGTCTTAAAGTCATATTTGTATTTTTATGAAAAGGTCTTGTTGAGACCCATGATGTAAAATTGTAATATTCAGCCATAAGGACTTGTCAAATTTGTAAACCCACTTGGTTGGGTAGCTGAAATAAATTTTTGTGAACCCACTCTGCTGGTAGCCGAGTTGAAAACCCACTTGGTTGGGTACTTGAGTCTTATATGTAAATCCACTTGGTTGGATATTTGATGTAAGTATGAGTCTTTGGTGATAAGAAGTTCATAGAGTCATGTACTTTATTGAAAAATATGTTTGAAGATTCAGCATGAAGTTCATATCAGATCTGCAGAACGCTTCTTCCACATGAGGAGAAAAGGGGGAGAGTATGTTGGTTTTGATCCACCCTTTTCCCTTGATGTCAAAGGGGGAGAGTGACATGGTGTTTGAATGAAGGAAAATAATGGTGTCAAAATGGAGAGAGTGACATGGTGTCATTGTATTCTTAATGTACCTATCTGTTGTGGTGATCAAACACCATCGTGGTTGATCGTGGTTGCCATCAAGTCCAAAGGGGGAGATTGTTGGCAATATGATGCAGAGTGTTTTCCTTGATGGCAACCCACTAAATGAAGAAGAAGACATGAGACTGTTGACATGTGTTTTCCTTGATGGCAAACCACCTGATGAAGTTATTCTTGACTTGATGGATTTGGTAAATGATGTAAATCTGATGTGAAATGATATGATGCTGAGTATTGTCCTTGAATGACAACCCTCTTGATGAAGATGATGGAAACTTACTTAATGAAGTTGTTCTTGATAGAATATGCTCTTGATGAAGTAAATCTGATATATCTATAGTATGTACAGAAGGCAATGAAGAAAGGAATTCAACATGTGCTAAATCTTGATGAAAAGAGTATGTTTCTAGGCATACGCGGATTTTCCTAGGGGAAGTCGCGTATGCACGCGGGAATAAACGTTCCAAGTCGTGTATGGGAAAAAGCGCTCTTAAAAATGCAAAACCTGGGGTAACCACCATGGTATTGACCCATTGTATTGGGTAATGATCCGCCTAATTGACCCCGTCCAGGAATACCATCGGAAGTAATGTGGTTTTGGCTCATGGTATTGAAAAAGGGTAAACCTATATAAGGAGAAGAAATTCATTGTGCAAATGATGAGCATGGGTGAAATATGTCTGAGCTTGAATGAATACTTCTCTCTGGAGTATATTTGAATGGAAAGGGTTACAGTTGAATGAAAGATCTGAATGTATGATGCACCAATGAAGGAGTGAAGAAGAAGGGGATCTAGATCTGTAGTGTTCTTGTATCTGCTAGATCTGTTCATGGAAGGCCTAGATCTGAGATGAGGCGAACATCTGTCTGAAGCAAAAGGGTAAATCTGAACTGAATATCTGATCTGAAGAAGTATGCTGCTCTATAATAGTTGAAGATCTATACGCTAGTTCGCCGCAGAGGAAGCGCGTATATACGTGTCTTCGTTGAAGAGAAAGCGCGTATGCGCAATAAAATTGGCTCTATAATTTATACTGAAGTATACGCGGGTTTATGTGAACGGGCGGCGAGGCACGACACTGAAAGGTGCGTATGCAAACTAGGGTTTGTTGAAGTCTGTGGTAAGAAATGTCTGATCTGTTCTGCTAGTTTACTGATATCTGTCAATGAGTTATATGTATCTGTTTCATGGTTGACTGTGCTTAAAAGTATGGAGTGGGTCCAGTCTGAAAATATGATGAAACGTGGCCTGCAAGTGGTGTCCTAGTGGAAGCTTTGGATCCAGTGTGAAAATTGATGAAACGTGGTCCATAGAGGTGTCGAGGGTTGTAGCCTTCAGTCAGGGGGTGGTAGCTCCCTTCCAGGTGAGGCTGGTAAACGAGATCAGGGGGTCGTAGCTCCCTTCCAGGTGAGGCTGGTAAACGAGAGCAGGGGGTCGTAGCTCCCTTCCAGGAGAGGTCAGTAAACGAGAGCAGTCGTAGTTTCCTTCCGGTGAGAGGTCAGAATGAGCCAGGTAAGGCCTACGTGTCAGGTAGAGTCTCGCACCAAGACATATGTTGTAAGATTTTTTCTCTATAATAAAATATTGAAGGCTGAGCAACTGCAGTGGTGGTTTTCTCCCGTCTTGGGTTTCCACCTAAAAATCCTGGTGTTCATGTGTGATGCTTTGTGTGATGGTTTATTTTGTTCTTACTGCACATGTTTACTGTTTATTGAACATCTGATGAATAAATGATGGAATGATATAAGTGAAGAATTAATGACATAATTAGTTCTCTGTGTATACGCGAGTTTCATAAAGGGCATCCGCGTATATACGCGAGACTGTATCAGGAAAGTAGCGTATGGGTTTTAGAAAGTGAAAAAGTAAAAAGATTTGAATATGCAGTAAATACTGATTCACCCCCTCTCAAAGATTTTCCCAACAATATATATATATATATATATATATATATATATATATATATATATATATATATATATATATTTTATAAACACGAAAACAAACAAATGTTGGCATGTTTATACATAAAATATAGGGTGAAAACTAGATTCTTTTAGCATCCTAAATTTTATTTTTCAACCCCAATCTGATTCACATTTTTCTTTATTCTCCTCTTTCTTTTTTTTTAATTCAAAATAACTAGCTACAAAATTGCTAAGAATCCGTAGCTTTGACAAATTTCTACA
This sequence comes from Pinus albicaulis, assembly GCA_034641835.2. Lineage (NCBI taxonomy): Eukaryota > Viridiplantae > Streptophyta > Pinopsida > Pinales > Pinaceae > Pinus > Pinus albicaulis. Next base: position 1,628,039,958 of record CM076570.1, read on the forward strand.
GCTAATGATTTACAAGAATCATTGATTGAAGAAATTGAAGGAATGATCAAATCTACCATTGGGAGCACCTGAAGACAATTCAAAAGGAGAAATTAAATGTTAGAATCATCAACTCAAAGGTATGCAAATATTAAAATTAATAATAAGGGTTAAAAACTTAATATATGAAATTATATAGACGTTGGTACCACCATTTCAAAAACAATCATTATTGCAAGTTGAGGTAAATATCTTGTCATATCGATAAAGAAGCCATAAAGGCCCACTCATCGCTCATTATTACACACTACTCCAATTTCGAATTCTGAACTCATTGTTAAAACCATCCAACTAATACTTATACCCTGATATCGAAATGACCATTTCACTTGTGTCATTTTCACTCTCATTCACACTCTCGCCGCAACCATTATCTCATAACCGTGCCATTATCTCATACCCTATCAAGAATCAAATTGTGAGGTAAAACTTCTGAATCATGGTTGTTATTGTCCAAACATAGCCAAATGGGATAATTTATAGAGGGATACACGGAGGTTAAGAAAATGCTGCAGGAAGCACAATGGTTAAAATCCATAGAAAATTTTGTTAGTTATGACAAAGAGGTGACCAAATCGTTTGCTAGGGCCTTTAATGGGTGGAAGTCGAAATTGGAGACATCAAGTTTGTGGTGACAGTCTTTCATTGCCGAAGCAACTGGGCTTCCAAGGATTGGAGAAATATGGTTTAAAAACATAGGCATAGAAGGAGACGAGTGGAAAAATTTCTTAGGAAATCCAGGTATGGATATTTCTATCTTCAAGAAAGGTATTCCTAGTACAACACTTAAAAGTAAATGGAGAAAATCTAGTACTTCAAAATTTTATTACCTATGAAGGTAGATTTGGTAGTATGTTCTTCTACCATATTTGTTTGATGATTCATTTTCTAAAAGGGAATGAAATCAACCTTCCTTATTTTCTATTAAATAGTCTGAAAAACATGTTTGGAAATGTTCAAAGAAAGATACAGTTCATAGAAAACACCGTGTATCATCACGGCCTTGTGAAAATACTTATTGAATTCCATCTTGAAATCCTAGGAGATAATTAGGATAGCTTCCTAACTAGAAATCATTTTAAAGAGGAGAAATAAGAGAAGCCTAGCAACATCAAAGCAAGGAGAGGTGGGAAGAAAATCACTGAAACACCTATTGAAATCTACCTCAACAACAACAACAACAATAATCAGAAGATGAAACTCCCATTGCAAATATTATGGAAAGCATGAAAAATAAAAATATTAGAAGAAAGAAAGTCAGTAAGGAAGAAGAGAATACATCTAAGAAGAAAACAGAGGAAGTTAAAATAGGAAAGAAGAAAATTCAAACTCAAAACTCTCTTCTAGCAACTATCAGAAGAAGCAAAATACTGAATAAAGAAATAAAGGAACTATGCACAAAATATATTTATTTAGAAGGGTAGGAACTAAGGATTCCATTTCCAACTGTCCTGTCACCTACTGTTTCATCGCAAAAGAGAAGGTCACCAGAAATTGACTCAATGTAGCAACAGATCTATGATTATATTGATTCTATGAAAAAGAGAATATCTGATTCAAATCAGGTAGAAGGAATGAAACCTGTCGGTCCACAAGTACCTCCAATCATCGATACTTTAAAGAAATAAATCTATGAATTGGAGATACTGAACAAACACCTGAAACAAGAACATGAGACCTTAAAAGCACAAAATGAAATGCAAATGATTCATAATGATAACATTCTCTTGCACCTAGGTGTATGGCCTAAGAAGAATAAAAACATGAAGGAAAATAACATATCTCTTAAAAGGAAGGTCATCAGCATAAAGTACAAGATTCTGATGAAGAAGCCTAGGATGGCTATTGCTAGAGAGAATAAATGAAACAAATTTGGATGTATTAGCTCAAGTTTATTGAGAAGTGCAACATTGAGCATGACGAATCAGTTTTGAACTTTTGCATGAGGACATGCAATGACCTCCGCGTGGGTGAATGTTGAGCCTTATAATTGCTTCATTTTTTTACACTCTCTCTTACCCATTTTCTTCTCTTTTACCATCATAATCACTCCACATGCATCAGGCTACAGGATTTGGAATGGAAAGGTATCTAATTGTCTTATATTTCATAGTTAATAATGTTATTTATTATTAAGTTAATATTTTTCTAAGCTACCGAATTAACATGATTCTGAAACTAATCTATGTTTCTGTAGCCAACTCCATGGTTTACCAAGATTCGAGGTGCCAGCTAAGGAAAAAAATATATGGGTGGGTGAAGATTAATGTATTCAACAATTTCATACTATCTATATGAGCTAGATTAGTGGAGGAAGGTTTGAATGTGTAGTCAAAGGAAAAAGTCAACACGGTGGCTGTAACAGGTAAGCGAAGGTTCGAAATGCACACCCCACGATTTGTTGTGTTAAATAGAAAATTGTGAGAAATGATATCATGTTATCCTTTTAAGTTAAATTTATAATTTTTTTAACAATGGTATGCATAAAGGCGTCGAACATTTAATTAATACAAGCTTTATAAATACCATGCAACAAACGTGAATGTAATAGATTGGACGCAACAACAATCTTTTGAAAACTCTGTTTTAAATCTATTATGAAGAAATCCTTTACATATTTAATGCATAGCTGATTGTTCAAGTGGATTCTGTGACCACCTTTTTGTGGAGGGCCCATGCAAACAGTAAGGTTTTGTGTTTAAGAATTTCTTTCATTTTTTCCTCAGTACACTAGTTAATTGCATGTTTAAGATTTGTATTGATTTTAATTGAGTAAGCAACAATGGAGTGATTTAATTAATCATCTTCTTTCATATATTTGGAAATTTATTTGAGTTGTAATAGCAATAGTTGTAGAATGATTTCATAAAATTTCTTTGCAGCTGTAGTGTAATTTCATAAGATTTCTCTGCGAGTTATGTTTCAGAATGATTGATATTGAGAAAGTAAGTGTGATTATATTTTAATTTTTAGGAGTGTTATATGGCTAGATAAAATAATTATTTTTGTGATGTGATGAGCTGAATTAGTTTTCTTACAAGCATAATCTAAATAGATAAGTATATTTTTTATGAATTTGAGTTTGTAGAATTAATATTTATTTAGTTTAATTTCAAAAGTTGCTTTAGTTTCATTATGTAAGTGTGAGAATATCTCAGAAGTTTTGGATTATATTAAGAGTGCCATTTTTATATTTTAGAAAGAGAGAGATAGGAGTGTGAGAATCTACATTAATAATACAATTTAACTTTAATAAGGAAATACTTATAGCACATATAGTGCACTACACTTCATCAATTTATAAGCCTCGGTCGATAATTTATGCAATCAATTTAAGATAATTAAATTGAAAAACAATACTTATTCATTATATTAACCCAGGCTTTTGTCGCTTCCTCATACTCCCCATCGAAGAATGGGGGTTTAATATTTCATAACTCCCCTTGTAATTCCATTCTTTGTTTCTTTTCTTTCCATTGATCTACCACATTTCCCTTCTCTTCCTCATTATCAGCTCTATTTATGTCAATTTGTTGTGTATGATCTTCTTCTGAATTTTCTTCCAGATGTTGGTGTTGTTCTACTGCACCCCGAACTTCATAATCGGGAGAGGGTTGTTAATTTCATTGGTTTTTTCTGTTGGAAAGACTCTTCAGAATCCTTTCTTGTTCATTTATCAGTCTCCCATTCTCGGCCCTCATACACGCCATTTAAGTTTGTAGTTGTTGGGAAGTTTCGAGCAGTCTTATGGTTTGTTTTTGTTGTTCTACCAATAATTTGGTTGTTTTTTGTTGTTGGTCTATTCCCAGCTGTACCCACATTTCCAGAATGGCATGGGACTTGTTCCCACTACTGGTCTGGCTGAAGTTTGACTTCTAGCTCCTCTCCTCATCGTAGTGTATATTTTCTCATACTCTTTCTCTATGCACAGTTTAACACATTTGACATTACCATCATCACCCATCCAAGCCTCAGTATTAAAATTGGGCTCTGATACCAATTGTAACACCTATAAGCTTCTCATAAAAAAAAAATCTATCTTTTACCATTAAACAATTTCACATGGATCAATCATCATATCTCTATAGCATACTGATACATTTTAAAAGGGTCGAAATAAATTGTATTTACATTCTTGAATTATATATCACCCCCAAGGTAATTGAATGGGTTATAATTGTATTACATTACTTTGTCAAGTTTATAGTTCTATAAACACGTTAATATTAATGTTGCCCTTAGGTTCTGCGAACCCAGTCTTAAGTCTTCTAGACAAATCGGTGGTGTAGCCACTTGGGACCTTTCTCATCGTGCGATCATTTCAGCATCCAACGGTAATGAGCCTCCTTGGGATCACCATCTCCATCGATGATGCTGGAAAGTTGGATTTTCATCGACGACTAAAATTTTCCAAGAATGGATAGAGGAGACTACCCTCCCTTTCCGTGGGGTTTTTCTCCCATTTCACCGATGTTTTGGCTTAATCTGCACTTTTTTGTCTTCATGCCGAGCTCCCGATCTGCATGTCGTCACACAATTTGCCTTTGGCATGCTTGGGCCACCAAGCTCGTCTCTTTGCTGGTTACATCTTGACGCTCTCATTCAAATAATGAAACCTTGGTAAGATAGTTTTTAAATTACCTTCTTCCTTTAGTGCTTATTATGCGTTATGCTGGGGTTTTTTCATCGAGTCCGGCTTACACAAATTATTGTGTGTAAGGTGCCTAGTCTTAACAGTTTATCAAACTTGATATGTGAACGCTACCAAGTTTCTGTTTCGATAAAGTTGCAGGTTCTACTGGTTGATTTCCTTGTCATTCATTCACGATTTGGGACATTGGGTTCTCTATGTTATGTTTATACCTCAAGATACCTCTGGTTGCACAATCCAAACTAGGGTTTGACGATTTACTCGTCGGTAATGAAGAAAATCATGCTACAGGTAAAGATGAACCCATTTCTTGTTATTTCCTCTCATGCAATTGGTATAATTTAAGTTTTTGGGCCTTAAGACAGACTCTTCTCCAATAGGTTTTGGCTTCCTTCAGGCGCTCTGTCTAATTCCACAAGTAATATTTATGAAACTCCTGTGCATAGTGTTTTTCTAGGCCTTAAACACAGTGGATGATATGTTGTCTTAATGTTTTTTTCTTCATTGCTAGGTTTTGTAACATGAATTATGAACCCTTGCCTCTTTACTCAGTTAATGGCGTGCTCAATTTCCCAGGGACTCATCTCATTTCCTTTTCCAGCTATTTCACAGAGCCTCATTTCACCTTCGCATGAGTTCCTACCTCGTTGTTGGTTCCTGAAGCCGTTAAGTCTGATGATCCTCTGTCGGTCTTAGGGTGCCATACCCTCCATCCTAAAAGTTTCTTTTTTTCAAATGTTACGGTTTAAACTATGAGGGCCTAGCTCACCTAAAGCTTCCCTCGTTTGGTCTTCTTCGAACTTCTAGAATTCCTATAATTAAACTTATAAATTTTGTTTTTCTTGTAATGGGATAAGTTATCACTTCAAACTCCGCGCTGGAGGCTAGGCTCGAATTTATGGTTATTTAGCTCACCTGCATTTTAATTTACTTATCACAGTGAGAAGTATGTTGACTCTTTTTCCTAGGTTATTATGTTGGAAGTGTATAACAATTATCTACAACTATGAACTGTTTTGGTTAATTTATAATGCCCAATATACATACAAAATTATTTTATGTCAACATTTCTTGTTGTTCATATGGGTTATCTCTGTATATATATAGTCTTGGGCTAACTTTCCCTGTAAGTTGATGTACACTTAGTTTAACTACTGAAATTGTCTTTTTTGTACAATTTATTTGTCGAGTCTTGTAATAATAGTGCTATGATAGCTTGTTGTCTTTTACTTATACAATCACAGTAACCTTCCCGATTCGGCTACAATTCCTCTTTTGGTTAATCATTTACTACAAAACCCTACCAGTAGAACCTGCATATACCAACTCGTATCATTGTGCCAGGGTAACCACCAAACTGTCCAACCAAGGTTCAACTCTAGCCCAGGTGGGACCAACTAGTATCACAGGTTCAACTTCTTGCATTGTTCTAGATTACAGTTCCTTATCAGAATTAATTTCTACTATTCCCATTTTCAGCTTCAGCCCAACATTCCTATAAATTTATATATGTATATACATTCATAAAAGAAACAATTTTTCAATTTCAATGAATAAAATGCCACATACTTGCCAAAACTTGCAGCTGTTTATAATACACAACCGACACTAACATGTACAACTACTTATATGTTACTATCTGATAATTACTTGCAAAGCTCAAGCAAAAGACTCCACCACCCTTCCAACAGATCGGAAATCACATCTGAATCTCCCGTTAAGCTCCTACTACCAACACAGTTCATGTTTTCAAGGCTATTTCAGCCTCTTGAAGACCTCAAAAACCATTCCAAGTTCAGTATCACGCTTAGTCTGGAGGTATTCCATTGGGTCCAACCCCAACTCCAGAATAATCCTTCACTAGAACTCTTGGTTGCTATTCTTGGTCTATGGTCTTTTCTCCCTTACTTCTTGCTTCTTCTAAGGTTAGAACCCCTTTCCTTCCCACTAATATCATTCTTATCTCTAGGGAAGAGAAGCCAAGAACCATAACCACTTAATTTCCTGGTAGTTAGGTAACTTCAATAGGATCTATTCTCTTGAGTTCTCCAATCACATTTCATTAATTACTAACTTCACGTAATTATATATCAGCAATGAAATATGAATGTGAGTGTAAATGTTTACAACTATATACATAATTTTTTTCTTTAAATAATAATTAACTCTTTTAATTCGTCTACTTCTTTTAACTAAGCTAATTAAGATTTCATAACTTAACTAATTGGCCAGTAAAACAAAGTAAATAAATCAAGGTTAGTGATTTGTCTCAGAGTGTTACATTGCAGTTTTGTAAGTTGGGACTGCATACTCTCACTCATTAGATCTTCTCGCTCTGATACCAATTTTTTGGAAAGGAAGAGGACGGAAGCACAAAATACCACAAAATTCACACGCAATAACATGAGTTGCGGCTCTTCATCTATTGATCACACAAACTTGCTTGATTACAATGAACCTGGTGATGGGTATTTATGCTTTTTGAACTAGCTACTCATCTAAAATAACTCAACATGCACACATACACTCTAAATTGGACGTTTCCCAAAATATAACTTAACTCGAAGTCACTCGACTTGACTTAGTTAACTACTCTCCAAATTTAGCCAACTCTGGCATGCGAGAGTAATTACAATTTCTAATACCTACGCTATCTTTTATTCCCTGTAGAGCTAGAGTTATGGCGAAGATTACAAAACGATATCAAATGGCCCAACGACAGTATTGATTCCTCTCCGAGCTAGAGTTATGGCGAATATTACAGATCAATATTAGATTACCCGACGGCGGTACCGATTCCTCTCCGCTCAGCCTAGCATAGCACCACCGTCGAACTCCCACTGCACACTGGAGAAAACACGTGCCATTTTCCGATAGAATTTGGACAAAGGATGAAAATATTTAGAGTACCTTCCTCTTAAAATTAGTGTAATTATAATGGTTGGGGATGATAGATACATTATAATTTTAAACTTGTAATTTGGTTTCCAGTATATGAATATAATCATGGTTTTAATGGTTTTAAAGTTATTAAGGGGTTATATGTGTTTAAGTTTGTTTGAGTTTTCGCTTCAAGTTTCCAATTGATTTTAAATAAAATTTAAAGTTATAGACGTGAGTATTCTCATATATGATGAAAACGAGAGCCTCGGTGGGGTAAAGAATCAAGATGGATCTTGACACAATATTTTTTTCAAAGAGGAAGTATGGTTGTATGCTATCTCGAAACATATATACTAAATTAGGAAAAAGCAATGCACTCTCAAAAGGAGATTAATGAAGGTTGAGATGTAGGAGTAAGGAGATTAATGAAAGTTGAGATGAAAGAATCTAAGTTTGATTCTTCAAAATATTGTTTCTATGGTCAAAGAGAAGGGAAATAAGTGCTCCAAGATTTCTAAAGGTGGGCTGGCTTAATAGGTCAAGAATATTGGAACTGTGGTAGATGGTAGGGAACTGAGAGCGAATGTGAGTAAGAGTCGGGCAGTCTAAAAGGAAGTGCTTTTCATCTTCCACCTGTCACAAATCTGATAGATTCTATTGTTCCAAGGGGTCTTTGGAATAGACCACCGCCCGGTCTCACTCCGAAGCTCATGGGAATTAGTTCTTATCTTAGCGATGTTCATTTTTTTCTTATTCTTGGAAAACACCAAGAGATAATTTTGATTATCAAGGGTGGGGTTGATCACTTCCTTATAGTATCTTAGTTTCCTTTTACCCTCCAGCTCTTGATCCTCCCATAGCTTGTCCTTAAACTTGGAGGTAATAGTAGTTTTGATTTTATCTTTGCTTCCCATACTGAGATCCTCCTTAATTCACCAATGGTTGAGCCAGGACTGGGCATCCTTATGCCACCCGCGCTTGAGGTGAAGGTAAGGATTTTGACTACAGTTAGAAGCAATTTTAGGGAGCATTTTTTATTCCATGTTTTCAAGCTTCTTTTTATACATCATATATCTAAGCATAGTCGTACTTTCAATGGGGTACAAACCAGATTCGATCAAGATGATAGGATAGGGAGTATTTCCCTTGATCTTAAAGTTGTAGGTTATGAATTTCTTTTGAATCATCTCAATATTCCTCCATGACTCTCTGGATATACTGCAACCCCAAACTTCACATTTGTATAAGACAATAGGGTGACAAGGGTCTCAAATAGGAACCTATTTTTACTCCAAATGTAAAGATCGACCGACTTACAATTGTTTTCAAGCTTATAATAAGCTTTCTAGCCCCCAATAATCCTTTTCTCAATGCTATAATTCCAGTTGAGATAATGAGGGAATTCAGTTCCCAAATATTTATAAGAAGAAACCTGCTCTAAGAACTAGTTATTATACACGAAACTACCATGGGTGATCTTTTTGGATTTAATTATCATGGCTTTAGTCTTGTCAGTATTAATTTTCATACCCATCTTGGAGCAGTAGTCATGAAGAATTTGCAGTTGTTTGTCAAGTTCGTCATGGATTTTTGTAAGAAGAACGATATCATCGGCATAGAGGAGAAGAGTAATGAGAACACCAACAAGCTCAGCGCCCTTCCACCCCGCATATTCCAGACACTCCTCTAGCTTATCAATGTATATGCAAAAAAGGGTATGGGATAGGGGACACCCTTGCTTAACTCTGATATTGCATTTAATGTTTTTAGACCACCCCTCGTTGGTATCAAGCTTGGCAGTGACGATCTCATAGAGACAAATCACAAAAATCCTCAACTGAGGAGGGACCATGATCTCTTTAAGTCTCTCCCAAAGCTTATCTAGAGGAACAGTGTCGAAATCGTTTCTAAAGTCCACAAAGCAACAAAAGAGATCGGCTTTACTATTGCGACATTCCTCTGTAATGATTCTAAGAGTGACCAGATGGTCTATAGTCAATTGATGTCTCCTAAAACAATCTTGTCCTTTAGCTCTTTTTCCCTGGATTTCAAGCCAAAGGTTAAGCTTCTTCTCCAAAATGAGCCCATAAACCTTTCCCAGGATATGGCTAACCATAATGGTCCTGTAGTTAGACGGAACACTCTTGTCCCCATTTTTAAATATAGTCACAATAATGCTTTGCGTCCAAAGCCGAGGGAAGCCATGCATTACAGCTAAATTGAGAAGCTTGTGGAGATAAGGAATGAGGATAGATACTCCCATTTTAAGGATCTTAGCTTGGTATTCTTCAATATCTTTAGCTTTCCCATTAGCGAGCTTATTGATACTAGACTCAATGTCATCAAGAGAGAATAAATCCTCCTTAATTGGAGTGATTAAGGTGGTGCCCATAGTGTCCGGAGAGTCATACAACTTCTTAAGGTATTTGTCCTAGTTTTCTAAGGGGATAGAATGGTTATATTTGGTTTTACGGACGAGAACATTCTGCCAGAATGTTTTGGGCGTGACTTAAGAAAGGTGGAGAAGATAATCATATCTTTTATTAATATATGATATTTTCTTCCTCTTGGTGATATTTTTTTATATATTGATATTTTGCAACATAATGATTTCATTAGGAGCGTCTCTGATCGCTTTCCTCGCAATTTTGTAATCTTTGTCATACCATGGATTGGAAGTTCTATTAGACTGCTTAAATTTTGAGTGTTTAGGGTTAGCTTTATTCATTCAAATTCTTATTGATAAAAATTTTTGTTATTAAAAAATCATGGGTTCAATTCTCTCTAACACTTTTAATAATAATATGTCTATCTTTTTAAAAACATTTTTAAACAATGATAAGATATAATGTGCAAATGAAATTGAATTTCACATATTTCGAATTTATTAATTTTTATGTTTTTCTCTAATAAATAAATAGTTTATTAAGATAAAATTATACTTATCTTTTAATTTTATATTTTTTTGGTTAGATTTTACATTTTAATAATAAATATTTTAGTGTTTAGGGTTAGCGTTATTTTTCAAGTCATTGTTAAGCACTTTTGTTATTAAAACACCATGGGTTCAATTCTCTCTAACACTTTTAATAATAATATATTTTTAATCATAATATCTCTGTCTATAGTTTTAAAAACATTTTTAAATAATGATAAGATATAATGTGCAAATGAAAGTGAATTTCACATATTTCGAATTTATCATTTTTTTTTGTTTTTTCTCTAATAAATAAATAGTTTATTAAGATAAAAAGATAGTTATCTTTTAATTTTATATCTATTTTTTTGGGTTAGATTTTACATTTTAACAATAAATATTTTGAGTGTTTAGGGTTAGCTTTATTTGTCAACACATTGTTAATCACTTTTGTTATTAAAACACCATGGGTTCAATTCTCTCTAACACTTTTAATAATAATATGTCTATCATTTTAAAAACATTTTAAAATAATGATAAGATATAATGTGCAAATGAAAGTGAATTTCACATATTTTGAATTTATCAATTTTTTTTTGTTTTTCTCTAATAAATAAATAGCTAATTAAGATAAAAAGATACGTATCTTCTAATTCTATATATATATTTTTTTTTTGTTAGATTTTACATTTTAATAATAAATATTTTGAGTGTTTAGGGTTAGCTTTATTTGTGAAGTAATTGTTAATCACTTTTGTTATTAAAACAACATAAGTTCAATTCTCTCTAACACTTTTAGGTAAAGCTAATGATTGAGCCTACCATAAATGATAAATAAATATAAATATTATTTATTAAAATAAAAAGTATTCAATTTTTTATAATTTGAATAATAAAAGTTAAAATATTTTTAATAATAATAACATAATTTGCAAATGAAAAATAAATATAAAATCATTACAAGTATTTCCAAATCATAGTATTTTTATTTTTATTCTATTCTATTTTTTTAATAAATAAATAATTTATTAAAAACTAAAAATATTTAATTTTTTAATCTTCAAAATTATAAATATATTAGATGATATATTTTTTTAATATAAGTTTATTTCTTATATTTGATTTTTTTTTTAAATTAATGTTTAAGAGATGAGATTTTTTTAATTTATGTAGGCTTCTAATAGTAAATGTCAAAATGTCCATTGACATGTATTTGTGTTAATGTTATATTGTTAGATTTTTATATTATACATCAGAAAAGAAACACTTTTCACTTTCTTGATTCATTAATTGGTACAATATTTTTATAGCAAATGTTAAATAACATGTATTAATTTTTAGTAAAGGTGTGCTTTAGACCATGAAAGAAAGAGCTTCTCTTTACTTTTTCATTGTCTGTTATGTTCAATTGTATTCATTTCAAAAATATTTTTGGTAATAAGTTAGTTGAGTTATTCATATATATTGTTAAAGTTACTATAGTTGATCACTTTTATTTCTTTCCCAAAATGACCAATTTTTTCATCTTGATCTTATCCTCTCTGACACTTAAAAACTCAAAATAATTCATTATGACTAAAAGTAAGAAACGATTTATATCATTTATAATGTTTATATGTAACATCCTAGAAAAAACAAATAAAAAACATTACTCCTTATACATCTCTTTGCCTAGAGAAATACAACCTTATCCTTTTAAAACTACATGACATAATAATTATACACTACATTAACCCTGTGTTATACTATATGTCATTATATTAAATCCAAACCTTAGTCGGCTGAAATTCATTGACACAGTTCATGTTTATAAACTTTCTGACCACATATAAACTTACGCAATCATATGTTAATCAAACTAAGCATTATAACATTCTATTGATGTGTCAATATGCATATACATAATTATATTTATGATTAAAGTACTATTGGGCTTCAGATGTGACAACTCTAGATTTCAGTCGATTCTCTACCATATAATCTTATGGTTTATCCCTACTTTATGAATGAATACGACATAATCCATTTATGTTGATTGCCATGGTACTTAGATGATAAATGAATTTTATTTGAGCATACAAGTGTTTAATTGCCCCCGATCTCCGCGCCACTTTGCTGAGATTGTATTGACACTTGCATGATATATCACCGTTGGATCTCTGCAATGATCGATGGTGGTCATGTATCTATCCTGGGGTTAGGGTAGTCGGCCTACCCACAACCCTAACTGATTTTGCTCATTTTCTCCGCAAACTTTGGTTTGATGCTCCACCGCTCTGCGGCTTCAAGCCCATCGATGCTCCATTATCACCATCTTACCAGCTTGCTCTGGCTAGAACTATACTTTGGCGCCTCATCTTTGCAACAAGTAATCTCTAGTGGTCGTGATATCCTTCGGCAATGCTTTTCTATGGTTTAACGATTGCTGGTCTTTCATTTCTTCCTGCATCCACTCCTGTTGATATGTTATGGATCTTTTATTTGATTTCACAGGTTTTTTTCTTGCTTAGCCTTCTTGTCACACAACTAAGCTTAATTGTTGATTGCACTCTGCTAGATGTAAACTCGTCACTCTTGCTATGCACGCTTCAGCAGAAGCGAGACCATCATGCTGCTGAGGGTTCCAGCTTGGAAGACTTAGCGCCTTCACACAGGTAATCTCCCAGGTCTAACATATTCACCATTTCTTCTTTTCAAGGTTATAAATCTCTGCATAAGGTTTAACCCCAATTGTTGTGGTTTTTCTTGGTGTTTTCAGGTTATGGTTACTATTTTCTTCAGTATTTTACCTAGGTAACATCACCCTCCTTATAGGGTTTCATAATTTACTTTATTAGATGTGGCTACATCTTTTATTAGTTTACTAATGTTAACCTCTTGTTGTTGGTGTTGCAGGTAACTACGAATCCCCGTTCTCTTATCTCCACACTGCAAAATGTTAATCTCTTGATGTCAGCTCTGTCTTTGTAATGGCCCAAATTCCTTGATGCATAGGTACCACGGTCCCTGGGTTTGTTATTTGAAATAGATGTTAAAATTTCCAGGAAAATTCTAGGTTTGAACCCTGAGTAGCTATAGCTTGTTCTTGCTACGGAGGCCTTATGGCTCCATCTCTTTATTTCAGAATTTCGTTGTAATAGCTATGAACTATTGGGAGATGGAATAATTTAATCATTTTTTCAAATTTTCATATTTATATATTTTTATTTCTTACAAGCATGAATACTCTGTGTCGACTTGGACTTCTTGACAGTTATAGTCAGATCCTGTTTCGACTTGATTATGTTTTCTAGACGTACAATTTGTTTGTGATCGAGAAGGTCTCTCAGCATGAATATATGTTAAGACTGATATTTATTATATAATGCGATGGTTGCATTTCGTTTATATGTCTTATTTTAGACTTCTTTGGTATTTAAATTTAGAAAATATATGGCTTCATAACACAACCACTATGTACAAATATTACTTCTTTAGTATGCAGTCTTTAATTCTAGTACTGGAATATTATTCTCTCTGTGTTTTCTAATTTTAACTTTACATTATGTTTTATATACTAGTTTAATCAAACGAATGCTTGAATTATGGAATAAGGAAATGAATTGTAGATGAATACATGTATCTTTCATTCTACATGATTTTGTTCTTTACTGCTAATGTAGTTTTGAATGTTCTCCTAGTTACATAATTATGATATTAGCACTTCTACTAGAAGAAAATCTTATGGGAGTTATGCAACTGAAACATTATGCTATTTTTTTAGTAGTGTAATATAAATTTCTACTGCTTCTAGGGTCGATGTCCAAACCATCAAGGTTTAGGGATACCCAGGGTATCCGTAGTCCAAGTATAGGATGAACATAAAGAAGAGACAATAGGTTCTGTCCGGAGTGTCCACTCTGGACTAACCGACAGTTCCTTCTACCTTACATATCTATAATTTCACATATAATATTCCTATTTATTTCCTTAAATTGTGTACCCTACATAGTAGAGTTTTACTCTTTCGATATACATAATATTTGTACAAAGTTAGGACTGGATTTAGCAAATTGCTACCATATTGTTACATATCTATATATATTCACATAGTCACTAACTTTCTGATAATACCTGTAAATAAATATCTTTGATAAGAAGCATAAAAATATCATTTACTACTTTTTTATACATAAACATCAAATTTACAGAAGCATCTGTCTAAGTAAATAAATTTTCACAATCAGTTTTCTTAATCTTTCTTTTGACTCAGACTAGTTACATATCTCACTTAGAACTTTTGATGATGAAAATGATGATCCTCCCAACCCTGAGAGAGGCTATTACGTCCTCGTCTCCCCCCGTGCTCTACACCAAAGTAGGGCTTATCTAGCAGTAGTTCTGGTTGAGACCTCAAGGCCTCTAGTCCAGTCTTCCTTTCCAGATTCAGGATTGCTTAGTTTCCACTGGTTCAACCACCTCTGAAATTACTCTCTTCCTCAAGCCTTCTAGATTTTCTTCCAAAGTCATAGAACCCATTTTCCTCACTGGGATTTTCCTTTTATCCTCAAAGGAAAAGGTAATTGTCCTTAACTGCTTTTGTGTAACTACTCTAGAATCTTGGAATACCTTATCATTAGTCTTTATGGAAAACATTCCTTAATTAATTAATTTATTCCAAATAGAAATAAACCATGTTCATTTTTTTAGATTAACTTTTACATGTTAATCTCATAAAAAAAAGTAAAATTCATAATCTTCTTTTAATAAAAATAAACAGAAATAGGTTTGGAAACAAATCCAATTGTTACATCTTCCCCCCTGGAAGTAAACACCGTCCTCGGTGTTATATTCCAGATAATCAAATAGTTCTGGGTATGCCTCGCACGCAAATCATTTGTCTTCCCATGCAGCCTCCTCTGGGCCGATGGTTCGCCTCCAGAGCGTGATTTCTCTCTAATCGAGAATACATTGAGGTTCTACCACAAATTCGTCATCTGGTTCCACCTGCATTCAGCAAGGACTTTAAGCTAATAATAATAAAATTCATTCATTTTTTAGATTTGGTACACAATCTTATTCCTACTGTTGGGTTGTTTAATGGGTCAACAAACACAAGTATTTATTATCAATCCAGGCTAGTAGGACTTAGAATAATCCCCAAGATATATGGGTTTCAGCTATGATCAAGTTTAGAAGATGATTTATTAATGATTAAGGAAATCCATATTACAAATATAAATCTAAGCTAAATAATTTCTAAATTCAATTATGTAATCAACAGCAGAAGAATCTCCTAACTTAAGAGACTTTTTTATCCTTCTCTTACAAAATTAATTCATGAATTAGAAACCAAAACCAATAATTGAACAATAGATCGAGATGCATGACAAAATAACTGAAGAGGCTCTTAACTGAAGAGATAGTGGTTGTCCTTCATTACAGATGCATTCATCAATAATATTATTGTTAGAAAATAGGAATTCTGAAAAGCATTAAAAAGCAGGAAAAGATGAATTCTAGCTCTAGATCTTAATCAGATAGAAAGAATGTTTAAATTAAACATTGGATTGTCCTTTCATATGCAGAATAATAATGAGAATTAGATTCATCGGCACTCATAAAACATCAGCATATATCTAATTAAAAAATTAAGCATTAAACAAAGTAGTTCAGAAACTGTAGCTAAAAATAACTAGGAAATGCACTTAGCTCGGTGTGGGGGCCCTCCACCTTTTCCTCGAACACTGAAAGTGATTTAAGCTATTAAAACTTCATTCAAGCATTCACCATATAAAAATAGCAAATGAAATAGAACAGGTCTTTCAATTAACTCTCCAAAGTCTCAGAAATATAAAATTTAAGTTACACAATTTCTACATATGAATGCCTTCAAAGTCTTAGGCTTAAATAGATAAAATATGGAACAAAATCATATAAAATGTCTCTTATATATATGGCTATCCTTATCCTATCCAATCAGGTTGAGCTCATCCATCAAAATCTGGAAAATCCCATAAAATAAGAAATTTGACCTAGTTCCTAGGGATCTTCCATAACAATCGTCATGTTTGACCACCTTTGACTGGGTCTGTTAAAGCTCGGTTTAACTAAACCAAAATGTGTACATTTAATCTTAGTTCCCAAGCTTCCTAGAAATGTATCCAACTCATTCCCAAGTGTCCTAAAAATAGGCAAATCATGAGGCCATTATGGGAATTTCTCATCTGGTCCAAAAATGCACTTAAAATTCAATTTTTATAAAAACTTCTAAGAATTGAAAAACTTAATTTAAATACCTGTATATGCATTTATTGGGAAAAATAGGGTGAATATGATGGAGTATTTATGAATAGTATGGAAAATAAAGTGTATTTTCAAAAACAAAAAGAGATAAAAAATGAGGGCCAACATCTCCCCCAAGCTGATGTTCAAGCATGTCCTCATGCTTGCTTCTTCCTTTTAGACCTCATAAGTTCTGATGTTGATCCTGTATCTGACCCTGAAGCTTCCTATTGCGCTGCATGAAAAATAAAGTCTACATATTTGTATTTTTCCTCTTTGTAGATTGACGCTTTGACCTTCTGCTTCTCATATTTGATCTTCCAAGAATTTTTCTCCTTAAGCCATCCAAATGCTTGCATGGTAAGAAGATTATTATTTGCTTTCAGTTTTCCCACTTCTTCATTCAGCCTCTCATTCTCTTTAATCAATTTTTCATTATTTGTCTTATATGTTTCATTCTCTCTCTTCAGATGTCTCTCTGATATCTTGCTTACCTCCATATTATCAGTCAATTCTTTGATTCTGCTAAGGTTTTGGTATTTTTCTTCCTCCTTGGTGTCTTTGGCAACTGAAGTAGACTCAATCTCTCTCTACTGGGTTTTCATAAACCTCCTACTGCTATCTTTCAAGAATTTCATTAGCTTGTTTGGTCAAGGGAGATGTCTCAATGATTTTCACTTCTGATTCTCTTTCCTTGTTGCTTATATCTATTGAATTCTTCCTTCTTTGCCTCCTAGGAATTTTCAAGAATGGTGTCTCTCTTTATATCATGACTGTCTCCTGTTTCTTCTTATATCTTGTTCTTTGATATAGAGGTGAATTCACTATAATTCTTGTTTCCTGCATTGGTTTGAGTTTTTCTTCTATGGCTGGTTCTACAAACTGATTCTGAATTATGAAATCTCTCTAAATCATACCCTCAATTCTCAATTGATAATCAACAAGGATTTTAATGAGCCCTTGATGATGAATTTGGGCCTCCTTAGGTTTGGTTTCAGACTTCACATTTTCAATTATCCTCATCAAGTTTCTATAGAAAAAGTAGGGAAAGTTGATTATTATGTCTCCCTTGATGTGTTGTAGCAACCTGATGTGGTATAGGTGCACTATGATGTGTCTACTATCACAAGTGAAGAATTTTTGGATGATCATTACTAACTCAACCCAAGGCTCATTGAACCATTCTTTGGGAATACCCTTTCTTCTATCAAAGGATCCCTTTCTGTTTTTTTCTAGGAAGAAGGTCCATCCCTTGTCCTTAAAATGCAATCCTTTGTGATAATGTTATCCTAATAATGGCAACTCTAGGGCTTGAGAAATTGATTCTGGAGTTAAGGGAATGATTAAAATTCCACCATATTTTTATCTTGTTTGTATTTATTTATGAATTCCCTTGTAATATCTTCATTATCCCCTTTGAACTTCTGAAGGAAACCTGTCAGACCTAATTGGTAAAGTTTTTCTATTGTGCCTTTACCCCATTGTTCAATCTGAAAGTCTTTAGGCTCTATCCTTGATGCCATGTTTTCTAAAAACCATTTAGTATACCCCTCTACTATCATCAACCTCATTTTTCAAAAACAAAAATCATGTACTAGATCTCTATTGATAGATATACATCATACTATTGAATCTTACCTTTTTTTTTATGCCTTTGACAAGTAAGTGAAACCAATCCTCTGTTTTCTTGAAAGAAGTGAACTTACTACTTCTAAAAACACAATGATTTAATGTAGAAAACATTATAAAAACATAAAAAACATGTTTTATTAATCTACTCTTCTTATTTGATCCTCTTTCTTATCAAAAATAAATAAATAAATCCTCTGCCTCTAATTGTATATTTCTCTGTCTTTTGTTGACTGTGTAAAAAACAATTAAATTTTTTTATACGACAGGGCCTTTTAATCCTTCAATCTCACATAAAATCCCTTCTCTTCTAAGGCAAAAGAATTATATATTCAATATAAGCTCACTGTGTGCAAGAAAATTTGGAAAATGGTTCATTGTTTCATCAAAAATCTCATAAAAAATGAGTTCATTATGTCTTCGAAATTCACAAAAATTTTCTCTCTGTTATGCAAAAACATTTTGACTATGTTTTTACTACCTTTAAACCAAAAGTCCACCATAAATCTTGATTTAAATTTTCTCACTGTGTATTTAAATGGAATGAATTTGTTACACAAACCATGCAACAAATGAAGCCACTGTGTGTTTCAAATCAAACACTCCATTCTCTGTTTGTATTCAAATCAAAATTGAAGACTGTATATGCAACCACACATGAAGAAATTACTGAGTTTACCTGCTCTGGTAGTGATCTTCGTGATTTCTCTTATTTTGACTCCAGTTCTTGTGTTTCAAGCAGCGCCATCTTAATAAAAAATCTCCCTTAATATCTCAAATATTCACTCATTAAATCAACGAATGATTTGTGCTGACTGGTGGCAGAGTGTTTGTGAATGGTGGCAGTGACATATCATATGGTAATGACAAGTTAAAGAGTGTGGCAGAAGTACTTCATTTATAACTCATAGTTAATTAACAATCCCGAGATTTACTCATATGAATAATCTTTGTTTTAAAAAAGAAAAATCTGGGTTTGCTCTTACCTTGTGCTTCACGGGATCTCTACACCTTGACATCGTGCTTGATTGACACAACTGCGGGATTTATTGGCTCGAAATATCATTCAACTCTCCTTATCTCTTTTTCCTTCTTATTGCTATATCTTCTGATCACTTTGTTGTGTTTAACTTCCTTTGTTCCTTCTTAACTCTCCCTCGTCTTCCTTTGTCAATTTTTTCTTCACAGGGTTTCTTGGATGTGTGCTTTGATTACACGACATTCCTTTCTCTCACTGAGCCTGCAAAGGGCTATGATGGTGAAGAACACACTATTTTTCACTGGTCTAAGGTCTTAGAATGGCGGAGGTTCTCTCTTACCAGTTTACAAAGCATTTGCAATACTGCATTTTTTAAATTTTTTACCATTCGTCGACCGCTTGACTGATGCCTCTGTGGCTTACCTTTTCTGACTGACTTGGTGTGCTAGCTCCACACTGTACTATCCCACTATTCATGTCCTTGGCTCTCATTCATTACATAGTCCACCTTACATTTTTTTCTCATGTCATATGCTAACCACCTTGTCTGCATTCCTCTCTCCATCAAAACGCATTATGCCCCATCAAAAATGCACCATCGTATTTCTGTTCAACCATTGTACATGAATCACTACTCTCCATGTTTCCATCCATCCCATTGCACATGCATCATTATCATACATCGTATTTCCATTCCATAGCATCATTTTAATACTTAGGTTAGTTGATTGCAATTTCATTTCTTTATTTTGTATTATGATTGCATTTCCGCCTATTACCTTAGCTTGTAATCATATATATGATTGCAATCTTAATACTATAGTTTGCATCCTTGTTTTGTTTTTAGATTTGTATATTGCACTATCATATGATTTAAACTTAGGTTTTGACCTTTATTTAATTTTCAAAAATGACCAATGAAATGGTCATATTTTAAAATTAAATATTTACATTGAAACTAACCTTTTGCTTTCTTCTTATAGGTCCAACAAGGGTTCAAAAATTGAGCATTTTGTTTATGATCTTCATGTTTAAGAAAAGTCGGGTTAATGTGGTATGGATAAGGAATATGGTTTATGTAATTTTTATTAAATGGTTAGGATAGTGGATAGGAATAGGAATGTAATCAGTAGGATATGAAGGTAGTGAAATGTAGGTGATGAAATGCAGGTAGAATATGCATAATCACTAAATTAGCTTTAACAATTCTAGAATATTTTTAAAAAATTGAAATTTTAAGAGAAATACTTCACTTACTGTACTTGTATTCCCTCAAATTGTTTGATGTCCATTATGGTCGACATTTTCTTTTTTTTTAACGATGGCTCTTCCAGAATATGTAGAAATGTAGAGACTTATTTTTTCTTTGAATTTGATTATTGATTTGGAATGATGTTGTTCAGGTCCCTTCTGCAGGTTTAATTTTGACATTTCAGGTCCCTTCTCTCATGTTCTTCAATATTGATGTAGTTCAGGTCCCTTCTGACATTTTGTTATTTCGAGTCCCTTATGGCATGACTTTCAACAATGCTTGAAATTTCTTCTATCATATGATACAGGTCCCTTCTGGATAATATTCTTAATTATATCTCAGGTCCCTTCTTTATATATTCAATGATGTATCAAGTCCCTTCTGCTCAATATTTTCAGTGATGTATCAGGTCCCTTCTGCATATTATGCTCAATGATGTATCAGGTCCCTTTGTACTTGTAATTCAGATTCCTTCTTCAATTCAGCTGCTCAAACTATTTACATAATTTTATTACACGCTTCCCCTTGTTGATGTTAAGACTTGTCCTCAATTCTTACATGTCTAGGAGGGTGAATCTGCAAAAATAATACTGAAGTAAAATAAATTGAAAAACAGAATTCATATTGTCCAAACAAGTTGGTTTTCTGATATGAATTTGAGTTTGTATTGTGCCGGTTTCCTGGATTTTCACAACCAAACTCTTTTATTATTATTATTATTATTATTATTCTGGAATTATGGGAGTCATATTTCTATGTTGTCCCATTAGTTCCAGATCAGTATCTGTTGAAATTTTTCTAATAAAGTCCTCTTTATTTATAGGCTTATTGTAAACTTTATGCCTATGTTCATTAATGACAAATTAAATAGATGCTTCATCAATTGTTTTTATCTTTACAGCTCCATTGTCAAAGATTTCTTCCATCTCATATGGCCGAAGCCAATGAGTCGTAAACTTTGCCTTGAAATATTTAAACTTGGAGTCGAACAATGTGTCCAATCTCCCTTTTGAAACAATTTATTTTTTATGAATCGATCATGCAATTTAATTCTTTGTTCTTGCACAAGAGATGTGTGCTCTACTGCTGTCGTATCTCATCCAGTTGATTTAATTCCTTGACCCTTTGTTGTTGTGCCTCAAATAATTCCATCCCTAACTCTGCTACTAACTTGAATGTATGTATTTGAAATTCTATGGGTAATAGGACTTATTTTCCATACACCAACTGATATGGACTGAACCCATTTGTGTGTTTCCATGTTATCCTATACGCCCATAATGCATCTCTCAATTTCTCAGACCAGTCCTTTCTATTCATTTTTACAATCTTTGTCATGATGTTCTCTAGGACTTTGTTTATTGATTCCACTTGTCTATTTACTTGAGGATGGTACAAAGTTGATTTTCTATGCTTAATTTTGTACTTCTCCGTAAGATCTCGAACAAGATTTGATGTGAATTGTGTGCCTTGGTCACTTAAAATCTTTCACGAAACTCCATACCTTACAAATATCTCTTCAAACATAAAGATACAACAATATCTTATGTTTCCTGTGCTATTGCCTTTGCCTCCATCCACTTAGTAACATAATTTTTACATACCAGGATGTAACTCTTTCCATTTGATGGAGGGTTGATTAGTCCCACAAAATCGAGAACCCACTGCTCAAATGGTTCAATCAGTACTTGTGGCTTTAATGGCATTTCATCTAATGCCAATGGTCTTCTAATTATTTGGCAGCTATAAAATATCTTTACATAGGCCTTGGAGTCCTTGAAGATGGCCGACCAGTAGTAGCCAAGTTTCATCACTTTGTATGTTGTCTGCTTGTCTGCAAAATGACCACCACATGGCTCGTAATGGCATGCTTTCAAAATATCAATAATATCGTCTTCTCTAACAAATTTTCTTATTATTAGATCATCACCCGTATAAAATAGGTCACCATTGACCAAACTATATCTAGCACTTTCTCTAATTATCCTTCTTTTCTGTTTATTTGTGTAATGAGATGGTAGGATGCCAGATGATAAATAGTAAACCATATCTGCAAACCATGCAGTTTTGACATTTATAGAAAATAGATGTTCATCTGGAAAATTATCATATACTGGATTTGGATGACCAGGTGAATGAAATCTTGATAGAAATTCTGCAACTTGATTATCCTTACCTGGTCTATCTTGTACATTAATGTTCAATTCTTGTATCAATAACAACCATCTATTTATTCTTCCATTCGTAATTTATTTGTTCATTAAATATTTTATGGGTGAATGATCCGTGTGGATGAATACTTGATAACCTGCTATGTAATGTCAAAATTAATTTATTGCATGTACTACAACTAACATTTCTTTCTCTGTAACAGTATAGTTCAATTCTGCCGGTGTTTAGTTTTTGCTTATGAAATATATGGCATAATTAAGCTAATTCTCTTTTATGTCCAAGTGATGCTCCTATAGCAGTGTCAGATGAATCAGTTGATATATGAAATGGCAAAGACCAATTAGGTCCCCGAAGAACTACCTGAATGTTTTGTCAATGTATTACATGCCTCGAATCATGCACATATCATTTCAGTATTGATAAATAAAACACATTGTGCACTTGTATGTGACTGGGTAATGCCAATCGATAAGCCACAGGTCCTACTCTTTCCAAGATTTGGAAAAGTAAATAGAACCTGGGAGCCAACTTGGCAGATGAAGTCCACCTTAGGGTGCTTTTCTTGGGTTTGATTCTCACATAAACATGGTCACCTACTTCAAATTCCCGATAGGTTCTCTTTTTGTCCGCATAAACATTCTGCCGATATTGAGCAGCCTTTAGGTTTTGTATAATCTTCTATACTTCCAGTTCCATCTCAGCCAACCTCTTCGGGCCAAGCAGTAGTTTGGTTTCTGGAATACTCCATTTAATTGGAGTTCGACACCATCTCTCCTATAAGGCTTCAAATGGACTCATTTTAAGATATTCTTGGTAACCATTATTGTACGCGAATTCCTCAGATGCAGGTAATCCTCCCATTATGTGGGTTGTTGCATTACATACATACACCACATGTCTACAATAATTTGATTCACTCACTTTTTTTGTCCATCCGTCTATGGATGATAAGCAGTACTGAAGTTAACTTGTGTATCCAATCTGGTAAGCAGTGCCTTCCAAAAGGCTGAAGTGAAATTTACATCTCTATTCGAGATGACTATTTTTGGGATGTCGTGCAACCTAAATATTTCTCTTATGAAAATATCTGCAATCTACACCATTTTATAAGTGGATTGTACAGGTATAAAGTGTGTTGCCTTGCTCAATCTATCAACTACTACCATTATGGAATCATTATGCCTTTTTTTATCTTGATAGACTAGTAATAAAATCTAATGATATTATCTCCCATTTCCATTCAAGTACATGTATGGGTTGCAATAATCCTACTAGATGTTGATGCTCCACCTTAACCTTTTGACATTCCAGACACTTGTTTAAATATTCAACAATATTCTTCTGCATACTGGGCCAAAAATAAAATTTCATGATTGTTGTCAGCATTTTCTGGTATCCTGGGTGTCCAGAATAATTACTGCGGTGATATTCATCCAAGATCATCTCTTTCAAACTAATCTGATTCAAAATATATAGCTTTCCTTTAAACTTGTTTTTCCTATTTTTATGCTTCCTTTTCTTGTTGCATAGGAATTGGTATTCAGGATCTTTCTCAGCTTCTTCTTTTATCTGATCCTGAAAATTGAATTATACCTAATTAAAGTAGAGTTCATACATGCAATGTTGTTTTCTTCTCAAGGCATCAACCACGTGATTTTCCTTGACCTTAACATGTTGAATGTCAAAATCAAATTCACTTAAAAACACATTCCACCTTGCCTGGCGAGCATTTAAATCATATTGTTTAAAATAGATGGTTAAACTACTATTATTTTTCTTCAGCATGAACCTATTTCCCAATAAATAGTGTCTCCACACCTTGAGTGCATGCATTGCCACTGGCAGCTCCAAATCATAAGCAAATTATTGTTGTTCACGATCTTTTAGTTATCTTGACTCATAGGCAACAACCCTTCCTTCTTGAGACAGTATAACTCCTACTCCTTCCTTACAAGCATCAGCACATACTTCAAATTCCTTGTTGGGGTCAGCTACCCTCAACACAAGGGCAGTATTCAGCAAGTGTTTCAACAATTTGAAACTAGCCTGACATTCGCTAGTCCATTTAAACACCTCCCCCTTTCGCTACAGAGATGTAATAGGAAAAGAAATTTTCGAAAATCCTTAGATGAAACACCTATAATATCCAACCAATACCATAAAGGAACATATATCTACCACATTCTTAGGCACTCTCCATTCCATGATAGTCTTTATTTTCTCGGGATCTACTGTTATGCCTTCAACGGAAATGACATGACCTAAATATTGTACTTTCTCTTTGAAAAAGTCACATTTGCTGAACTTGCCATACAGCTGATGTTTCCTCAACATCTCCAACACTTCTCTTAAGTGTTCCTTGTGCTCTTCCATGGTTCATGAATAAATCAATATGTCATCAATAAATATAATAACTAACTTGTCTAGAAAGGGGTGAAATATGCCATGCATCAAACTCATGAATGTTGTTGCTGCATTGGTTAAACCAAACAGTAATACCACGAAATCATAATGCCTGTATCGAGTACAAAAGGTTTCTTTGTAAATGTCTTCATCTTTAATTTGGATTTGGTGATATCCAGACCTTGAGTCTATCTTTGAAAATACAGTCGCTCCCTTCACTTGGTCGAACAGATCATCTATATGTGGGAGCCGGTATTTATTCTTGACTTTCAACTTGTTGAGCTGCATGTAATCCATGCACATTCGCATGGTTCCATTCTTCTTCTTTACGAACAGCACCGGTGCTCCCCAACGGGATACACTTGGTCGAATATACCCCTTATCTAGTATTTCTTGTAGTTTCATTTTCAATTCTGTTAACTCGGGTGCGCTCATCTGGTATTGATCAGATTCAGATCGAGGACCTAAGTGATAGCTCAAATTTCAAATTGTTTGAAAGTGTGTCGAACCTAAGCAACCAAATAGATCTCATCTTCCTAATTCCAGCGCCGTAAACAATTAGAAAAACTGACACCGTATGAAGAAGTTATCGCGATTTGAAAAGTCTAGTAAACTACAATTTTTGACATTTTACTAGGGTTGACCGGTTTTTTGAAAAGTAAAAAAAAAAAAGAATATTTCAGGGAATATTCCCTAGAATATTCCCTTCGAGCCAATTGCAGGAGGATAAGTGTTGGATTTTTATTGATCGAATGGTTTGAATGGCCAATTGGAAGGTGCCACATGGCCAGCCCTGAGGCTGCCACGTGGCACTTAAATGGCGCATTAAAATTTTGGTTTGGGCCACCGGAATCAATCGCGCAACCTACTGCCAAGCGCATGCACACCTTACTATTTCCCATATGTTTTGGTTCTTAACATACATATTTTGCGCGTTATATTTAACGTTTAAAGAAATCGCATGCGGGGGAACGGAGGGGCCAACCCCACCCTATATGGCCTTAGCCCCGGGACCAAGCGCCGATATGTAACCTCTGCCAGCCTACCTGCAAAGGCGTTCACTTGTCCACGTGCAATTTTTATGTGACGGTTTCGTTAACGGTCTCCATTACCCGGGGTTAACACTTATCCAATCGTGTTCTATGCCTTGGGTTCCGACAACGGTTATGGTGAAGACCGCGGGGTTTGGGGTGGCATGTGCCCAACCACCCCGATTGTAAACTTAAATGTTACAGTTAAACCCAATGGGAGTTATTGGAGGCACGTTCTATATGGAAGATTCTGCCAAAATATCTCCAGCTAACTGCAGTTGCTCCATTTTTAGTGGAGTTGTTTTAGGGGTTACTGGGAAAAATTGTTTATGCTCTATCTTGAGCATTATTCGACCATTATTGGAGTGTGAATAGTAAATTTAGACTTTCTTGGACATTCCAAACTCATTGGTGAGTTTTTAAGATCCATCATAGAACTTCTGAGCATGATTTTGCTTCAGAAGTTCTAGGGGCCACCAGGAGCCAGCAACATAAAAATGATGGAAGTTAGAGATCTTATCAGAAAATTTCATTTTGACAATGGCATTATTAATCAATGGTGAGGTTTTTTAGATTCAGATATTTCGAAGGCCGATATGCTTCAGAGAAGTTCCAAGGGCCACCAGGGCCAACAGGAGAATGAGGCCTATCCAGAGCAGCCAGTATCCATTCTCAGCAAACCAATAGTCTATTCTGACTATTTTGAGCCTTCTAAATCAAATGGAGGGATTTTTATAAGCTTTTGAATACTTTTGAAGGCCAATATGCTTCAGAGAAGTTTTCAATGAACCCAGAGTCGAGGGGTGCCACCAGGTGTTGGAGGTGTAACCAGAGCAGCCAGAGGCCAATTTTAGTAAGTGAATAGTCTATTCTGACTATTTTTGACATTTTTAATCCAATGGAAGGATTTTTAGAGCCATTTGGAGACTTTTGAAGGTTGAGAAGCCATAGGGAAGTTTCGCGCAGCCTAGGGCCAATAGTCGATGGAGGCCTAGATTGGGGAGCCATAGCTCATTTTGAGAAAATGATCAGTCTATTTTGGATGTATGATATATGCTAGAGATATTAGGTGAGGTTTCAAGGACATAAATTTATTTCTTAAGGATTTTTTTCCAGAGAGAATCTCAGGGAAGCTTAAGGGCACCGATAGAAGAGGTCAAGTCAAAGGAAGCCTAAGTCTATCTTCAGTGATATTTTCAGCCATTCCATGGGGTATGATGGTATTCTAAATCCAATGGTACAGTCCAAATAACCATTGTAGTTTATTATTTTACTTGTAAAATAAAATTTCCATCATAATCCCAAAGAGCCAAGTCAGTTGACAATGGCTCAAGGAGACGTAGCCCACGATATTCGGGTGAACTCCTTTATTTAATTTTTTGTTATGTGTTGATGCTTATTTTTTGCACTTTATGGTTGTTGTACATGCTTCATATCAGCAAAAAAAAAAGTTTAATTCCTTATATTTAAAGCATTAAATCAGTTAAAAACACATACACCTGAATTAAGAATTCAATTCCGCACAGTCAAGTATAAGCAAGGTCTTAATTTGTTAAACTAAGTGGGAGGTGCTTGCACATAGCATATCAAGTTACCCACCCATTTCAGATCAGGTGGTATCAGAGCACTAATTTTCATGCTTTATAGAGCATTAGGTTTCTTGTTTGACTTGAAAGGTGTTTAACAATGCAAATAATTTAATTGTTTGCAAATTGATTAATGCTTACAAGTTTGAGTTTGCTAGAGGTGAAGGGGAGATACTGATAGCTAAGTCCAGAAGAGGACAAGAAAGAAGAAGGTTGAAAGAATTCTCCTTACCCAAAGGACCTCAAGGAAACACTTGAAGCACAAGAGGGATTGTTTGCAAAAGGCTGCTTGAAGAAGAGATACAAGCTGCAGAAAAGAGCTTGAATCTACAACCATATTGTTAAGAAGCTTTGTCAATTATTTTTAAAGCTTTGTGAATTGTTGTTGAAGTTCTTTAATTCAATTACATAATGATGACAACTTTTTCAAGTGATGTTTCAAAATCCTCTTTTACAAGACTCTTTGATGAAGACATGAAGCAAGACTTCTACATCCTGAAGGATATGGTGCAAATTATGTATGAATATGGAAGAGAAAGCACTAGAATTCATGAGAAATTGGTTGCTATGAAGCAAGAGAAAGAAGGACTTCTTCAAAGAATTCATGAGATGGAGATGCAACTCCATCAAGCCCAAGAGGCCATAACCAAACACATGCTTGAAGCAGAGGTAAATCACTCAAATTTGTCTTCAAATTCCTCATCAGAAAGATGTGTAGGTTCATTTGAAAAGCACACTAGAGGTATAGGGTCCAAGTTGATGTTAAAAATGGGCTATGAAGGAAAGGGTTTAGGTAAAAATTTACAAGGCATGATTGATCCTATTTTGGTTGAGGAAAGGCCTAAGAAGTTTTGTCTAGGCTATATTCAACCTTATGGTGAAAACTCTACAGCCATGAAGGCATTTGAGACAACTCCAAAAAGAACTTTTGTTGCAAGTTCTAAACCACAAACATGTCAAGTTTGTTTTCAAGTTGATTTCCATTGTTTGAAGCCTATGTTGCATAAAGATGTTTGTATACTTGTAGTTTATGGCGAGTTGAAAGTTATCAAGACGTGAACACTGATGTTGGTCTTCAAAAGAAAGCTGGAACCTATACAAGTTCATCTCTTCAAGAAGGTAAAAAATATGGACATGCAAAGCAACATGCGAGGTATAATTCTTCACATAGTCAAGTTGATTATGTTTATGTTAAGCATGGAAAATCCGCATGCATGAAAGGAAGAAAGAGTTGTTGTTCCTATTGTGGTATGTATAACGATGAAGTTTCAAAATGCTGGAAGAGGATGAAGGCATACAAGAAACAGTTGAAGTGAAGGAAACTTGAACAGAAGGTGCCAAATACTTGCACACATTGCTAGAAAAAGGGACATTTAATTGCCCAATGTTGGACATTGCATCCAACTAAGCATCCCAAGAATTTGAAGCAAGAGGATAAAAAGACTAGCGGAAATGGAACCAAATATTCCATCATTGATGTGAGAACAGATGTTTCACATGAAGAAGATTTTCAACAACAAAAATTGCCATGAAAGTGGCTTGGTAAGAAGTAGTTTGACTTCTTCACTTAGTAAGACATAAACTCATTTGTACATATGAAAATTTCAGTTATGTGTGCATTTCTGATGGAAAATTATGTTTGTTTGAGCCAACTTTGATCAATGATCAAGGACATGATGTTTAGCTACCTTCTATTGAATATTTCTCGCCAGAAATTTTTGAATGAGTTCAAGGAAGACACAATTCTTGACAGGAGGACAAGAGCATACAAGAAGGAAAGTGTTGACTACCTTCGAGTTAGGGTTCAAAGGAGCTAAGCTAAGAAAGGAAAAGTGTAAGGAGACTAGAAAGGTGAGGGTGTTGTAATCTCATATACTAAATAGATAATCAGTCTTTTGGGGTCCAAAAGATTCCTAATGGGGAGGAGTGATCAGATTCATATCAAGGACCTAAGTGATAGCTCAAATTTCAAAGTGTTCGAAAGTGTTTTGAACCTGAGTGACTGGATAGATCTTATCTTCTTGATTACGACGCCGTGAACGGTTCGAAAAACTGACACCATATGAAGAAGTTATCATGATTTGAAAATTCCAATAAACTATAATTTTTGACATTTGACCAGGGTTGAATGGGTTATTGAAAATTAAAAAAAATGAATATTCAAGGGAATATTCTTGGAATATTCCTCATAATATTCCCCAGAATATTCCCTTCGAGCCAATTTCAGGAGGACAAGTTTTGGCTTTTTATTGATTGAATGGTTTGAATGGCCAATTGGAAGGCGACACGTGGCCAGTCCTAAGGCTGCCACGTGGCCCTCAAACGACGTGTTAAAATTTTGGTTTGGGCCACCAGAATCAATCACATGACCTACCGCTGAGCGCATGCATGCTTTACCGTTTCCCCTATGGTTTGGTTCTTAACATACATATTTTGCGTGTTATAGTTAAGGTTTAAAGAAATCGCATGTAGGGGAACGGAGGGGCCAACCCCTCCCCATATGGCCTTAGCCCCGAGACCAAGCGTCGATATGTAATGTCTGACATCTCTGTCAGCCTACCCACAAATATTTTTACATGGCCACGTGCAATTTTTATGTGATGGTTTCGTTAATGGTCTCCATTACCCAGGGTTAAAACTTATCCAACCGTTTTTTATGCCTTGGGTTCCGGCAACCGTTACGGTGAAGACCGCGGGGTTTTGGGTGTCATGTGCCCAACTAACCCAACTGTAAGCTTAAATATTATAGTTAGACTTGGCGGGAGTTATTGGAGGCACGTTCTATATGGAAAATTTTTCCAAAATATCTCCAACTAACTACAGTTGCTCCATTTTTAGTGGAGTTGTTTTAGGGTTACTGGGAAAAATTGTTTATGCTCTATCTTGAGCATTATTCAACCATTCTTGGAGTGTGAATAATAAATTTCGACTTTCTTGGACATTACAGACTCATTGGTGAGGGTTGTAGAGCAATCATAGAACTTCTGAGTGTGATTTTCTTCAGAGAATTTCTAGGGGCCACGAGGAGCCAGCAGCAGAAAAAGGCCTAGCCCGGGCAACTAGAGGCCTTACTCAGGAAACCAATAGTCATTTTTGGATGTTTCAGAAATTATGGAACTAATGGTGAGGTTTTCAAGGCCAGTAGAAGACTTTTGAAGGCCGATATGCTTCAAAGAAGTTCCAAGGGCCACTAGGGCCACCAGGAGCCACCAGGAGAATAAGGCCTATCCAAAGCAGCCAGTATCTATTCTCAAGAAACCAATAGTCTATTCTGACTATTTTGAGCCTTCTAAATTGAATGGAGGGATTTTAAGAATATTTTGAAGTCTTTTGAAGGCTGAGATGCTTCGGAGAATTTTTTTAGTGAACCTAGAGCCAAGGGGTGCCACCAGATGTTGGAGGCGTAACCAGAGCAACCAGAGGCCAATTTCAGTAAGTGAATAGTCTATTCTAAATATTTTTGACATTCTGAATCAAATGGAAGGATTTTCAGAGCCATTTTGAGACTTCTGAAGGTCAAGAAGCCACATGGAAGTTTCGGGCAACCTAGGGCCAACAGTGGATGGAGGCCTAGATTGGGGAGCCAAATATCATTTTGAGCAAATGATTAGTATATTTTGGATGTATGATATATGATGGATATATTAGGTGAGGTTTCAAGGAAATAAAAATTTTTCTTGATTTTGTGCCACAGAGAAGCTCAGGGAATCTTAAGGGCACCGGCATAAGAGGTCAAGTCAAAGGAAGCCTAGGTCTATCTTCAGCGAGATTTTCAACCATTCTAGGGGTATGATGGTATTCTAAACCCAATGGTACAGTCCAAATAACCATTGGAGTTGATTATTTTACTTCTAAAAGAAATTTTCCATCATAATCCCAAAGAGCCAAGTCAGTTGACAGTGGCTCAAGGAGACACAACCCATGATATTCGGGTGAACTCCTTTAGTAAATTTGATGTTATGTGTTGATGCTTATTTGATACACTTTATGGTTGTTTTACATGATTAATATTTAAAAAAACAAAAGTTTAATTCCTCACAGTTAAAGGATTAAATCATTTAAAACCACATGCACCTGAATTAAGAATTCAATTCCGCACAGTCAAGTATAAGCAAGGTCTTAATTTGTTTAACTGAGTGGGAGGTGCTTGCACATAACATATCAAGTTATCCACCCATTTCAGATTAGGTATGGTTCTCTTGACACTGGTGTTGTGTCGAGCATTAATTCGATAGTGAAATCGATATCTCTTTTTGGAGGTAATCCTGGTATCTTTTCTGGAAACACATCCATGAAATCTTGTACTACTGGTATATTTTCCAGCATAGGTGTTTTCTCCTTAGAGTTAGAAAATCCCACTTGGATGGCATAAATATGACATCATTTTCTGATGCATTTACCCAACTAAGATTCTGTGATGGGGCATAATTGTAGAGGTTTCTTGATTCCTTGCAATTCTTTTTGTGCCCCATCTTCAACTCTGAAGTAGATAATCTTATCCTTAGAGTCTACCGGAGACCAATGTTTATCCAAACAGTCCATACCTAGTAGTATGTCATAGGAACCCAAAGGTAAAATATTCAATTCTAAACTTAACTGTTGGTTTCCAATTTCCAAATAACAGTTTGGAACCTTGGCACTAACCCTTCTCTTTGCCCCAGTAACTAGTTGTACCAGACAGGGGTTTTCAAATTTATGGCTTTGTAAGTTACACTTTTCTACGAAGGGTTTACATAACATAAACTCGCACAAGGGTAAACCAAAATAGAAACATTTTGTGAAAATAACTTACCTTCATGTTCTATCATTGTCAGCTGGTAATTTTCTTGTCGGTCTTCTAGAGCTGCATTAATTCTGGGTATATTTCGAGCCACATACCCCACCGTAGAAGCCTCTTGCAGGTTAGTTGTTGTTGCTCCTCTTCCGCGATGAGGGAAATTCTTGTAGTAATGTGCCTCACCACATCCCCAACATTGTAGGGGAGGTTTCTGGGTTTGTCGATGTTCTGGATTACTAGAGGCTTCAGTGGGTCATTACTTTGTTGGCCATTTTCTCCTCTGGTGATTTCTCCCAAACTGGTTACTTACTGAAGTTCTTGCAGAATGTTTAAAAGTACTAGACCTGGAATTTTTAAAATTTGAATTACTTTTCTATCCTCTCTTTAACGGCTAGTTACTGCATGTTTCTCCTTTTTCCTTGGACTGATGATATCAAATCCATGCTTTTCAAATTGCCTTGTCCATAGTCTCCGCGTTTACAAAATTGATTTTTTATTTCATGTGAGCAGGTAAGCTTCTTAAAAATCATTGAACCTTAGCCTTCTCATCCCTCAGGTAAGGCACATATCTTAATAATGATGTGAACTTAGTTATGAATTCATCCATTGTCATCTGTCCCAGTCTTAAATCATGGAATTCTCGATATTTTTCATCATAGAAACGCTCTGTTAAATACTTATCCTAGCAATATTACTGGAACTCGTCCCATGTCACGTTCTGCTCTTCAATACTTCGACATTTTTGACTTCCTCCCACCATAAAGTAGCTTTCTCCCTCAGCTGATAAATGGCCAAGTGAACTTTGAGGTTGCTACTATATTCATACACCTAAAAGTACTTGTTCATATTAATTAGCGAAGCCTCAGCCACCTCTTCAACCTCTCCATGAAAATTAGGAGGTTTGATTTTTCAGAACTCACCCTGTAGTTCCACTTTTTGTTTCTTTATTTCTTATTGTTCAGACACATTGTCAGATTCTGCTTCATTATAATTTATGTTTTTATTGCTTTGTTGTAAATGACTTCCTTCTGGTCTATCATTAGTTTGTCGTCGCTGATCACTCTCTCCCCGAGTGTCTTTTTCAGGACTAGGTGGCACTATTCCTTGATTCTATCTATCGGAGAGGCTTTTGAGAATCCTCTCCTGATCTTGCATCAATATTTCATTGTCGCTTCTTACCTGGACCATTTTTTCATGTAACTTCTGCACTTTACTCAACAATATACTCATCTGGTGCTGTTGTTCTTCCAGTAATCTGCTGGTCTTTTAGTGGTGATCTACACTCAGTTGTATCCACATTTCCTTGTTCATTTCAGGATTGGATTGGGATGGAGGTTCCCCTGAATTCCTGGGTACTTGATGCGTCGATCCCCTTCTCATATATCCTTTCTACTTTTTGTGCACAATTTACACGCGGCGATTGTTATTTAGGTGACTCATTTGGGTCCTAGTGTATGAACGTTGCTCTGATACCAATTGTAATATCCTAGATTAAAAAAAATAATAACTTATTTTTACTCCTTATACATCTCTTTGCCTAGAGAAATATTACCTTATCCTTATTGTTGAAACTACATGACATAATAATTATACACTACATTAACCTTGTGTTACACCATATGTCATTATATTAAATAAAAACCTTATTCAGCTTAAATTCATTGACATATTTCATGTTTATAAACTTTCCAACCACATATGAACTTACACAATCATATGTTAATAAAACTAAGCATTATAACATTCTATTGACGTGTCGGTATGCATATACATAATCAAATTTATGGTTAAAGTACTATTGGCCTTCAGATCTAACAGCTCCAGATTTCGGTCGATTCTCTACCATATAATCTTAGGGTTTATCCCTACTTTATGAATGAATACAACAGAATCCATTTATGTTTATTTCCATGGTACTTAGATGATAAAGGCATTTTATTTGAGTGTATAGGTGTTTAATTGCCCCCGATCTCCTTGCCACTTTGCTGAGATTGTATTGACACTTGCGGGATTTATCACCGTTAGATCTCTGCAATGATCGACGGTGGTCATGTATCTATCCCGGGGTTAGGATGGTCGACCTACCCACAACCCTAACTGAATTTTCTCATTTTCTCTGCGGGCTGTGGTCTACTACTCCGGCGCTATGGGGCTTTGAGCCCGCCGATGCTCCATTGTCACCATCTTACTGGCTTGCTCTGGCTAGAACTATGCTTTGGCACCTCATCTCTACAACAGGTAATCTATGGTGGTCGTGATATCCTTCGGAAATGATTTGCTATGGTTTAATGGTTTTTGGTCTTTCATTTCTTCCTGCATCTGCTCCCATTGATATGTTATGGAGCTTCTATTTGATTTCACAGGTTTTTCTGCTTGCCTAGCCTTCTTGTCGCACTTTTGAGCTTCATTGTTGATTAGAATCTGCTAGATGTAAACTAGTCACTCTTGTTGTGCAGGCTTCAACTGAAGCAAGTCCTTCATGCCGTTGAGGGTTCTAGCTTGGAAGACTCAGCACCTTCGCACAGGTAATCTTCTGGTTTTAACAGATTCACCATTGCTTCTTTTCAAGGTTATCAATCTCCGCATAAGGTTTAACCCCAATTTTTGTGGCTTTGCTTGCTGTTTTCAGGTTATGGTTACTGTGTTCTTTAGTCTTTCACCCAGGTAACATCACCCTCCTCATAGGGTTTCATAATTTCCTTTATTAGATGTAACCGCATCTTTTATTAGTTTACTAATGTTAACCTCTTACTGTTGGTGTTGCAGGTAACTATGAATCCTTGTTCTCTTATCTCCATTCTGCAACATGTTTATCTCTCAATGTCAGCTCTATCTTTGTAATGACCCACATTCCTTGATGCATAGGTACCGCGGTCCCTGGGTTTGTTATTTGAAATAGATGTTAAAATTTCCGGGAAAATTCTAGGTTTGAACCCTGAGTAGCTATAGCTTGTTCTTGCTACGAAGGCCTTATGGCTCTGTCTCTTTATTTCAGAATTTCAGTGTAAAAGCTATGAACATTTGGGAGAAGGAATAATTTAATCATTTTGTTCAAAATTTCATATTTATATATTTATATTTCTTACAAGCATGAATACTCCATGTCAACTTGGACTTCTTAACAGTTATAGTCAGATCCTGTTTCGGATTGATTATGTTTTCTAGCTGTACAGTTGTTTTGTGACCGAGAAGGTCTCTCAGCACGAATAGATGTTAAGACTAATTTTATTATATAATTCCACGGGTTCCTTTCGTTTATATGTCTTATTTCAAACTTATTTGGTATTTAAATTTAGAAAATATCTGGCTTCATAGCACAACTACTGTGTGCAGATCTTACTTCTTTATTATGCAGTATTTAATTCTGGTACTGGAATTTTATTCTTTCTGTGTTTTCCAATTCAGACTTTACATTCTGTTTTATATGTTGGTTTAATTAAACGAATGCTTGACTTGTGGAATAAGGAAATGAATTGTAGATGAATACATGTATCTTTCATTCTACATGATTTTTTTCTTTACTATTAATGTAGTTTTGAATGTTCTCCTAATTACATAATTATGATATTAGCACTTCCGCAAGAAGCAAATCTTATGGGAGTTATGAAACTAGAATATTATGTTATTTTACGAGTAGTGTAATATAAATTTATATTGCTTCTAGGGTCGATGTCCAAACCATCAAGGTTCAGGGATACCCACGGTATCCCTAGTCCGAGTATAGGATGAACAGAAAGAAGAGACAACAGGTTTTGTCCGGAGTGTCCACTCTGGACTAACCGACAGTCCCTTCTACCTTACATATATGTAATTTCACATATAATCTTCCTATTTATTTCCTTAAGCTGTCTACCCTACACAATAGATTTTTACTCTTTCGATATGCATAATATTTGTACAGAGTTAGGACTGAATTTAGCAAATTTCTACCATGTTGTTACATATCTAGATATATTCATATAATTACTATCTTTCTGATAATACCTGTAAATAAATATCTTTAATAAGAAGCATAAAAGGTCATTTACTACTTTTGTATACATATACATCAAATTTACAGAAGCATCTGTCTAAGTAAAAAAAGTTGCAAAGTCATTTTTCTTAATCTTTCTTTTCACTCAGACCAATTACTTATCTCACTTAGAACTTTTGATGATG
Source organism: Pinus albicaulis (assembly GCA_034641835.2). NCBI lineage: Eukaryota > Viridiplantae > Streptophyta > Pinopsida > Pinales > Pinaceae > Pinus > Pinus albicaulis. The sequence goes on from CM076570.1 coordinate 1,628,076,699, forward strand.
AAAATGACGATCCTCCCAACCTTGAGAGAGGTTATTACGTCCTCGTCTCCCCCTGTGCTCTGCACCATAGTAGGGCTTATCTAGCAGTAATTCTAGTTGAGACCTCAAGACCTCCAGTCCAGTCTTCCTTTCTAGATTCAAGATTGATGAGTTTCCACTAGTTCAACCAGCTCTGGAATTACTCTCATCCTCAAGCCTTCTAGCTTTTCTTCCAAAGTCACAGAACCTCTTTTCCTCATTGGAATTTTCATTTTATCCTTGGAGGAAAAAATAACTATCCTTAAGTGATTTTGCCTAACTACTCTAGAATCTTGGAATACGTCTTTATGGAAAACATTTCACAATCAATTTCTTTATTCCAAACAAAAATAAACCATATTCATTTTTTTCAGATTAACTTTAATATGTTAATCTAATAAAAAAAAAATACATAATCTTCTTTTTAACAAAAATAAACAAAATAGTTTTGAAAACAAATCCAACTGTTACATTATAATTACCACACCATCCACTAATGGTCACTCATATATCCACTATCACTCATATAATCATAAACAACATAATAAATAATCATCCCAATTATCATTCCAATTTAATAGTTTTGAAAACAAATCCAATTGTTACATTATAATTACCACACCATCCACTAATTGTCACTCATATATCCACTATCACTCATATAATCATAAACAACATAATAAATAATCATCCCAATTATCATTCCAATTTAATATTAATTTAAAACTGATCGAAGAATTTGAATCACAGCGCATATTTGAAAAACTGACTACCCTTATATCCAAGTGCATCGCTTCTTTGGCCTTTGATGATTCTTTCCCATACAAATATTTCAATTTTTTTTTTCGGTGGGGTTACTTTCACTTGCATACAACTGGAGAACATTAAAACCAGAGTATGCTTGCCAACACCGAGGTGACAACATCGTGTTTGAATTTGAATATTCAATTTGAAGTAATATGAATTTTGAATGCTTGGGAAGACGCATTTTCTAAGCCAATGTTCCACTGCCGAAGCAAGTTAATGTATATATATATATATATATTCAACGTGAGCCATGAATGCAGTGGAAAAAGTTGATATCATTGGGATCGTCCTGTAGAAAAGAAATGAGTTGGGAATGAGTTGGGGTTTAATTTTTGGTTTCCTTAAAAATATCTATATATATATATATATTTTCCTTAAAAAAATATATATTTACTAATTTACTAATACAGTAACATCATCATTTTGAATATTTTTAATTCAAAATAAATATCCCTATCAAATTTTAATCTGATTAACCAAAAAAACACCAAAAAAATAAAACTACAATATACTCATATCCCATACAAACTATCGATCACTCTAAGTGGGCCCAAGCCTAACATTATATATGTGTTTTGTGAAGTTGAGTTTAGTGATCCCTAATTAACCATTGTTTTTAAAAGGGTGTAAATGTATTTAGTTATTAATTATTATGTTATAATTTTAAAAAATATATATTATTGTAAAATGTTATATAGTGATTAATAATTTTTTAATTTTAAATTTATATTATATAAAATATTATATTGTTAATTATGGTAGATTTTTTTTGGTAAGTTTGGTAGATTATATTTTATCATGTTCAATATATCACTTTAATTTGGGTGGGGAATAGAATCAGTGACTTCATATCAAAGAATGCTTTAACATAGCACCAAATAAAAGTCTATCGAAGACACTGTGCACATTTTTTAAAAACTTGGGAAAAGTACAGCTTTATCATGTACAATATATGACCCCAAATTGAACTAGTGACTTGACATCAAGGAATGCCTTAAAATAACACCCTACCACGTCTATCCAAGACCCAATCGATATAATTATAATAGTAATTAGTTTCATATATAAAATTAAAATAAAATATTGCTTAAAAGTATGTAATTTAATTATATATTATTGTAAAAGAATTATATAGTGATTACTCATTTTTTTAACTTTAAAAATTATATTATTGTAAAAAATTATATTGTAATTCTAGTAGTAATTGGTTTTATGTATAAAAATAAAATTAAATGTTTTTTTGTAAATTTCGTAGTACCTTTCTATTTTCATGTTTTTAAAGGGAAAATTGTCATACAAATTGTATCATTTAGAGTGACCTCAACCTGGCCGAAGGAAACCAGGTCTGTTGACCACCATAATGAGTTAAAGGTAGACCAAAACCTAAATTGTCTTTTCCTTATACTTACAGCCTTGATTACTTCAGTATGTCCATAATATTTGCAACTAAAATAGATAATAATACTAATATATGCCAAAAACATAGAAAAAAACTAAGCATCTAAGGAGAAATATCATCAGAAGAATCTACAGGTGTTGGGTCTTTGGCAGTGGTACCTAGTAGTTGTTCGCTGCATTGAATATTTTGAAGTTTTCTCTTTATCTTTGCAATTCTGTCATTTGTCTGAATTTAATCTTTAAACATCTCATGCATGTCTTGTTTCATTTGTTGAAGTTCAAACATAATTGAAGAATTAATATCCTTTTCTTCCTTGCTAGCCATTTCCTTTGCAAGAAGGCATTTCATTTTCCAGTATGTCTTCACTGATTGCTGAAAAAGGGATACACGACCCCTGGTGCTTCCTGGATCTGTTATGAAATCCATTTTTGAAATATGTTCTTCCATATCTTCATCCTCACTATCATTTTGACGTTCTCAACCATGAATTTTGTTTCTAATTTGAACCAAGTTCCCAAATTCATACACCTTAGCTATATCCTGCAATACTTGCTCATTTGTCTTCCTTCCCCTTCGACTCTGTCCTGCTTCTTGAGTGCTTTGTCTAGGGTGATTGGCCCTGCCATATTTCCCTTTAACCATGACGAGCAAACAAATATTTGCGTCCCTAATTCTGGAAAGAAACCCTGTGTCTATAAATGAATCAGTAATCTACCCCAATAAAACTGTGTAGGTCACCTTCAGACTCGACCAAATCCCCTGAGCCTTTGCGTTTGTGCATAGGATTACATAACAGTCAACATTGTAATTTAACTCAACCACATTACACCTGTTGAAAATATGAGTGTTGCAAAGAAGAAAACAGTTGAAATGCCAAAGGCGGTTCCACCACATAATTAGATGAAAATACCCTTGACCAGGATGACGCAGAAACAAGATGCCATTACTCCTTCTATGAAGAACCATATACCCATTAATATTCCTCATTACAGCTTCACACCCAGCAAAATGGTAAAAGGAATGGATTTGATCAATAGTAACCATCTCCAACCAGGCAAAGACAGAAGACTAATGCTAAACAGAATTCAAAAGATGTGGAAGAAACTGTTGTGAAATGCTAACCCCCAGGAGATTACGACCGTCCCTATACTGAAAATAAAAAAGATTTCACAGAAAGGAACCAACCCAGAAGAAACCTATGAAAATCAAGCTAAGACCATTGAACATGTAGGGACACCTACCAACCATCATTACTACAAAGATGAACTTAAAGGTCAGAGCAATCCTTACAAAGATGATGATGAAGACCATAGGAAAAAACAGAGGTATAATAACAAAATTGGTTTAACTAAGAGAAGGACTTCGAAAATGCGGTTCAATTTTCAAAGAACCTCCTCTTCTCTATACCACCCAGAAAAGTAATTAAATACAGAATTACCCCATTGGAAATCTAGAGAAACTGAAACACCGTGGTGATTACCATTCATGATATGCAGAGGCAGAAACAGAAAGTGAAGTTGAAGGATGAAAGGCAAAAATTCCATGACATACCAATTTCTTCTCCTGCACTGTCACCTACGAGCCTAATCCAACATTGTATTGGACTCTTGTGACAATGAACTTCTGCATAAACACTGCTGGGACTGGCTATAGTTATTCAAGAGGGAAGGCTCATGATAACCTAGTTCCCGCTGCCAACTTACCTTCATTAAACCCCCTGACAATTTTCGGATGATTATGACAGCAATTTTCATGTGTATTAACTGCTAAGAGTGGGAGGACCACCGCCTAAAATCTCGAACGGAAGGAATATAGAAGTCATCCACCACGTGGAGCCTCATGCCTTCGCCTTTCTAAATGTTACTTAAAAATAGATAAATAATTTAATTTTTTGTAAATTCAACTTTTTTCTTTTCTTTATGATGATGATGATGGTTAACATCCACTGAGACCAATCTTTGGTCTATTAGACCTAAAGAAAAGAGTTATTTAATTTAATTTAAGATTTTATTCCTATACTCAAAAAACTTGGAGAAAAGCCTCCCCAGCTCACTATAATTTTGACATCTTAAAAGGCTAGAAAAGTTAGTATTGCAACTATTTAAATTAAAATTATTTTTTGATTTTGTTAAAATAATACTTTATTAATTAAAAATTTATCAATAACAATTAAGAATATAAAATTAAAATTAAAATTAAAATGTAAGTAATTCTTAATTTGTCACATTGTTTATAATTTTGAAGCAAATGCTTTCATTCATAAATCAAATATATTGCTAAGGAAATTTAAATATTAGAGTTTAAATAGAAAGTGATGAAAATTGTAAATACATATATTTTTAAACCATTAAATTTAGGGGAAAAATAACGATAAATGGTTAATAATTTAGAAATACTCTCATAGAATATATAAATATCAAAATTTAAGTGATAGTAATTTAGAAAATTATATAAAATAGTGTAAATTGGAAATACAAGTTAAAATTTATGAATAAATATATAATGTAAGTTGATATTTTAAAATTATCTATATAGGATATATAACTTTAAATTATATATATATATGTGTGTGTGTGTGTGTGCGTGTGTGTGTGTGTGTTTTGGGAAGTGTTGTATTGGGAGATTTTGTAGTGTCTGTAAAATAAAGTGTTTAATTAATAATAATAATAACAAATTAGTAAATTAAAAAGATAATAAAAAGATTTAATTTAAAATATTATATTGTATTTTCTTTTATTAATAAAATTATAAATAATTTTTTTTCCTCAATGATGCTATTTAGACATGAGTTATAAACACCATTGCACATGGTTTCAACCATGATGGTTTTCTTTCCATGGTATTTTGTAGATATGGTTATGTTCTAATCTCTGTGTGTGTGTGTTGTAACACTGAAAGAAATATTATGACAAACCAAGCCGGTTTTGGGATCTAGGGAAAATCTCTATGTATATCTGTTTTATTTTTTATTATCTCGCTATTGTTTACTTTCTGTTTTAAGAGTTTTTTTGCAGATAACCTCTGTGCAAGGTTAAAATCTACACCCTAGGTATGAAAGCCATAAAATTTAATGAGGGGCATTGTATGTCATCCAGTTAGAGAGATGTATGAAGTCAATAGTGTGAACAAGTGGTTGATCGTGAGGTGGGGGTATGCGAATTTTGCTTCATAATTGTTTGAGGTTGGTTAGATGCTCCAGAAGTACAACCAAACAAGGAGATAACATTCAAACTTGCTCCAAGCATGACTGTCTTGGACTTGACAGGAAAATGATAGAATTATGGTAAGAAATGGCAGAATAAGTTAAGGATTAAAAATGATAGTTTAGATTGGTCTCTTGTCTCATGGAAGTTGCTACATCGAAGGCTTATTATGAGAAAATTAGTATTCTATGGTATTTTCATTCACTCTTATTAATGTTTTATATGGTGTTGTATTAGGAATTTTTGTGTTATTTGATTTGTTGGTTGTCATGCTTTGGGTTCCTAGCTAGAAGAGTCTACCCTTGAATTGGTGTACTTATTATCGAGCATAATTCAGGTCTGTGGATTATTAGTGGAACTACATGGATTACTCTATTGCTGTCAGGACTGGAGAGAGATTTAGCTCTCTAGTCTCGAGGTAGCTATGGTTTTTGTTGGTTTCATAGAAAATTTATCAATTTTAGTTGCAATTTTCAAGATCTATTTTATAGTCTTGTAGCTCTCCCACCAATTAGAGTTTTCAAGCCTTATACTCTTCATAATTTGTATCCTACCACCCCCCCACCACCTTTTAATTCTTTGTAGCGTCCCTTTCTCTTCACAATTCCCTTATCTAGCACTCTCCCTTGGTTTTTATAACGCTGCATTTCATCCTTACTCCCTCACCGTCCCCCAAGTCTCTGAGTTTAATCTTTTTTGTTGCTTACCTAGGTTTAGTGTTCACCAACCTCCCTTTTCATAACATTCAATTATATTATCTCAGGCTTTATCCCAGCTCTACCTTTAGTGCATTTGATGGCTAAAAATAGATTAAGCACAAAGCACAAATGTGGAAGAAGGGGCAGAAATGCCTCCTTTGCAGCACAAGACACCCATCCTTCTTCCTCACATACTCGGGCTCAAGAAAAAACGAGACGAGCCATGGCTTGCTATGTGGATGTTTCGGGGAAAAACACCCTAGAGGTTTGTTGGGTCAAAACCTCCACAGAGCAGGGCATGCTATTCAGAAGGACTCACACACAACCATACTTGAATGCAAAAAACTAGATAACAACGATAGCAGAACTCACCCGTAGTCCTACGTTCGATGTAGATCCCGCGGGGTCCAAACCCCTAGCAACCCTTCTTCCTCCTTCAACCTGGAAAACAAGGAAGAATGTGCACGGAAACCTAGTTGTACAGCATATACTTCTCCTAAACGTTAGTGCAATCCATGTGAAACATTATATAAACCATAATAAATGCTTAAATGATAATCTTTTCACACGTGCAAATAGATATTAACACACAAGTTCAGGAACAAGATGGTTCTTCATTATTACGAATAGCATGTACAGTAGTAAAAGTGGAGAGATCACCTGAATCCTTCCACTATCTTCGAACAAACCGTCGTCCAGATCCGTCCCGCCCTTGCCTCGCTAAGATAATTTCAAGAATTGTGCACTTGAGATGGCATATAAATGGATTAACATATCCAGGAAACAAGGGTTTCCTGTATAAATCTGGGAAAGTGCAGGAGGCATGGGAATTCAGACTTGAATTGGGGTTCCAATAGAGTATAATGTCTATAAAATTTCTCTCTGCCTTAGACCATGCACATGAGGGGCTTTTATACTCCCTCAAAGTAGTTTCAATCAGTTGGAAATAGTTGGCCACGTACTGGGGTGGTTGAACTACTGGAGTAACCATCAACCCAGCCCGAAAATAGGGAATTTTTATATATTTTTTAATGATTTTAATGGCATACGTGGAAAAGTACATGTGGACTCGCATATACACGCGGAAAAGTCTGGGCATACCCGCGTATGGGATTTTTAACACTGTTTTTTATGAATTTTGTTCAAGTCTGTGGGAATGGGTGCCCAAGGCCATAGAGACAATCATGAATCACATGAGGGTGAAAAATGATGCTATAACAGATGCCCCCTAATATATGAGGTAAGAAGGGGTACATGATGGCCGAAATGTATTATGCACATAGAAAGAACTTCGCAAGGACAAGGGAGGACTTCACCAGATTTACCAAACCGAGTTAAAGTTCGGTATGATAAGGCGGTCAAGCCTAGGGTTTTTTCGGAAGGTGACCTTGTTTTGGTCTATGCCTAAGAAAAAGATGCCCTGGGGGCAGGAAAGTTTAAGTCTATGTGGTATGGCCCCTTTATCGTCAAAAAATTCCTTAAGAAAGGAGCATATACCTTGGTTGATTTTGAAGGGAACGAGTTGCCGGAGCCCAGAAATGGGCTCTATTTGAAAAAGTATTATGCCTAGGCTTCGGCCTGGCATGTTGCTTTTGTATATAGTAGTTTTGCTTTGTACATATCTGGTTGTTTTTCAATCTTTGATGGGTTGGTGATGTTTTTTATCTGCTTTGGCAGGTTGTGTCGGATGTCATGAGTCATTTTGGAGGAACCATCAACCCAGCCCGAAAATAGGGAATTTTTATATATTTTTTAATGATTTTAATGGCATACGCGGAAAAGTACATATGGACTCACGTATACACGCGGAAAAGTCTGGGCATACCCGCATATGGGAATTTTAACACTGTTTTTTAATGAATTTTGTTCAAGTCTGTGGGAATGGGTGCCCAAAGCCATAAAGACAATCATGAATCACCTGAGGGTGAAAAATGATGCTATAACAGTGGATGTTATTTCGAATAGGCACACTATAGAAGACGTGGAAGAGGAAGTCTGACAGAACCATAGGATTATTCCTAGCCATCATGTTGAAAGAGAGACAAGGCAATGGATCCCATAAATTTTCCCTTCAACCAGGTCTCAACAAACCTCTTATATGCAGGGGGTCAATTTACTTTGGCACATCAAAACTCTTATTGAAAGGGCTTTTATTGAGATGAAATTGTTGGCATCCATGGGGACATTGTTGGGGACTCATTGGAGTCGCCATTCCTGTGGTAGTGTATTTGGCACATGGGCGGATGAAATACACTCTACTTAGTAGGGAGGCTACTTACCTACATGCAAGTCACAGGTCAAAGTGGTTTTTCAAACTTTAGTGGAACAATTTCAACATGTAATAAGCTAAGTTAAATGGAAACATAGCATGCTACATAAACAATGAAACAAAAAACAAAACAACATGCACAAGAAACACGATCAATAGAGAAAACATACTAATAACTCAACAATGGAGAGCTTTCTCCATTTATTAGGTGTTGGTAGTAGTAGAAGATAGAATGCTAAATATCTTGTAGTGGATCCTTCGAGCTATGAAGCTCCAATATCCAAGACAAGCGGGTCTCTTCCCCTCAAGTTTCAGCAAGCCTCTCTTCCGTCTCAAAGGATGGTAGATTGACGAACACGTGGTGAAATTTTCTCTCTTGGATTGAGGTGTTGGATGGCCGGCAACTGAATCCTTCCAATCCTCTTGTTGTTGGACAACACAATTTGGTTTGCTGATGAGAAATTTGGCTAGCATAACAATGTGTCTCCCATTTCTCTTCCCATGGCCGGATTTTATAGACCACTTTCAAATTTTCCCTCCCTATCTTGGTCCAAGATGGATGGTCACACAAGAGTGGGGGTATGATTCCTTTGTGTGCTGCACTAAAGCCTCAAGGTGGCTCAAAGGCAGCTGTACTTGGTTAGGTTGAGTGAGAATCACTTTCTCCAAGTGGTTTCGGATAGTGACATTCCGCATCCCCAGGACCGCACGGCTATCGAAGGAAAAGCCGCAATGCACACTCAGAGTCAGTGCTTCCTGTGCACGTTCCAACAAATTTTCCTTCTGAACTTAGGAAAATTTAAATTTTTATCTCCTATAATGTATTTCTTCCCTGTCAATATTTATCTTACCTTCTGCTTGACATTTTCTAATGTCTTCTTCCTGTACATTTTTCCAGTGTTAAAAATGTGCTTGGATCCAGCTAGTTGATGTTTGCTTGAGTTCATGATGATAGCTAGCACATGTTGGAATTGATGTTAACCAATTGTAGCCTAACTTATGTATATATTCCATTCATTTTAGCATGGTTTCAACAAGTTGTATTGACAATGGTATTGTTGTGTTGGCATTGATTTCTGTGCTTATGAGGTCATGCACTATGTCAACCTCATGATGGTGTAGATTGATGGAGGATTTGATGTGTGTCAGTATGTGTGAGCATTGATATTGATCCTATGATGATGGCATATTCATGATGATACACTTGATGGCATGGTATCGTATGATGGCATTGGTGGATGATGGTTAGCTCTACATGTGATGGTTGATGGCACACTAGTTGACTTGTCCACTAGCTAGGTCTTCAGTAGGTCCTCATGACTATGCTTATGAGGATGACTTTTTGTAGTGATGTGATGGCTTGATGATGGTGCTATAGAAGTGTTTGCAGGTCTATCAGATGTGTTGCAGCTGATGACCTATTTATTGACGGAGAGTGGAGGACTTGTTGTAACTTGTGCCAACCTTGTTTGTTGGCCTTCAAGGTAAATTTGGCAATGACACATGGGAGACATGTTTGATCCACTTGCATATGTGTCAGAGGCCATGGAAAGGGTTTGGAGGCTTCCACAAGAGCTGGAGAAGAGCAGCCAACAAGTGGCAGAGGTTAAAAGATGAGAGGTTATGGTTTTCACCTTTGATCTTCCCCAGTCGCTCCCTTACAAGCTCATAAGAACGACTGAAAAGTCTTAGTTGTTGAAATTTTCAACAAGAAATATTGAAAATGAAAACAAAAAGATTCTTCTAATTTAATTTTGGAAACAAAAATATACTTCTAATTTAATTTTACCTTAATTAAATTAGAATTAAATTGTAATTCCACATCACATGACAACTTGTATGAGTTAACTAAGTCAGGAATACTTAGTTAGTTCAGTTAATTGGAGTTGAGAGTCTAATGGGAGGCATGTAGATTGTTCTAGAAGTTTTAGGGGGCTCAATTATAGTTTATTTTGAGTTTTAATTAATTAACTTAATGTATTTTGATTTAAATCCATTTAACTATTTCTAACTGATGGAAGAACTAGTGAGAGGTAAAATGAATTAAATATATATTTAATTCACATGCAGTGAACAATCAAATAACTAATAATTCACTCATAAATAATGCATGCATGTCAGTTCTGAGAAATACCCAATTGAGATTGGAGTTAAAGGGAAGTATATTATCAGTTGTATAATCATCCAAATTGTATAGGTGGTGCATGCAATCAGAAGAAGGCCTAAAATAAATCATTCCTTAATTAGATAACTCAATAATTTTAACCATTAGAATTGCCTTTAAAATGAGGAATGAAGGCACAAATTTACTCACTATCTTGGTGAGCACGGGTTGGTGAGACCAAGCAATATGAATCACAAGTTTGTGCATGGAGCTTGTGAGAGAAAGGTGTGACAAGAGAATGTTGTGCACATGTTGGTAGTGTGAGACAATCATACATAGTGGAGAGAGATCTCAAGGTTGAGAGAAGGATTATATTATTTCATATTCTTTGGCTTATGCAATATACAAATAATGAGTTTTTAGCTGAGGCTTTCCCCAAATAAATCTTTGTGTTGTGCGATTGAAATTATCTCTTTCTTCTTCATGTGATTATGTGAACGTAATTGGTTTCCACAATTTGTAGAGTAGATTCAAGTATTTTGTTTTATTATATTACAAGATCAATTGAATCTACATGAATTTTCTACACCAGTTGCACTGAGATAGGCCTGTGAGAGCTACTGCACTTTCTAACTGATTTCATCCAGTGTCAATGTGACCAAGGCATTTCACAAGAATTTCTTTGCATTCTTCGCACTGTTTGGAATGAAATTAACTTGAAAATTACTACAGGCTTCCAGAATTGTTTGAAAAAGTTACAAACGGTTTGAAAATTTCCTCTCATGATGTGAATGCATTTAGTGCACTAGTAGTGGCCTTAGTGGATTGATTTGGTCCAATTTGTGTACCTATTGATCCTAACCCCAAGCTCATTTTTTTCCTACAAGTTTTATATTACTGTATTGTGAGCTTTATGGTTATTGATAATGTGTGTATGTGGGTGAGAAGTTTGTAGAGAAGGTGTGTATGCTTCAGACCTATTGGAGAGTGTATATGCTTTAGTCTATGAGTGTTAATGGTTGAATAGTGAGTAGATCTAAAGCATGATTCAGTGTGTATCAAATTTGATGCTGCTGGAGTAGAGATTGCTTTGGAGATTTTATATATGTCGTTGGGTAGATTTTTTTATGGTGATTCTCACACTTGTTTTATGCAGGAGATGCCAATGTATTTGGCACATATCCATAGTGTCCTATGATGTTATTTATATTATGCAACATTACACTATTGTGAGGATCTGATTGTATTCAAATTTATTGTGGTCACAATTTTTAAAATTGTTTGATCCGAAATTAAAAGGGAATGCAACAGAATATAGATATAACCACAAATACAGAGATGAAATATAAATAATACTTCATTTCATTAATATCAAAGAACTGAAAAATTCTTATAGACAATGGAAATAAACTAGCTAATGGCCATGGATTACTACAGACCTCAAAAAAATGTCATTTAAGGGGTAAAAAATGCTTTGGAAGTTCAAGACCCGAAAAATTGTTAAAAATAGTAAATGCTGCTTCAAACAAGGAAAATGTTGAAACTGTCTAGGTGGAAGAGGTGGGTGTCCACCAATATACACTTGGATTAGTCCTCCCCCCTTAGGAAGCAATGGTCCCATTACGTTCAGAGCCTCCATGAGGTGAGGAAATTTCTATTGAACCTGGTCCCTGGTGAACCACTTTCCCTAGTGAAGGAATTGGCCTACTTTGACCACTCGATATAGTTGGATCGTCTGTTGGGGAGTGTTATTAATTTGTGTGTCCATGATCCGATCAGTTTCAGCATATTCCATGCAATATAGATTTAAATCTTTTGATATGAGTTGTTCTGTAATGTGTCCAATAACGGTGGAAAGTGTGGTCGAAGGAAATCCATGTTGAACATTGGGTTCAAACGAAGGAATGGTGGAATTTTGAGCTCGAAGGAATTGTCCCCTACAGTCTTGGTGATGGTATATGACACTCTTGTAGCCGCTACAACACCACCCAAAATTTTGGGTATATTTAAAATTTCAAGTCCCCCTGCTCGCTTGGCCATTAGGGTTTTGACTCGGCCTGTAGTCATTGAACCTTCTCACCATCATGACGAGATTCTTTCGCCCGTAGCCATGCCATGTGTGGGAGGATCATCATGCATACACTCGAATGGAAACTTCTATGTGCATTAAGTATATCTGTTAGAAGCCATTTCATCATGGATCATTTAGGCATTATATTTTGATAATTCACCAAGCTCATGTAAATTATTCAAGGTCATCATTCTCTACAGGGTAACTGTGAACTAATTGATGTTATAATGTTTCATACAGGTCAATCCCACGAATGATACACTCATTAATGTCATCACAACACCAAGGGAAATAAATTAAAGCTAAATAACAAGGCCACAGCTGCGAAACTGCCATCTAATGTTCGGCTTTGATATGATAGATGATGAAAGTAAACCTAAAAGGCGTCCAACAAAGCATAGGCCAACCCCAACTCAGTGGACACATCATTTCGATCCTGCTCGTTCATACTCTCCTTACTATTGCTATGCAAATTAGCACACACGGAAGGAATGACAACAATTACACTTCGTCCTCATTATGGCAAGGCTTGGAAGCTCAGTGCTTGTGATATTTGTGAAAGCGCTCACCGACTGGTATTCTCCCATCCGCGAGAGTCTCATTGGGATGGAAGAAAATATTACATCGAAGGCCCTAAAATGAATGACATACATAAGATGAATATACCTTATATGCGAATCGAATTTTTCCATGAAGTTTGGAAAGAAGAAAGGCAACATATTGCTTAGTGGGGGATCGCATTTTAAAGAGCGGTCCCATCCCACATGCATACCAAAGCCATAACTAGAGCGAAAAAGGAGGATTCTAATTATTACGCATTCCAAAATGTTTTGAAAGGTCATGGGTTATCAAGGAATAGCTTTGTCTCCATAAAGAGCACCCTATCTGTTAGCCCCCCATAAATTTTTGACAGGCAAACAAGGGGCTAAAATGTTGTTGAGCCTTCAAGGAATGTATTTCCTCCGAAAACACATCATCCTTGAAGTCTCATAGTGCTTTTCCTAATATATTTTCTCTCTGCTGGTTCATCCCTCAAAAGACCTACTATTACCCCCTGTCCCCTGCCAGTTCCACATTTTTCCCCTTTTCACTCCCCTTTTGTCGAAGTCCCCTATCAATCCTTTAAAACCCTTCTTTTCCCCTTTTAATTTCCCTATTAACCCCCTAAATCCCCTCTAAAAATCCCCACACCCTTTGTTTCCCCAAATTCCCCCTCCATCTCCCTATCGTTACCCTTTGGGCCTCAAAATGCATTGAAAATGGGTTAAAAACCCACTTCCAACCTTATAATAGGCCTCAGCCCCTTCTCCTCCAGCCCCGCGCCTGTTTCACTCCATATAACCCGGCGCCGTGACCAAAGCGCTTACCCCTGCGGAGGTTTTCTCTATCCGAAGGGTCAAACCATGGTAACCCCCGCAGTTGACTCCTCGGGATGTGCAAAGGCTTAATCTAACGGATGTCATTCACCGCAAGGGTCGCCCCAACAACCTCGTGTCCGTACACCTTGGTCCCCCGCAGTTCATCTCCGCCATCCTTTTAAAGAGCCAAATCTAACGGTCCGCAATCGAATCATGTCGGGCGCGATCTCGGCCGTCAATCTGTACAGATCTGACGGTGCATAGTCCGCCTGCCATGGTGGTCCCCGCCCGCTTTAACTGTTCAAAAACCCACGCTGTTTTCATCACACCGCCTTTGGGCGGCTGGCGGTTTTTCCCCGACGGCCAGCGATTCCACTCAACGCCTGACACTTATCCTCTTGTACGTTTCCGAAACCATTGTCCCTGCTCGTTAACGTCATCCATCGCGTATTATTTTTCGGACATGGATGCCCAGCGAAATTGTCGTGGACCGTCCGATCTGGAGTGGGCCATCCGACGGCTATCGCTCGCTGAAGGTGCTCAATGGTTAATCTAATGGCGCACGCAATAGCACAGGTCTTGGCCCACCGTCCATCATCCTCCGCCATCGATCTTCACCGCGATCGATGGTCCAGATTTGTTCGCCCGCCACTGACTTTTCCGCCATCGCCCGGTTCCGCCACGTCATCTCCACGTGAACTCTCCGCGTAGTCCCCCATTCCGTCGCATATTTTGGTTCTTTTCGTGTTTTTTAACGTTTTCCATGTATTTTTGCTCTGCAAACCGCCACCATCCACCAGAGCACGTTTCTCCTTTCTCTCTGCAGTTTTTTCCTTCGTATCGTTGTCTACACGACCTTTCTCTGCCTCCACATCATCCGCCACCCCATTCATGATTTCCTTAACTTGTTTGTGTATTTTGTAGGGTTGTAAATGATAAAGGACCTCCATAATTCACAGCCTCTGTTACAGTGACAGAGAGATCAAGGAAGACCATCTTCAATGGCAGGATTTATGAAAAATGGCCCGGGAAGGTGAAAACAAGACGTTCATTAAAGGAACAGGGTTCAGACTCTGTTGAAAACCTTCTGACTCCATTAAAAGCTCGAGCTAACCTGTCAGAGGCAGAGATGAAGTGGCAGAGTCTTTCAGTATAAAGCAAAGAAGATTAAGGCACGCTAATGAAGATCTTGAGCCTTAAAATCTACAGTTTAAAGAGGCAAAGCACCAGTTTGAAGACCCCGAGGATCGATCAGAAGGTCCTAAGCACAAGTAAAAGGTAACATCAGGGTTTACTCATCAGAAGAATGTTTTTCTTCGTCAAGTACAGGGCGCCCATACAGCTTTTATTATGCGTC
Source organism: Pinus albicaulis (assembly GCA_034641835.2). NCBI lineage: Eukaryota > Viridiplantae > Streptophyta > Pinopsida > Pinales > Pinaceae > Pinus > Pinus albicaulis. Next base: position 1,628,091,983 of record CM076570.1, read on the forward strand.
GTGTCCCTGAAGGAATTTCCACCCTAACAGCAGTTCAAAACAACCAGAACATTTATGTAAGCAGACTTCTCAGCAGTTGTTTACCATTTGTTTTTTCCCCACAAGTACAACAAAGTAATGTAGCCAAGAAGCATCAAAGTCATGTCTGGAGTAAAAATGAATCTGAAGAAGATCACTCTTCCATCAAAGAGTGACAGGAATTAAATGTAAAGATAGGCTTTGGCCCTCTCCTTCTATTCAGAGTTTAATGTTTCATTTAGTGCTACACCTACCTCCTCAGCTCCCCTTCTGCTATAAAATGCAGCAGGAAAATATTGTAAGAGTTGTTGATAAGTTATCAGAGAATTGCAAGCAGTTTCTCTTGAGATACAGTTCTGTGTGAAGTTGTAAGATAGGCAGGGGATAGATGTATTCAAGATGAATGTCCAAGTTGTGGGCAAAGTTGTACTTGATTGGTGTTGTTTTTAATATGACAAGCACATTTCTTTGGATTCTGATCTAAAGCTGTCGGTGATGTTTCCTTATCTCTGTGTTTTATTTCATTTCATTTCGCTTCTTCAGGCTCGCATCAAAAATTTGGCATAAGATTTACCCTTGTTAGGTACCTTATGTTGCTGCTCTCCCAGCCTTTTATGTTTTCTGCTTATATGTGTATCTGAATATTGATTTCAATTGGTTTAACCAGTGTAGTGGATGTTATTTCCTACTAACTAATGTATGAATTAATGGGATCTGTGTTTAGATGTTCTTGGTAGGATTTAGTTGAATGAGTTGAGAACACTGGGAGGTTTAGGACTCTGTCTCTGCCTCACTAGGATCCTTCCATCTCAATTAATCCTTTCTAAGTTCCCTTGTATTGCCTCTGATTAGGTCCAAGCAAGCCTGGAGTTAAATGACCTCTGGCTTGATCTATAGACAGAATCAGATGGTCCTCCCCTTTTCACCTTCAGCCCTTAATGTTCCATCTCACCCTTCAATCTAAAGATCCAACTGTTTTGGATGACCAGCCCAACTGAAAGCTTGCACATTGAACAGCAAAGTAAACCTTTTCCTGACTCCATTGCCCAATGGTCTTGATGTTCTCTGAGTCATCTACCTTTGCCCAAAACCCTCTTTGCTCAGTCTTGTCGTATAGTGGACCCTTCTTTCCTGATTCCTAACAACCAAACATAAACAATCAAAAAAACCAACTTTGTGCCTATAACTAGCCTAAAATCTTAACCTTTGAGCCCTAAAGACATATACTTTGGACACTATAGAGAGATCCCTCTCTGGACCTAGGAGGGCTAGATCCTAAGGTCTGAAATTGGTTCTGATGTTGTCTCATCTTTTGGTCTTGCCAACCTGGCCAAAACATGGGAACCCCAACACTATCAACCACCCAAAGACCCACGCGGCATGAAGTCTTTAACAATTTGCAGCATGTATACATATGCGTTGTGGAGACTTTTCAATTAGGAGGGAAAGGGGCCAGATATAAATGGTCTTGTACAAAGACGAATTCGGGCTTCTCAGAGGTGAAACCAGAGTGCACGCCCAAAATAAATATATTTGAGACTGCATGTTCCTTTTGCAATGTGTTTTTAATTGCAGGCTCATGAGGGAAGGAGAAGCTTACCACGGAAGCAGAATATAAATAAAGAAACAGGTTCACAGAAAGAGCATTAAGAAAACACTCGTCGACATGGTATTGGCCTGCTAACCCTTACCTTTTGGGGGAAAGAAATTGTTTTATTTATTGTAAATCCACTGAAACAATTAGCATCCTCCGCATAAGCTGCTTCAAGCACAGTCTCCGCATTGCGCAAACCCAAGCGCTTCGAATTATGAGTTCACTGTATCAGTGTAATTACAAGTCAAACCCATGGACTTTCACCGGCTGGAGGTCGAAGTTGGTTGATATCACACAGTCGCCCGTGGTGGAATATAAAAGGGAGTCGTGAGGCCATGGAAAACACGTATGCTGCCACCTCATAAACAACGTTCTGAGGGGTGCGCTATATGGCAGGCGTTTAGATGAAGCATCATCCATCTATTTAGAATAAGTTTCAGACTTTCTGTGGACCCATGCAAGACTTCAACGTAAATCTGTCGAAATCCACATGTCTAGGTTTTCAAGGAGCAACCAGGTCGGTATGCAAGAGAGGTCAATACATATACAGACAAAAGGCTGAGAGGCATTGCTATATTAAGTGTATATAATATCCGCAATGCCGTTGTCAATAGAAGCAAGCGGTTGATACATGAAGGCCCTCACCACACTGAAAGACTGCAGAGAGCAGCTTTGTCACATCGCACACACCTTATTGACCGCCCGTAGAATCATTTTTCATGAAGCACTAGCATGAAATGAATACATATATGCTGTGACTGTGACCGCATTGGGATCTGATGCTCTTTGTGCATCCATGACTGCTGGAGGCTCATAAGAGAAGGAGGAGGCCTATTTCATCATCCAAAATGCGACTGCATCAAAGACGCAATGGATCGCTAGGTCGTGAAACTAGTCAGGCGAAGGAGGATGCGACTGGGTTAGAATTGCGACCATGCTACCTATTGAGGTCGCATCTCACATTAAGAGTGCAATCGTGCGACCCCTCTGAGTTGCTGAGTCGCAAAACTCTGAAACAAATAAAAAATGCGACTTGATGGTAGTGGCGACCCTGCGACCTGTTTGAGGTCGCATCTCACGTAAAGAACACAGTCGTGTGACCCCTCCGAGTCGCTGAGTCGCATAACTCTGAAGCAAATAAAAAATGCGACTTGGTGGTAGTGGCGACCCTGCGACCTATGAATTTCATGCTTTGCGTGTACACACTGAGAGAGCTTTCCAATGGTGTCTAGGGAAGGAGCATGATAGGTGGCATCACCGTGCTTCCAAGAACATCATAAGTGTCAACTTGCTGGCTCGTGGGAAAATTTCAAGGGCGTCATACTCTTCTTAGGTTCCTGATACAAGATTAAGAAGTGAATGTTTTGCTGCTGAGTTTCGATACAGGGTCACGAGGAGGGGCTGCACGTAATCCTCTTGTTCCCTAGCTCCCAAGGAAGATTTAGAGAATAGTTTTATCTCTGATAATAGAGACAGGGGCACCGGTAGCTTCAAATCTTGTGAGTTGGGAGCTCCATATGGCACCTGCGTTGGCCAAATAAAGCCCAAATTTGAAGTACGTTGCATCATAGTGGGAGCTGAGTGCAATGTCAACCTTAGACCACTGTGTTCATGGAAGAAGCGGTGTTCCATAAAATGTGTAACATCTACCAAAACAAGTTAAAATACAGATCTGCATTTGGCACTCAGCCCATAGCCATACCAACGGACATTACACGGATTGAAGAGGCATAGGGAAAGCCTACACAAGCAATTCAATCGACCAACATTTATTGTAGAGGTAGCCGATGCGCAAAGCCAAAGCTAGGGTCTTCCCTGGTATGCGAAAGATCACCAAAAAGGAAATGCAGAGGAGATATGACTCAAGGTCGCAGGTCGCGAAATATAGGGAGGTTGCAAGTCACATTATGGACCAAAGTCATAGGTCGCAAAAGCTTTTTAGTCACAGGGCAGCTCAACAGTCAGAGAGGCGAAAAGTCAGGGAAGCGCAAAGGGAAATTTTTGTTCTATAAATACTTCCTTCGAGAAATATGAAAGGGACTTTTCTAGGGGGACTCCAAAGGAGGATAGAAAATTGTATAAAAGGACTACACTTTTGAATATGAAGACAAGCACTAGTTGATTCCATTTTTGGATCTGATGTAGACTGACGTGTGAACACTATGAGTATTCCGCTTTATGTGTCTGATATATTTTGATTAATAAACTGTGTTTTCCATTACGTCATTGATGCATTATAGTTCTCTAGACGTGTATTAATGATTTTATGTCTAAACTTCTTTCTCTATGAATGTTAACAACTTTGCTTGCTGACATTTATATTATCTCTGAAATCGTTCAAGGAAGTGAAGGGTGTTTTGCCGCACAGAATTTTTTCGCTTGTGGTTAGAACAAATTTTCGCAAGCATGACCCTAATGATGTGCTATTGACAGTATTTTCTTCGGCTCCATGCTTTATAACTCATCTTTCTATTCATAGTGTTATATGTTCATTAAGACTCATCGATCATGTGTCTTGTATCATCTGAATAAACATGTGTCTGTAGGTTTATAGAGTTCGACTGAGACCCAAGGAAAAGAGAATCAAGTGGTAGCCGGACCCACACCCCAGACGGGATCCCTATTCCAAATGGTTTAGAGTCTATTTGGGACTTTTTATCGAGGAGATCCCTTGCTATTGGCTGGACAGATTTTCCCGTCAACAGAATTGGTGCTAGAAGGAGGGCTGAAGACAAGCTGAGCCCTCAGAGCTTGCAGTTAATCTCATATCTGCAATGGCTCGTCCCCAAATCAGTCTCCCGAGGTGTTTACCAGATTTATCTAGTTCTCGATGCTCAATCCCCAGTGAACCTATGTATCGCTTGTCCCAGTTAAAATTCGATGGTGAAAACGGAGTTTCCATAACCGATCACCTTTCGGATTTCTATGACTTTTGTGAGTGTTACGAAGTAGACAACAAGGAGTTGGCTTGCGTACTTTTCCCCCTCACTCTCGAAGGTCACGCTGAGAAATGGTGCTGCACATTGCCGGCAGCTTCCATCCATTCGTTCGAACAGCTCGCCGGTGAATTACAAGAAGCTTTTCACAGGTATGATTTTCAAAATGTATTAATGAAGTTAAATGAGATCAGAATGGAACCTCAAGAATTTATAGAGGAGTTTTTTATCAGCTTTGTTAATTTTTGTCTTGAGTTCCCTGAAAGGGATGTCGATTGGACATATTTAATGGAACAGTTTCGACTAGTGATTTATGTTTCCCTAGAACAATTTCAATCGACAACTGAGCCTGTTCCCAGTGTTTGTTATGATAACCCTCAAGTTGCCGATTATTCAGATTTTGTCCCAGGATCTTTCGTGCCCACTGTAAAATCGGAGCTTGAAAATCATATTGGATTAACATCTCTCCCTGTCAATGAAACCTATCTCGAGTCCACTGAATGTTTGCCTAGGTATGATTCTAGATCTCATTCGCATACTGATAATAAAATGAGTCTTGTCCCAGGAAAAGCTGATTTCCTTACAAAATCATTGGACCATGATGGGCATGCAAAATCATCAGCCTCTCCGGATGACAGTAATGTGCGTGAGGAAGGCACTTGTGTGGTTGATAACCCTGCTTCTGAATATTTTCTTTCTTTTTTCCTGATTTATTTCGTGATTCGGCCACTTCTGTAATTTCTTTAAATCATTTAAAATCATCTTATACTAGGATTGGCGAAAATCACAAACATACGAATGATGTTTCACAATCACATTATGAAATTGATGAATCCCTTATGTCTGATCTTTTTCATCCAAAATATTTAAACAGTCAAAGGAGCAACAACCTGTCTGAGCAAATTCAAGACGTTTCTTTTATCGATTCATCCCAGCTGTTAACCCTTGGGAAGCCTAACGTGCTAGGTCCCCAACCTGATCAACTTGATGGATCCAGTGATCACTGCTTATATGAAAACATATTCACTCATGCCTCTGAGGACTGTCATTCATATCTGTTTATCGACCATATGAAGCCTCCAAAATTTGATGATCTGCCTTGTGAATATTCAAGGACCCATCAGGAAATCGAAGCGATTCAGCTTCTGCTGTCTATTATCTCAAGTTCTCATGAACTTGATGAGACCTTTGAAACAAGTCCAACTAGGATTTCTCAAAGTAGGCTTTCTGAACTGACGATTCCCATGCATCACTCTCCTCTCAGCATAACCACGCCGAATGTCAGCTCATCTGGGCAGGCCTACCATTCAAATGATGCTTCTCTGAGCACATCATGCTATCCCTTAACAAATGACATGCAAAAATTGATTCACCCTAATTTATTCACTGGGAGGAAAACACTGACCATTGTCTCTAACATTTTTGGTTGTTGCCCAGCCAGTACCAGTTGCATGCAGGCACAATCATGTGGTGTTTGGAAAACCTCTCTGCTGCCTGAAAATATTCTGATCAATTCACCCCATCCTGAGAAATCTAAAGAATCTAACACATTGGATTGTCAGTTTGTAAGTGCACAAACATTTGGCCAAATCGATGTAAAGCCCACTGACATTTTTCCAATCACTACAATTGATGATCACATCCATTCGCCAGTTGATCTCACAAACCCATCAAAGTTTGAAAGCCCCCCGCTCGAAGGCCTAGAGTTGGTCCAGGACGGTAAGGCATTTCAACCTTCACTGACAGTTAATTCGGATCCTCACATCCTCGGTGAAACCCGGGAACAACTTTGAACTAGGGTTTTCGAAAATAGGGTTTTGCAAATGGATTCTCAAGCATCTCAAATTCGCCTGGTGGATGCCTATTTTTTCCATTCTACCAAAGTGATCATCCTCAAAATCATGATCAGATTCTTGGTTGGTTTTACAAACCCTATCCAATGAATATACCTGTAAATAGGCAATCCCCGCTTCCATCGAACCTAGGGTTGAGCATCGATGGATGTGTGTTATTTATAAATCATTTTAGATTTCCAGCACCTATTTGTATGTATCAGGATGAAAGTGAAATTCAGCTAGCATAATCTACTCTGGTGCGTTCTCTAGTAAGTAGCCATGACCTTCTTGCTATTGCGCATACTCTTCAGGTAAGTCTTGTTGTTGGTGCATGATTTTGTATGCTGGCTCTGATTGCAAACATTGTTGTTCTTGCAGGGTGGGAACTGATGCGGTAGCTGCACTGGAAAGTTGATTTTACATAACCTGACCACCTCTTTAGTTAAACAAGGTTTTTAGGTTTAGGCTAGCTAGGAGCTGTCAATAAAATTTTGTTAGTTCAAGTTGTTAATTAGGTTTACATGCGAAATTTTTTTCTTTAGGGTTTAAAATTATGCTTGCTGTCTTTTCTTGCAATCAATAGTTTATGCATTATAATTTTCTGTTTATTTTTGCACTCATGTTTTTTAGTATGCTTGTTGTTGCATATGTCAAATAATCACTGCATGTGCTTTGCCTTGTTTTCCACCAGTAAATAGTCGATCCTTCTCACACATGGCATTGCATGGGGTCATAAGCTTTGTCTGTTACATTGTGTTGTGCATTTTCTTCCTCACATAATTTGCATTGGTTATTAACGTAGCTTGGAGAATTTCCGTACATTGCATGCCACTGCATGAGCCCTCATTGAAACCCTGATGACCTTGTTCACTTGTTTGCCCCAATCGTTGAAACCATGACTCCATTATTTGCGTGAGGTTGCAGTGGTTACCTCAAGAGGCAGCTTCTCTCAGGACAGGTCATCAAAGTCACGTTCCCAACATCATGCCTATGAGTTTAAATTCATTGGCCAGGGAAATACGAGCTGGTTGCTTGTGGGGAACCCTAGCGAGTTCAAATGGCCTATACCCGTAACTCGAGTCTTGTGCCCAACCCAGTCTCAAGCATCTTAATGGTCTGTTTTGCACGCTTTGCCTGTGGGTGGTAGAAGGGATGTGAAGACTTGGCATGAGGGAAAACCCAAATCAGAATATCTTTCAGTTTCTATCAAACAAGAAACAACCTCTCTCGCCCATAAAATAAGTCGAGATCCCTCATCCGCCCATGAAAAATAAGTGCCATGAGCACATTAAAATAAGTGTTGTAAGCACATGAAAAAATAAGGGTTAAGGATTGAGAAAGGCTTCTTGTGCAGAGAGGTAATGCAACGACTCCACTAGGGTACTAACCAGGCTAGCTGGCACTAGAGCAACATTTGTGATTTCTTGAAGTGACTCCGCCGAGGTACTATCCAGGCTTGCTGGCAGCAGAGCAACACCAGAAAATTATTTTAAAATTATGAATATAATAATCCTGTTGCCTTACTCTCTACATCATCAAATAACCACTGACATCCGTGAACTTCCACTTGGATGCATTTTGATTAACAAGACCTAGCTGAGGCACAAGGATTGGGCATATCTGAAAAGGTCAAAACCATACAAGGGTACCCTCAAAACTTGTTCAATATTCCCTTGCATCACTGCCTGGACTCAGACTATTGTTCGGGGTGTTGACAGAGATGTTGGATTCCACCAATGGTTCACCAATTATTGTAGCTGCTACAACACCACCCAAAATTTTGGGTATATTTAAAATTTCGGGTCCCCCTACTCACTTGGCCATTAGGGTTTTGACCCGGCCAATAGTCATTGAACCTTCTCACCATCATGTCGAGATTCTTTTGCTCGCAACCACGCCATGTGTGGGAGGATCATGTTGCATACACTCGAATGGAAACTTCTCTGTGTATTAAGTATATCAGTTAGAAGTCATTTCATCATGGATCATTTAGGCATTCTGTTTTGATACTTCACCAAGCTCATGTAAATTATTCAAGGGAATCATTCTCTACAGGGTAACTGTGAACTAACTGATGTTATAATGTTTCATACAGTTCAATCCCACGGATGATACACTCATCAATGTCATCACCACACCAAGGGAAATAAATTGAAGCTAAATAAAAAGGCCACAGCTGCGAAACTGCCATCTGATGTTCGGCTTTGATATGATAAATGATGAAAGTAAACCTAAAAGGTGTCCCACAAAGCATAGGCCAACCCTAGCTCAATGGACACATTATTTTGATACTGCTTGTTCATACTCTCTTACTATTGCTATTCAAATTGGCACACACGGAAGGAATGACAACAATTACACTTCGTCCTCATTATGGCAAGGTTTGGAAGCTCAATGCTTGTGATATTTTTGAAAGCGCTCACCGACCGGGATTCTCTCATCCACGAGAGTCTGATTGGGATGGAAGAAAATATTACATCGGAGGCCCTGAAAGGAATGAAATACATAAGATGAATATACCTTATATGTGACTCAAATTTTGCCATGAAGTTTGGCAAGAAGAAAGGCAATATATTGTTCAGTGGGGGATCACATTTTAAAGAGCGGTCCCATCCCACATGCATACCAAAGCCATAACTAGAGGGAAAAGGGAGGATTCTAATTATTACGCATTCCAAAATGTTTTGAAAGGTCGTGGGTTATCAAGGAATAGCTTTGTCTCTGTAAAGAGCGCCCTATCAACCACCCAAAGACCCACGCGGCATGAAATCTTAAACAATTCACAGCATGTATACATATGCGTTGTGGAGACTTTTCAATTAGGATGGAATGGGTCCAGATATAAATGGTTTTGTACAAAGATGAATTCGGGCTTCTCGGAGGTGAAACCGGAGTGCACACCCAAAAGAAATATATTTGAGACTGCATGTTCCTTTTGCAATGCGTTTTCAATTGCAGGCTTGTGAGGGAAGGAGAGGCTTACCACGAAAGTAGAATATCCAAAAAGAAATGGGTTCACGGAAAGAGAATTAATAAAACACTCGTCGACATGGTATTGGACCACTAACCCTTACCTTTCGGGGCATAGAAATCATTTTATTTATTGTAAATCCACCGAAACAATTAGCATCCTCCACATACGCTGCTTCAAGCATAGTCTCCGCATTGCGCAAACCGAAGTGCTTCAAATTATGAATTCACTGTATCAGAGTAATTACAAGTCAAACCCATGGACTTTCACCAGCTCAAGGCCGGAGTTGGTTGATATCGCACAGTCACCCGTGGTGGAATATAAAAGGGAGTCGTGAGGCCATGGACAACACGTATGCTGCCACCTCATAAACAACGTTCTGAGGGGTGCGTTGTATGGTAGGCATTTAGATGAAGCATAGTCCATCTATTTAGAATAAGTTTTAGAATTTCTGTGGACCCATGCAAGACTTTAGCATAAATCTGTCGAAATCCACATGTCTAGGTTTTCAAGGAGCAACCAGGTCGGTACGCAAGAGAGGTCAATACATACAAGACGAAAGGCTGAGAGTCGGTTCTATATTAAGTGTATACAAGATCCGCAACGCCGTTGTCAATAGAAGTGAGCGGTCGATACATGAAGGCCCTCGCCACACTGAAATACTGTAGAGAGCAGCTTTGTCACATCGCACATGCCTTATTGACCACCCGTAGAATCATTTTTCATGAAGCACTGGCATGAAATGAATACATACATGCTGTGACTACGACCACGTTGGGATCTGATGCTCTTTTTGCATCCATGACCATTGGAGGCCCGTAAGAGAAGGAGGAGGCCTATTTCATCATCCAAAATGTGACTGCATCAAAGACGCAATGGGTCGCTAGGTCGCTAAACTAGTAGGGCGAAGGAGGATCGCGAGGCGGGTTAGGGAGTGCAACACGCTGACGACCTGTTGAGGTCGCATCTCACATTAAGAGCGCAATCGTGCAACCCCTCCGAGTCGCCGAGTCACAAAACTCTGAAACAAATAAAAAATGCGACTTGATGGTAGTGGCAACCCTACGACCTATTTGAGGTCGCATCTCACGTAAAGAACACAGTCATGCAACCCCTCTGAGTCGTTGAGTCGCATAACTCTGAAGCAAATAAAAAATGCGACTTGGTGGTAGTGAGTAACCACCACAGCTCTATGAATTTCATGCTTTTCATGTACACAGCGAGAGAGCTTTCCAATGGTGTCTAGGGAAGGAGCATGACGGGTGGCATCACTGTGCTTCCAAGAACATCGAAGTGTCAACTTGCGGCTCGTGGGGAAAATTTCGAGCGTCATACTCTTCTTAGAGTTCACACGATACGAGATTAGAAAGTGAATGTTTTTCTATTGAGTTTTTGATACGGGGTCATGAGGAGGGAGGGCTGCCCGTAATCCTCTTGTTCCCTAACTCCCAAGGAGAAGATTTAGAAAATAGTTTTATCTGCGATAATGGAGACGAGGGAGCACCGGTAGCTTCAAGCTTGTGATTTGGGAGCTCCGGATAGCTTTGCATTGTGAGAATAAAAACCCAAATTTGAATAACGTTGCATCATAGTGGGAGTAGCGGTGCGGTAATATCGACCTTAGACCCGCTTTAATGGTCAGTGGAAGAAGCGGTGTTCCATAAAATTTGTAACAGCTACCAAAACAAGTTAAACTACAGATCTACATTTTGTACTCAGCCCATAGCCATACCAACGAACATTGCACAAATTGAAGAGGCGCAGGGAAAGCCTACACGAGCCATTCAATCAACCAACATTTATTGTAGAGGTAGCCGATGCGCAGAGCCAAAGCTAGGGTCTTCCCTGGCATGCGAAAGATCACCAAAAATGAAATGCAGAGGAGATATGACTCAAGGTCGCAGGTCGCGAAATCCAGGGAGGTGGCAGGTCGCATCATGGGCCAAAGTCGTAGGTCACAAAACCTTTTGAGTCGTAGGGCAACTCAACGGTCAAGGAGGCGAAAATTCAGGGAAGCCCAAAGGGCAAGTTTCGTTCTATAAATACTTCCTTCGAGAAATATGAAAGGGAATTTTCTAGGGGGACTCCAAAGGAGGATAGAAAATTTTATAGAAGGACTACACTTCTGAATATGAAGACAAGCACTTGTTGATTCCATTTTTGGATGCGATGTAGGGCGGTTGTGAACACTATGAGTATTTACCGCTTTATGTGTCCCCATTATCTTTTGATTAATGAAGCTGTGTTTTCCATTATGTCATTGATGCATTATAGTTCTCATAGACATGTATTAATGATTTTAAGTCTAAATTTCTTTCTCTATGAATGTTAACAACTTCGCTTGTCTGACATTTATATTATCTACTTTGAAATCGTTCAAGGAAGTGAAGGGTGTTAAGCATGCACGGAGATTGTTTTCGCTCTGTGGTTAGAACAACTTTTCGCAAGCATGACCCTAATGACATGTTGTTGATAGTATTTCCTTCGGCTCCATGCTTTATAACTCATCTTGCTATTCATAGTGTTATATGTTCATTAAGACTCATTGATCATGTGTCTTATATCATTTGAATAAATGTGTGTCTGCAGGTTTATAGAGTCCGACTGAGACCCAAGGAAAGAGAATCAAGTGGTAGCTAGACCCACACCCCGGATGGGATCCCTATTCCAAATAGTTTAGAGTCTAGTTGGGACAATTTTGCGAGGGAAGTCACTGCTATTGGCCGGTACATATTTTCCCATCCACGAACACATATCAAAAACGGTGAATATTGTGGTGGGGGCCACAGAGAGTGCTCCTTCTCACAAACGTAGAAACAATTTTTCCACCCCACTTGGAACTCATGTGGTATGCTAATGCTAATCATGCTTCTTTGCTAGTACTTCCCATTGCCTTTGTCCAATATTTCATGGACCTATTGGCAAATGTGATGAATGCGCTTAATGAAGCTATCACCCTGTCATTTTTGGTCTTGAAATGAGCCACATCTACTCTAGTAGTTTCACAGTGGTATAACCACATCAATGGAACATAGTGGCAGAATCCCAAACCCACTGAGAAAAGGGAGCTGCGAGGTCGGTTGAGCTACAAAAGAGCTCGAGTTGTAGGGCGTATGATGGACATATGGGAGGCTTTCATCACACGTGCGTGGATGCTTCGAGGTTGTACATGCACAAAATGTGTACTATCATCTATTGATAACCTCTCTATTTAGCCATTTAGTTTGGGGGTGGAAAGTGGTGGACTTGAGTGAACTTGGTGTCTAGCATCAACTGTTGCTGCCGATCTAAGATAATGGGCTATGAGATCTAAAAATTGCACCCACACTCGTTCAAAGAAAGAGCTTAGCAGTGGCTCCTGTTGTGATATTCCTCTTGCAGACCTCCATAATGGCCATCTTGGAGAATTTGTTGACAACCATGAAAACATAGTCATTTCCATGCTTATTAGAAGGAAATCCCAACATATAATCCATGGATATGGATTCCCAAGGTTGACTAGGAATAGGTAGAGGAGTATATAATCCTTTCTTATGTGATTACAGTTTGGAAATGGTGCGAGTTGTGCGAGGACTGATGTACTTCCCAACATCTTGTTGAAGATTCGACCGAGTAGAGATACTTATGTATCTGCTACTATGTTTTCTACCACGAAATGTCACAACCAACCCCCTCTAGTGTGCCTCCAAAATTATCTTGGCCTGCTCACTTGAAGAAACAAAAAGGTTTCTCAAGTGGCATAACAATGTATCTGGCAGCGTTTGGTATGTTTTTCCAAGTCTGGATCACTCTCGTAAAGATTCGACCTTCTCGAAGTCTTGTTCCCATAAGCTTTTAGCACAATGGTCAGTGCCATGAATGGTGGTCGGTTGAGGCAACCTGCAACATTTTTGGTGTTTCCCTTCTTGTACTTAATGTTCAAATGGAAATTTTGCAGGTATGTGGACCATTTATGATGGCAATCATTTTGCAACTTCCCTTATGTTTGTATGAACTGCAGGGGTCGATGGTCTATGTGGATGACCGTTTCCTTCCCCAGAATGTAATGCTTCCATTGTCAACATGACCTCACGATGGAATACATCTCTTTATCATAGGCAGGATACTTCCCGGATTGTGTCTAAAAGTGTCTCACTGTGATATGCTACGGGATGACCTTGTTGAGTAATAACTGCACCAATCACTTAATTAGAGGTATTTGTCTCAATCTCAAATGGATGTTGCATGTCTGGTAATGTGAGCACTGGTGTAGAGCAGAGGTGATGCTTCGAATAAGAAAAATAATTTTGTTGGGATTCAAACTTGAAGAAATTTGCTTTTTCTCCTCCATTGGTGACTTGACTCAGAGGCCAAGTGATATCAGATAATCCAAACACGAACTTAAGGAAGAAGTTGTAAAGTACCAGAAAGTTGTGGAGCTCTGTTAGAGTGGGTGGATCTTGCCAATCTGAATGACTTTTTTCTTGGTTGGGTCCACATGCACACCCCTCTCATCGATGATTTACCCAGAGTGTGAATTTACGGGTCATACCAAAAGTGCATTTATCCAAATTGGCACACAAATTGTGTTGCTGCGGGGTTTGGAGGAGTTGTTGAATATGGTGGAGGTTATATTCCCAAATATGGCTAAATATCAAGATGTCATCCAAAAACACCACCATGAATGAGTTGGTGAAAGGTCACAAGATATCTTCCATCAACCTCGTGAAGGTTGTGGGGGAATTTGTCAACAGAAGGCATGACCATCCATTTGAAAAGTCCCTGCTTGGATTTGGAAGAATATTCCATACAACAAAAGGTTCGATTGGTACTTGGTGAAAATGCGTAAGATGATGGAGCTTAGTGAAATGGAAAGTCCTAGCCTTCACTAGGAGTGGGCCCTGAGGCAAATCGTGCAGCGCAAAATCTATTTTTAGATATGTCTATTTTTGAAACATATGGAGCATGGTACGGGGATTCTAGAGTATGTTATTCTGTGAGTATTGGTCATGTTGGTAAAAATAGATGGGACTCCTATTTTGGACCTATAGGTCGAAGTCTATTTATAGTGTTTCTCCTTAAAATAGGGAAGTCAAATATTATTTACCCTTAATAATATTTAGACTATAAACTTCATTTTACTCTCTTGGAGCACTTCGGTTCGGAGCCTTGGAAGTGGCTCATGCATCGACGGAAGATTACCCTATTCCCAAGGGTTTTGGTGAGCACATGCATGGTTGACTTAGGTTAGGACTTCGATTAGCGGGAATTTTGGTGGAGTTAATGAGATAGCTAGTGGAGTTGTGTTCGGTTTAATTTAGTTGAGCTGAGTTGAGATTAGTTTAACTAGCTAATCAACTGAAGTTATGAGTGGGAGTGAATTAAATATTATTTAATTCATTAATTAGTAACTCATTATTCAACTCAAGAACACATCGGTTCACTACGGTGCATGGACGGATTACGGTGGAGACCGAGTGAAAGAAGTGGATGAAAGAGGTGGAGTTAGCTATCGGTGGCGACATCGAGTTGTGCATGAGATTTGCACCACACTTGGAGGAATTTCCCCAGCAATGAGTTGCATTGTCAAGACAAGGAGATTTGAACCTTGGATCTCTATATAGACAAGCCATGATTGCGCAATAGAGCAAAGGCAATTGGCGGTGAAGTTTTTGAACCGATGGCTCTGTTCAAGGAAACCAAGCTGATGTACAGTAACTTTATGAGTTAGTGCTTGAGTACTTGTGAGGGAGTATTGTCTTGGTTTTGTTACATGATTTCTCCATTATAATATACACAATAGCTATGGGGTTTTTAGCTATAAGCTTTCCCCATACATACTGTGTTAATGTGTATGATGATTTGATGTGCTATCGCTTGTTTTATTTCCGCATGTGTGATGATCACGAGTGGAAGAGATTATGTGTTGCATATGAATTCGAGTGTATGTGATCGGGATAGTCTCGGTCGATAATTAATCATTATTCGGCAAATTTCTACATGGTATCGGAGCTATTGAAGCGAGAGATTGATCATCACGATTGATTACAAACTTATTTCGATAGGCGAATCGCATGCGAGAGCCGGGTAGCCTCGGATTCATCTTTCTTCGGAAAGTGAAAGGTACAGTAAATGCCCCTTGCAATCAATCTCTATGCTAGAAATAATTTGTTCTCACGGATCTAGAGCGGTTGAGCTTTGAGGTGGAATTCGAATTTTGCGGCGGTTTTGTTTTTCTTAGTGTCGGTGTTGAAAATGTCTTTCAACGGTTGCGATCTCGAATATGCTCTTGAAGGCGAGTTCAAATTATGTTGCATGGGAAGGATCGCATGGAGCGGTGATCAGAAGATAATGGTACGAAGGAGTTCGTAGATACGGATGTCCAAAAGCCAGCGATCCTGGTGAAGTCGAAGCATGGCAAAAGAAGATGGCGAAATGTCGAAGGATCTGTTGGAGGGCATCGAGGATCATATTGTATCCGGCACACACTGCATGGAAAGGCTTCTCCATATTTAATGTGGAAAGCTTTGGCGGATCTATTCTAGAGTAAGAGCGATCAAAGGGGCGACACTCAAAGATAAGCTTCGAGGAACATCAAGATGGAGAAAGGCGGCGGTATCGCCAAATACCTCACGAAGTTCACTCGATACGAGATGATGAGCAGGAAGTGTGGGGGTGAGCTGTCGAAGACGCGAGGACATGGTCGACCTGCAGCTCTCTATGGTCTTCAGAAGGAAACTTGGCACTCATATCAAGATAGTGTCAATGAGTCGAAAGAAGAAAGGTCTGCGGGATGGGAGCGCCTTTGGGCGGATCTCATGCGAGGGAGGAGATAAGGAGGACTACTCGAGATGGATCTTCATCAAGAGAGCTGATGAAGAAAATTGCGCTTTGGTTGCCAAAGAAAAGAAGGGGAAGGAGTAAGAAAACTTCTCATTCCGGTGCGAAGGGACACGAAGTAGGATATGGCGAAAGTGAATTGTTTTCCTTTCGCCATGATCCACGGACATGGTATGCTACCAATTTTCCAAAGAAGAAGAACAAAGCGGCGGGAAGATGCACCGCAGATGGAGAAGCTTTGGCTTCACTGGGATACGAGCTTGAATTTTCACTTGATCGCATGCTTGGTTTCAGGTGGCTGATGGGATCGGTGTGGTTCTTGGACAGCGGTGCGTCATTTCATATGACGGGAGATCGGGATTTGTTCTCGAATCTAGAGGACAAAGATTTGGGTGTACACATCGAGATGGGCGATGATGGTAGATACTGGTGCGGCGGGTATCGGTACCATATCCTTTCGAGAGGGAGTCTAGATAAACCCTTTGTATTGAGGGATGTCATGCATGTACACCGGATTGAAGAAGAACTTGATCCTACTGTGGCGATGTTGGAAGATAAGGGGTATGATGTGGTCTTCGGCGAAGGAAAAGCCTTCCTACGTAGTGAGACTGCTGGAGAGACCCGGAAGATAGGGGGTTCGAACCAAGAACCTTTATCGAGTTGCGGGTAGATGGCTGCCTTGTGTGGCATGCATAGGCGAAGGGAGAAGTGGTGAAGGCAGGGATGATGAGGGTGAGGGCGTAGCACGGGGGGGTGGGCACACCTTAACCATGGAGCTTTGAAGATCCTGCGGCGTGACTTTCTGCTTGGGCTTCCTAAGGGCACTCTTGCGCGGTCGGATCGGTGCTAAAGGGGTGTACCTTGGTATGTAGAAAGCCACCTTTCACGAGAGGATCAGTCGCGCCACGATGATCCTTGAGAGAGTTCACACGGGAACGTGTGTGGTCCTTTCTCGATTTAGCTTCGGCAGACAAAAGCACAAGTATTATGTGATCTTTGTTGATGATTTCTCTCGAGAAAGTGTTGGATCTTCTTCATACGAGAAGAAGAAGCGATACATTCGCGAAGTTACGTGAGTTTAAAGCATTGGTCGAGAAGGAGTCGGGGAAGAAGGTGATTTCTCATAAGGAGTGATAATGGTGGTGAATTCATCTCGAGCTGAATTCAAGGAGTTACTGCAACGGCGCGAAGGGATTTAGAGGGAAGCTCATCGCACCCCATGACGCACGACAAAATGGGGTGGCCGCGACGCGGAAAGAACGAACGATGCGTGGGTGCGTAGACGGGCCGATGTTGCATGATCGGGGCCCTACCCCTTCACTTGTGTGGGGTGAGGCATACTGACTCTGAGCGGTGTATGTACGCGAACGCAGATTGTCCTCACAAGGTTCTTGGCATGAGTACAACTGGGAGGCTTTATTCGGCAAGAGGGCATGATATTTCCCATTTGCGAGATTTTTGGTTCTCATTTCTGTCTACATGCATGTGATGAAGGATGCGAAGGAAAGTCTGGATCCAGCTGGCGAGGTTGGAATATTTGTGGGAGTACTGATGATACATCTCACAACTATCGGGTGTATTTGTCAGTTGATGCGCAAAGGCTTTGTTGTGCGACGGGATATAAAATTTCGGGAGGAGAAAGCCATGTAGTGTTCGCTTGAGAGGGGAGCTACACTTGCATGCAAATGAGGGAGCTATTAGTTCCTAAGGGAGGAGCTTTCGGATGTGGATCAGCCACAAGAGGAAGTTCGGGAGGTGGAAGAAACCACCCATGCGAGCGCCAACCATCCCGAGAGGCGCATGCGCACTACTGAGCGGCGGCGGCGGCGTGATGCTGAAGAGAAGGTTGTAGGACCACCTACGGCACGGCGCGGACGAGAGCAGATCCTTAGGGATCGGTACATTGGATACATGGCTCTTGTGAGTCAATGTGTCATGATGAACCATCCTCTTTGAGGAAGAGCGGTGGAGAAGCCCGCATGGGTTGATGCCATGATCGAATAATATGATTCGATCATCGAGAACTGATGCATGGGAGATTGTCCCAAAGCCAGGAAGGAAATCGAGTGGTGGGTTCAGCGATGGATCTACAAAGTGAAAGCGAGCGGGCGGCGGGAGTGTGGAGAGGTGTCTGAGGCGGGTGTCGCCGTGGCTTCTCACTGAGATCCAAGGGTTGACTATATGAGGGAGACCTTTTCACACAGTCGTGAAAGTTACTCTTCCATACGGACGATCCTTGCTCTCTCCGCCCGCGCATGATGGGGTGGCACATTCATCACATGGATGTAGAAGGCTTGCGTTCTCAGCGGAGTCATTAGGAGGAGGTGTACATAGAGCAGCACTGAAGGTTTCGATATCTTCGGCGATGTGAGTCGCATGTGTGCGGAGAGCTCAAGGAACTGCGTACTGCAGCGAAAGCGGAAGCACCTCATGCTTGGTACACTCGGATAGACAACTACTTCCGCTGAGCTTGGATTCTCCGAAGTGAGATCGGTCTAACACATGCACAGTTGTGGTGAGGAAGCATTGATCATCGTACTGTATGTAGATGATCTGATTTTGGCAGCGATGAGCAAGTTGATACTTTCATGCAAGAGGAGGATCTTGCACGGAAGTTTGAGATGAAGGACTTGGGCATCCTTCATTATTTCTGCGGGATTGGAGGTGGCGGCGCATGCGGAGGGTACATGTTGTTTGTCGAGGGAAAGTATGCCGAGGAGTACTAGGAGAGGTTCAACATGCAAAGTGCCAAGCCTATTGACACTCCTCTTCTTGGTGGTTGGAGGAAGGAGGATGCTACTTCGGCGGAGGTAGTGGATGCCATGTATGTCTAACGAGTTGGTGGGGTCGCTTATGTATGCGAGTCAATACATGACCCGATATATGCTAATGCGGATTAACTACGACTTTCGCAAGCTATGGTTAAGCCTACCAAGCTCTTTTGGAAGAGCGGTATGGCAAGCATGTATTGACTATATTAGAGGCACGTGCGGGATATGGTCTATGGGTACGGACGGGAGGATGGAGAGCGAAGCTTTCACTTCAACGCTGTCAGCATTGCGGTCGGGGAGGCCCAACGGATCGAAAGAGCACTTACGGAAGTTTTCGGCATTGGGTTGGCACGACGGTTTCTGGTACGGCGGGAAGCGGTGATCACGTGGCACTCGGTTCGAGCAGAGCGTGCATGGCGGCTATTTCCCCAGGCTGCATGCGAGGCTATTTGGATGAGGAAGATCCTTGTTGGATTGTTCGGAGTTGCATTTGGAGCCTACATTGATCTCTTGTGATAACCGGAGTTGCATTAGAGCTCTCGGCTAAATCCCGGTGTCATGATAAGTCCAAACACATCGACATCGAGTACCATCATATCGAGAGATTGTGTTCGGCGGAGAATCATGATGCTTTCATATGTTCCCACGGAGGATCGGGATGCAAGACATGCAGCGCAATCACGCTCACTGAGCAAGTTGGGAATTCCACAAAAGGTAGGATAGGGTTGCGGATAATCCATATCTTGACAGGAGAGGGAGATGTTGAAAATGCGGCAAGATGATGGAGCTTAGTGAAATGAAGTCGCCTTCACTAAAAGTGGGCCACCACGAACAAATTTTGGCACAAAATCTATTTTTAGACTATCGTCTATTTTTAGACATATGGAGCATGGTCCCAGGGATTGCGGTATGTTATTCTTGGGTATTGGTCATTTTGGTAAAAATAGATGGGACTGCATATTTTTGGACCTATAGGGTCGAAGTCTATTTTTAGAGTGCACTCTCCTTAAAATAGGGGAGTCAAATATTATTTACCCTCAATAATATTTAGACTATAGAGCTTCGATACTACTCTCTTGGAGCACTTCGATTCGGAGCCTTGGAAGTGGCTGCATGCATCTGAAAGAGATTCACGCTATTCCCAAGGGTTTGGTGAGCACATGCATGGTTGACTTCGGTTAGGACTTCGGTCGGCAGAAGTTTGGTGGAGTTAATGAGACGACTGGTGGAGTTGTGTTCGGTTTAATTTAGTTTGAACTTTGGTTGAGATTAGTTTAACTAGCTAATCAACTAGTTATGAGTGGAGTGAATTAAATATTATTTAATTCATTAATTAGTAACTCATTATTCAACTCAAGAGAGCACATCATTTCAACTACGGTGCATGGACCGGTTCGGTGGAGACCGGTGAAAGAGGTAGATGAAAGGGTGGAGTTAGCTATCGGTGGCGACATCGAGTTGTGCATGAGATTTGCACCACACTTGGAGGAATTTCCCATGATGATTGCACTTTCAAGCCAAGGAGATTCGAACGCGGATCTCTATATAGACGAGACCATGATTGCGTAATAGAGGCAAGGCAATTGGGCGGGTGAGTTTTGAACCCAGTAACATTTCAAAAACCAAGCCCCTAGTTTGTGTATTAACTTTATGAGAAAGTGCGAGGTAGCTTGTGAGGAGTATTGTATTGGTTTTGTTACATGATTTCTCCATTATAATATACACTAATATCTGGCGGGGGTTTTCAGCTATAAGCTTTCCCCATACATATTGTGTTAATGTGTATGATGATTTGATGTGCTATCGCTTGTTTTATTTCCGCATGTGTGATGATGCGAGTGGGAAGAGATTATGTGTTGCATATGAATTCGAATTGTATGTGATCGGGGATAGTCTCGGTGGATAATTAATCATTATTCGGCAAATTTCTACGAGGTACCTCGTTATAACCGAAAATTCAAGTCCAATCTTGATGAAATATTTGGTACCTAAGGTTTGTTCGAGAAGGTCGGCGATGCGTAGGATCGAGATGCCTATTTTGGACATTGATCTTGTTTAGCACACGATAGTCAATACAAAATATCTGGGTGCCTTCCCTTCTTTTGAATCAACATGATAGGGCTCCCACGGGATGAGGGAGGCTTGGCATGATGTGCCCTTTCTACAACAACTCTTGGATACTGCATCTTGATTTCATCGTTCTCCACGAACAAGGCATCAGATTGATTGACCCATTTGGGTAACAACACACGTGGGAGTGCGGATGCGATGGAGTGCTTGACTTGATAATGTAGAGGTACCCCTGTGGAGTGAGGTAAAGATGTCCATGTTTTCCTCCATGACCATGTCCATCATTTGTTTTCGTGTGGGGAAGCCATGTGCAGGAGGTCATGGCCACAATATTCTTCTTTCCTGAAATCGTAAGGAAAACAAATTTCCCCGAGTTTGGGAAATGATATTACTTGCATTTCTTCATAGTAATGAAAGAGATGTGGTGGTAGGTGGTGCTACCTACTGGTATCTATACCACTTATTTCCCAAAGTAATAATAACGAAGGCAAGGCCTATAATCATACACTAAAATTCCACTTCCACAAGTATGATTGGCACTAATAATACATCACAAACTTCAATAGGGGAAACATCACACAATACCTCATCTGTGAAGGGCTTGATGTTGCGGGGAAGGTAGCAGCTGTTGATTGAAATGGATATATCGTCCTTGGTGAATTCATCCCAGATGGTATATGGTTGTGGGTGTGAAATGGTCGGTGAGCCCAATTTCTTCATGACCTACCTTGTGAAATGAGGTTCTTTTGGATTTAGTTTTCGATAATGAGCTGTAGTAGGAGAACGGCTTCACCCACATGCAGGGAGTGGAAGAGGTGCTCCCCCTCCTATAGATCTTCGGGCTCATCCCTGCTGGAGCTTGGCGGTGGAAAAAATATCAGGTTCTATGTATGAATTATCCGCTTCCTTTTGTCATTCCCCTTGTGCAGTTCGACTCGGAGTCAAAACATGCATTTTTATTCGGATGCCTTCATCTCGGACACTGCGATGAATGCTTGCGCTTTGACACTCACTTGTGTTGTGAGTGGAGAAACTATGGAATTCAACCCACTTTCTGTGTCCTTCTTGGTCTTCAGTGGAGTTGTTATTTTCTTGCAACTTAGACGGGTTGTCTGGGACACCATCTGTCTTGGATTTGTCATTTTTTTACGTGGTTTGGAGGTGCATTTCCATAACTTAAAAATTTTCATATCCAAAGTCTTGCTTCTTCTACATTTAAAATTATGCGCGATCTTCTCAACGTATCAGAATGTCCATGCCAAGTGAGGGATATGCGAAGACTCTTTTTTCCTCCTTAATGTATCCATGCAAAAAAATTCAATAATTGAGCACCAAATGTTTCTCAAAATATTTAATACACAAATTTACAGAGTGCTTTTGAATGCGGGTCTTACAAGATCAAACTTGTACGAGAATTGTGCAAACATGTGAGTCAAGTTTTCTTTGCGAGGCGGCATTCATTTCTTTTAATTTAGCTACTTCTTCATTTCTCTGAAATAATTCATTAGTCAATCTACTTCCTTTTGTTTCTTAACTTGTGCTACCTATGTAGCCATTAGATGTTCTACATAATGTAATTTCAATTTATTCTTGATTATTTGGATTTCTTCTTCAACTCCTTGGAAAACAATTTTTTGAATTGCACTTTTCTCTTCGGGATTACTCCAAGTTTTAATAAATAAATTCTTTAATTCTTCGTTTTTGAGTTGCCAAAAGCCCTTGATTTTTTGTTTTCGAACTTCATATGACGAAAAAATTTCTCCCAAAATACCTTCAAATATCTTTGACGGCTGAAAATTTTTATTTAGATCATTATAAATAAATTCTCCAGTCTTGCTGTGGATATTAATCTTATCCAGTAGAGAATATTCTTGGCATATACTATTAGATTAATAAATTTGAAGCTTGTTGAATAAGAAACAAATAGTGCAAAAGGATGGGGAAAATGAAATCCTTAATTGATTCTTTCCAAATCCATGGCTAATAATAACCTTGTTTGATAATCGAGAAGATGATTGAGCCTCAAAGTGAGCTTCCATGTTTTCTCTGATCTTCTTGTTTTTAACCTCAATTTGTGAAAACACTTGTTTGATTATTGATACAGAACCCTGGTAGCTTCATCTAGATTAGGAGAGGATAGTGTAAAAAGCCCTGTCTCCCCCAACTTCAATTGAAAACCAAAAACTAATGATGTGTTGCCCTCATCGAAATAGTTTTGATATTTTTCTATCACTCCATGCATATTCATCCAAATCCATGATTTCCTCCCTACCTATTTTCAAATTCTTTTCATTTTTGTAAAGGGGTTTCAACCTTTATTCCCCACAGTTGAAACTAACTTTCCTCCATGCATCTTCTTTATCTCTGGTTGGGCTTCATGTAGGGAAGAATGGAGCATATCCATTTTCTACCCTTGTATTAGAAATGACATGAAAAGGATCATAAGCCCATTTCTCCCCAAATAACAAATCCATCCCTTCAAGAAGTTTTTTGGACTTCTTAAAGTTTCTTTCCCAATGTTCTTCATAATGAAAGGAACCACGGTTCTTGGAAATATAAAAACGGATGCCCCTTTTTGAAAGTGGAACAAAATGGACTACGGTCCACATTTAAACTCTGCAATCTAATAAACTCCAAAAGGAAAACAACCTCACGGGAAAAAAATTTGAAAATTTGTAAGACTCAATATCGACTCCATACAATCTAATCTCTGAATGGTCTTCAAATGAATACAATCCTACTTTCATATCCTTTCTCGGTTGAAGAAAATATTGAGCCTTTGGAAATAGAAAAGGTGCGGGTGAACTATTAATAATCGAATAGGCTACGGAAATAAATGAGGCACCAGAAACTCCATTATGCCTTCATTCTTTGGGTTACTCCTCACCACATCAATCTAAAAGAATAATGTTTGCTTATTCTAATTTTAATCCATGATGTTTAACCCCAAATGCATGAAATTTTCCACGGGAGTATATAAGAACAAATAGGTAATCAAAGATGGAAATGTTTCGAAAACAACCTATGAGTGAAAGGTTCATGAAATGAGTATTGACTAACTCTTCCCCGAAATATGGTATATCTAAGACAACCTCGAGGCTTCATCGATCGGACTAAAAAAGAGCCAAAGTGACTTTATCAGTGATTGATGCATCATCATCTTCCCCAAAATCTTGAGTTAAAAATTGAAGAATAGGTACGAAATATTCAGCAAAATTATTCGAAGAGGGATTGATTTGACTCCAAACACAATTTTTTTCCCACTTGGAATCAAATAAAACACAGGTTGGAGCATACTCTTGAAAGCTGTCAAATTTTCAAAATAAACTAGCGGGGTTTCCTCGAGAGAAATAAGTATATGCATTTACGGATGGGAAACACGGCGCTTGTTGAATTAAAAGGGAGATCACCTGGAAAATTATTTCTCTTTGAATTATTCATTACAAAACATTTATGTGGGTACATGGTTGATACTAACCGATTGGGTGAATTCGGGAAAAAAGGTGAGTTTCGAAATGAGAAATTTTACCAAGGACAACGGACACGAGTACTGAAGTATACAATGGAAAAATTTTCTTGGTTACAAGGATATCTTTGATAGGTTTCCAAATTGTTCAGTTCAAACAATATAAAAAAAAATTCCTTTCGGGTGTCCATGAGTGGAATGTGAGAGGATGACCACTAAGACAACTTTCTTTGACTTTTTTGCGTAATTAAAGTAGTGAGTGATTGTATAAATACCTGGAAGTGTTAGGGATTGCTCATTGGCAATATTTTACGGCGTATTCGGAGGGACACAACGATGAGATAAGGAAAAAAATGCATAAAAAATGAGTTAAAGGGATTTATAGGTTGAATGGGAAAACGGGATGGAAAGAAAACCAAATTTAATTTTTTTGTAGAAAATTAAATTGGTTTTGCGAGTGCGATTAATGATGAAATGACATACATAGATGATAGGTGGCGAAGGGGAGAAACGACGTTGCGGGATGAGTGATGGGGAGTAGGCAGCTTTCGCTGCTCAAGACATGCGCGCTCTCTGCTTGACGACACTATGGTGGCAATCGTTGGTCGCGGTGCATCGTCGAAAGGAGTTCCCCTACTTGGAATCGATCTAAGCAGTAGATATAATATCAACGGGCTTGTTGAAAAGTATTTAAGAATGAATGTATGTTGTTATCCGTCGTGAAATTTGTGTTGTCGGGTTTGCCCCATCTCATGGGCCACGAGTCGAACAAGTCATCTACGGCTCCAAATCTTGTCTAACTTTCAATCTTTTCAATGGTGTTGGTTAGGGTCCCACCTATCACGAATTTCTTACTCAGCTAAAGTATGATTAGTGCATTAAGTGTAATCATCACTTTTAAATAGATATGATTTAAAAAAATGAAACCCCAAGAACTTTCTACCTCTCTATCATTTTTCTTTTTTTGTATATTTTTTTTTCCTTTTTTTTACAATAATATGCTCTAACTACTTTAATAGGAAAAGTTAAAACTAGTTAAAATAGAAAGGAATCTAAAAACGAGAAAATCTCAAGAGAATGTTCTTCACTAAGGCCTCTTAGGGTATATATGGGCTCTTCTTTTACATTTGAGTTCATGAGAACATGTATATTCCTAGATGTAATTAATATTTAAGATATCGGGGTGAATTACACTTTGATGGGAAAAAAATGCATCAACTTGGTCCTCATGATCTACATCATCAATAACTACTAAGGCTTTAGATGATGAGAGATGCTTCTTGATCATCCCTTTTGCCTTCATCAACACATTTTATTTTGATGATTCGATCTTGTCAAATTGAATAATCCATTTTCCAATATGTTCTTTCCTACACCACCTAATCAGGGATACCAAAGATACGAGGTTTCACCCTTTGATGTTGTGCGTGATAAAACTTTAGTTTTCAAAATCCTTCACCTTAGTATCCAAACCTATTGGATATTTATCTACATCAAAGCTTGGCAAACATTTGGTTTTTTTACCTTTTACTAGCACGTTCAACTTCCACCTTATCTACCGGCTCACCTAATTGTGGATTATTCATAAGAAGAAAAATAAATAAAAATAACAAGAAAAAATAATTTTGTGTTTTATAAAATGTAATAAAAAAATAATACGATGATATCCGGGAGAGGAGTTAAACTTCTCACCCATTACATGCTTCCATCTCCAAAAGCCTGACACTGATAATATTACTCCTTATGTACTTATCTATATAGCTCCCAATAGGGTAATATTGTTCCTTGACGGTGTCTTAGAAAAAGAAGAATTCCAAGTAGAGGTGGCTGAAAATAGATCAGAGGTTTCCCTCTTCTCCATCCACGCTGCGAGTGGGTTTCCACCGGTCCTTAATGTAGGGAAACCTTGAGGAGTGAAAAAGTAATCATTTCCCTATTGGAAAAAATTATGGACCGAAAAATATCCTTCCAACAAATTCAACCATTTATCTATGGCGTTTTCATGTCTATCCCCAGCCTTCAAATATAGGGATGTCAAAAGAGTTAGCTTGTATTTTGAAGGGGGTTGTGACACAAAGGTTGTTATCAGATCAATATAATTTTCTATTGATGCATGCCAAAGGATCTTAGAAAATTTATCCACTCATCTCATTTATCCAAGTGGTATGTGCCTATGTCGTCATGATTTTTGTGATGCATGGTCTACTTTGATGACGCGCACCTTCGAAGGGAAGTTTCTACCGACCAACGAGGATGTTTATCGTGTGAAAGGTGGAGTGATGATAAACATGGTCGGGTGCTTGGAACCTATGGTTAATTTCTTGTGGAGAAATGATGTCGGGGATATGCAAAGTTCTTGTGGGACTCTATCATGCGAGGTAGAATGATCACCGCTCTAGAACTTTCGGTGGATGGAGACAGAGTGGGTGGTTTGCATAATGCACCACAAAAAATACCCCAAGTGAACGCATCTTCTTCATTCAAATATTTTTGAAGTACATGTGCTAAAAAATAAGATGAGAGGGAGCATACTTGTTGGCTTGAAAATTTACTTTTTTTGAAGGTGTGAATGTGTGGCACCTCTTTAGGGCATTATGATGTGTTGATCATGAGTGTTTCTTTCGGTTACGCAATTGAGCCTTCGAGCTCTCATTACGGTCCTACGAGAAGGTTATAGAAAAAGGAAACATATAGGAGAATATGGCTCAATTCGGTTTATTTTGTGTCATTTGAGTGTGTGAGGTTTCGAGATGTCGGAGGCTTACGCCGGAGTTGTTCTTGCTATTGCGATCGGCTTGAGTACTAGGGACTTGCGATTCTTGAGCTAGGTAGCCCCCATAACGTCTTACATTTTGATTTTTTCGAGTGTCGGTGCCGGGGTCCATACATGATGGATTTGTACGGATCCCGAAATTCGACTTTTGCCTTGACGCACGGGTGATCCAGAGGCCATGAGCAAACGACATAACTTTCACACGCACAACTAAGGTTTTGTACAAACATATGCATGTATGCTTGGCTTTGAGGGGTATCATTTTTTGCATGCGTGTGAAAAATAGATGTGCTACTCTTGCGCTTGTCTAAGGAACGGGGGAGCATGGAGGGCCAAAGTAAATTTTTTGAATTTTTTTTTGGAATTTAGTCGAGTTTTTGGTGCTTTCAACGTCCTTGATGTGTGCTTTGTTTGATGACGGGATGTTGTGGAGGGAGATGGGATTGTTTTGATCTTCGGGTTGCCTGTGGGCTGTCAGTGCTCATCTACGCCCAACGGTTAGCTGCTTGGGGTCTTCTCAAATTTATGGAGAATGACCTCTTACGGTGCATAATCATTTTTTGCGTTACCTAATCCGATCTTGGAGACATCGACACTAGGTCATGTGGTGTTGCGGGGGTGTCTGAGTTGGCTCCTCGTGATATGAAAGATTGGAAAGAACAACTACGTTGCAAGCAACCACATCAAACCACTTTGGAATCCAAGGACCTACCCTTTCTATCTCGCGATAAGCCAAGATTATACGGTTGGAAAATCTTCATTTTCTAACTGCTCGAGTATAAATTCAAAATTTGTTCAATCATGATTAGGTTGTATGATTGAACAAGACCTCTTTTCAAAACTAGTTGCATTTGGGCTTGCACACTTTCGGAAATATTATATTTTTGGTATGGGGCTTACCTTTTTCTTTTATCTTCCACTCTTTTCTGTTTTGTTTTCTTTTTCTCTTTATGGATTTTTTATATCGGCTTTATTTACATACCTACCTACCCTAATCTAATCTTTGGAGGCCTATATTTACTAAGTGAAATTCCTTCTCCAATGCAACCAATCAAGTAAATGACTAGATGATTGATTTATGTCCGATCTTTTGGGTATCTTGAAAGGCCACTCCCATTTTTCCTTCTCTGCGAGCAGAGTAGCGCTCCAAATTTTTCTTTCAGCTCTACAGACAAGCTTGTTCTTGGCATATTTTACTCCCTTTTTTAAATATACTAAGAAAAAAAGAAAAGAAATCTTTGAATAATATACGCCCCGAGAAGATTTAAACAATAAGTTTTATTCGAGACTACTCCTTGCTCCACTTTGGTGTGCTTGGGATTCTTTTGAGGAATAAAATCCACCTCTTTTTCATAATTATACGACTTGGCGGACCTCACATTGTATATTACTATGTTGTCTATGAACGAACTTGATATGATTTGATTGAATGGGTTGAGTTCTATATGAAGGTCCACTGCCCGAGGAGACACCCTCGCGGCAATAGGTCTTCTAGAGGAGGCACATCACGGCATCAATATCACTCTGATTCCTACGGTTTACAGCAGGCAAATTTTTCGGTGGATAAGTGGCTGGGAAAACAAATAGAAATATCTTCTTTAAATAAGAATTTGGAGGTTGGTTGTGTGTTTACGATGCGATTGATTTCTTACGCACTTGATTAAAGGAGGAGGCATTTTTATCTTCCTTTGGACATAATTCCATCTGCTCTCTTTCTCTTCTAAAGGTTGATCACGAGGTTGAATGTCTTCTTGATCCTCACACAAAAGAGATGATGAATCATCACTTGTCCCTTTAGAGATTTTATGGATATTCCTTTATTTCATAGATTGATTTCATCCTCAACCAACTCCTTTTGGTTGTCATGATATGAATTAACTTGAGTATGAAATGCATGAATTTACTCTAATAGAACCTCGGGATGCCAATTTCCCAAATCTTCATCAATGTTTACAAGGTATTGTATGAGATCTTCGAGATTGATCACAACATGATTTTAGCTAATGATAAAGATGGAAAATTTTCTTTATAATGCTCATAAAATACCTTGTGGAAATCTTTATAGAAAACAAACTACCGAGGGTCCAGGAGCCTTCGTGCTGGATTTCCCTTGCTTTCCCTTCTAATGTCACCATGAACATTTTCATGAGCGATCCTCATGCCATTCAACTTTTAACCTCCATGTTTGTATATAAAAATTTAATGAGATGTAACAAGGGGTTATCAAATTTTTCATCTTGGAACATAGGCGAGGGTTTGAATCCCAATTTATCAAAGGCATTTTGTGTGGGAATCTAGGAATGAGATCTATGTTCATTGGAGCATACACATGTATATCCTTAGATCCATCTTTGTTAGTTTTTAGAGAAAAAGGGTCTACGCATCTCTATAACTGGTGCGGAGTCTTCTACCCGGGGAGTACTTTAGGCCTATTGAGAGTTTTGGAGTCACCAACTAGGGTGATTTACACGAAGATTTTCTTGAGGCGAGTGCAAATTTGTCCACCATCGGTAACCAAAAATTACGTTGCAGAGTCTTTAAGTTTTTGAGGTAGGGGAACTTACACTTTGTGAATTGGTGCGCTATTTGCGGTTGGATTTTTAGATCTAGGATATTTCCTTAGGATGTTATGAGGATTGTCAACTATTGTAGGAGGGTTTGGGTACTGGATGGGATCACAAGCTACAGGTGCTTCTAGAAGCGAGAACTTAGACCCAAGGTTCGGAGAGGAGTTAAAAGTGTTATAACAATTTGAAAAGAAAAATCAATCTATGAGAAAAGAAATACTTAATTCACAAGAGTATTATTGACTAGGTTCCTTTGAGGTTTAATTATATCGGAAATTTCTCAATAATTTCGACTGGAGTCGATAGAAAACCGAGTGGAGTTAGCGAAGCCTATTGAAAACCGGTGGAGTCACCGGGTGGAGGATTTTTAATTGTTTTGAGGTTTAGTATTTTTCCATCATCAACGGCCAAATACCATTCTTGGCTAACACTCGATTCATCTGAAATATGAAGGGGTTTTTACGAGTTCTTGAGGCAATATTAAGTTGTTTAATTACACGGTGTT
Organism: Pinus albicaulis; assembly: GCA_034641835.2. Classification (NCBI taxonomy): domain Eukaryota; kingdom Viridiplantae; phylum Streptophyta; class Pinopsida; order Pinales; family Pinaceae; genus Pinus; species Pinus albicaulis. The sequence goes on from CM076570.1 coordinate 1,628,122,308, forward strand.
CCCCGTTATGGTCACCATTATTTTGGCTCTTCGTGATTTTCAAGATTAGCAAGAACAACTACAGCAGAGAACCACATCAAACCACTTTTGAATCCAAGGACCTAGCATTCTACGGACTCGGAGAGAGCTCTCTCTATATTTGTGTTTGTAAATGATTGTATCTTTATGCTTATGTTTTCGATTTAGGCTAGATATGAAGTTTGGGTTGTTTGTGTTTGTTTTGGTTGATTGTTTGAATTGATTGTTTCAACGGGGATAGATATAATGAGGGAAGCTTAATCCATTGGGCTATGGATTCATAAAAGGCTTTAATTATACATCAACTCTGCAAGGGGTTTTTAATAAGGCGAAGCTAACTACATCAAATGGATCCTTTAGATAAAATGAGTATGTGATGATAGTAAGTTGTGAATTCGGTAAAACTAAAGGGCAATTAAGAATCCTTTAACTATACTTCAAACAAAGAAGAGAAAAGAAGCCTTCGGGGAAAACAATTTGGTAAAGCTGAAAGAGAAATTAAGAATTCTTTAGCTGAGACTTCCCATAGAAAAACCTCGAGACAACAATCCAGGTAATCCTAGAGAGCGATTAAGAATTCTATAATTATTACTTTCAGAGACAAAGAAAACATTCAAGATAACAATTCGAGTGAAATTAAAAAGAGTAGTTAAGAATTATTTAATCAAACTTCAAAGAACGCCTTTAAAGCAACGAGTTTTAAGAAAAACCAAAGACCGGAGGCAAATCATAAACTTCTTTGGCTGAAGTCTCTACTAAGTAAAAGTTCGAAGACAACAATCCGAGTAATCCTAGAGAGCGATTCAAGAATTCTCTAATTATTACTTTCGAGAGGAAAACATAGAGATAATAATAACGAATAGAGTGAGGTGCCAAAATAGCATATCTCAATCTAAAATTTTTTGTTCTATTATACGGAAAAATCATGAGAAATATGGAAAACGGAAAGGGAAAATTTGACAAAGAGGGATTGTTAGTCATCGATGGTACATTTCTTGATATCAAAGGATGACTAAATTGAAAAAGCTTCTAGATTTCTAGAAACAATATTTCCAGAAACATTGTGAGTTCTAGAAATGCTCACGCTTTCATTATCATACACTACGTGTTTCACTATAAACTACTTATCTTCTACCTATACTCACATGCACCCTACGCAAACGAAACTACATTTTTCTACAGAGCCTGATTTGCCTCATGTTCATTTCCTCTCTTACCCTTCTTATTCATCCCCCATTTTTTCCTTTCTCAAAAACCCTCATAAAAACCCCCTTCATTCATCATTTTTGTCTAAAAAACCCTTAAAACATGTAAAAAACCCTTTTTGCATTGTTTTATCTAGCTTGACAATTAAGGCCTATCGGAACCTTCAAATCTACATAAAAACCTTGCTTTTATGCTAAAAAGCACCTTTTTTACATAATAGGCCTTAAGCCTTGTTAAACGCCCAAACCCACGCCCCCTTCCTCATATGACTTGAACCATGACCTACCACTAATTCCCTAAAGCCACATCTCCTTCCCAGACCCATGGTCCCCTCTACCCCCAGGACCTTTCACTTGGCCGATTATTCAGCAAGCCCTTCTCCCCATGCAAACAAAGCCTCTGCCCCTTCATTTATTCATCCTCACACACAACCCCGTCCCCTCATCTTGACCATTGATCACTGCAATCCAACGGTCCCTAGTATTACACCACCCTTCATCTCATCTCCCATCACGGCTCTCAGCTACCCCGAAAAAATGCCTACGTCACCACCCCGGCCCCACCTTCCACTCGAGATCTCGTCACCCCATTCACTTGGCACCACCTGCTCCCTCACTTTATTCCCCTCATCCAAGCACCGCACCCATCTTCGGGCTCCACTGCACCGTTCCCGATCTTTCTCCTACAGCAGATTTGATCAGTCCCAGGTGATTTCATTTTGCACGAGATTTTTGATAGAAAGGGTTTAACGCCCCAAGTCCACGTGAAATGGGCGGTATTGGCCCGAGACACGTTGCGACCGAGTTTTCATACCATGCACCCATCGCTCGATACCACTTACCACCCTTACCGCGTGAAAAGCCAACTTCCTCCTCTTCCCACCTCCCATTCAAAATTTCTCCCATTTCCTCACTCATGCGATTGTTTTCTCCTCTACAAACACATTCAGATAAGCCAAAAAACTTTCCCATAAAATTTTAATCTAATCCCCATCCCACGGGTTTTAAATTAACGATGTTTAGTGTTTGTTGCGGGTGTTTAATAGTGAGACAAAGGCCAAAAACGCCCTCCCACGATTGAAAAGAGTGACAAAGTTAAGCCTACGGATGACGATCAGGGGTAATATCATATGAAAAAAGAACCAAGGGAGCCTACATAAGGGTTGATCCATCAATGAATCATGATCATCGATGGAGTTATGAAAACCTCCGGTGCATAAAGAAAAGCCCTCCTGCTTACAAGAGGGCCGAATACTACAAAGCATCGAGTGAAGACATGAAGAATAAGAAGGCTTTTAAGGACTAATCCGAGATCAAATACAAATTAAAAGTATTAGGCCTTCAAATAGTGGTTAAAGATGAAGGTCAAAATTTTAAAGCATAAAGGATTAATGAATTAAACAATTGTTAACGAAAAGCGAAGATAAAGACGAGTAAAATAGAATATCGAGGATAAATCAAGGTTTAAAGACCCTAAAGACAAATTTGTGATTAAAAAAAAACCGAGATAGCCCTGTATGACAACCTCGAATGATTCAAAAAAGAATCGAGGTTACTCCTCCAAAAAGATCAAGCGCCACCTATAGCATGTTTTCTTTACATAAAAAGCATTTGGAGAAGTTATTACACGGAGCAAAAGATATTTTTATCTGTATTTCTTTGATATTTTTGCTGTTTTATTGTAATAGTTAAGAATAGGCCTTAAAAGTCAAAATTCTCACATGTTTTCTCTTAGAAATTAAGACGAGTTATTGAAACGGAGAAATAGGCTGAGATATTCTTGCCTTAAGCCTTTGTGTGGTTTTCAAGGTTAGGAATGCATTTACTTTGTAATTAATGACACCCATGTTAGCGCTCAAATCTGCACTCGAGTGAAGAAGGCAAAACTTGAGGGCAACATCAGACCAACCTTAGCCTCGTAGCTAGCCCTACGAGGGACGGGGAGAGAGCTCTCTCCGGGTCAATCTCAATAAAATGAGCAATAAGGGCGCGAGATGACTTTAAAAAGGAAATGATTTTAGGCTAGTAAATTGATAGAAAGGGATTTTTAATAAATGATGGGTTTACAGATTTGTGTGGGGCAAAGACAATATAGAAGCGGGAGAGATTAAATGAAGAATGCGAGATTACATCTCTGAGGCAAGATAAGCATGAAATTTAGCAAAGTCAAATTGAAATTATATGGAGTGAAAGACACTGCTGCGAGGATTGACAAGGGCAATAATTGAATCCTTATCCAAAGCGAGAAGAAATTACACGAAAACATGAAAGCTTCTCCCGAGAGTGAGAGCGGCAAGGCCAGATTTGATCTTGCCCTTCTCACTTAGAAAACATTAAATATTGAATTGGCGATTAATGAGCGTGAACATAACGATGAAATATGAAACAAAAGGAAAAAACATTTATGCTAAATTTCAAACCACAAGAATCTCGGGGAAAAAGAGCTATATTTCTCCATTAAAATCTGCTGTAAAGTGTACAATAAAAGCTTTGATTTCTTCACCTACACTAGCTCTCGAACTCTCTCCCCCCTTCGAGAAACAATTTTACAATACATTAATAAACTCGAGAGATGGGGAAAACGAAATCGATGAGAATAGAGAGATGAGTTTCACCTAAAATCTTGAAAATAGGAAAACTCTGCTCTACAAAGGAATATGTTGTATTTGTGTTGTTTGTATGACCAATGAATTGGTAAGAACACCATGGTAAGATTTTCTAAGCTTTGCAATTGAAGACCCAAAATGGACTAACCAATTCGATTTGCTTTCTTTGGGATAGTTATACGTTTGCTTTTCAATTTGACTTCGACTTTGAGTTGCCACGTTATTTTTACCATTTGAAAATCTACTGGTAGCGCAGATCATTGACTGTTGAAAATCTCTGTTTGGCCATTTTCGTAGACCCTTCGAATTGCAATCGAATGTGCAAAAATAGGTAATTTGTTCCTATTTTTTACATTTGTGGTCAATGTCATCATTCAAATTTTGGCCTTTGACTTCTTCTTCACTTCCATTACCATTATACCACCCAAAAAAAATATGGTATTTAGAAGCTTCATTTGAATCATGTGCCTGTGATGGATTGCATTTCTCACATTTATACTTGGCATCTACAATTTATCAAAATTTATCCCAATGTCGTATACATCGCTGCAGATTCATTTTCAAAGTGTCATGTAACATAACTGGTAGTGAGACACATCGGTCAACATTGCTATATATCACATGTCGTAGTGCGATGACATAGATATTTCAACATTCTCACTTAAAATATGCAATTTCCATTTGGCGTTACACATGTTGAGTAGGATACTTATCCAAAATTTTGACTGAGCGTATCATTTGCACGGTTGGCATATACTCTTCGGTTGCGGCCCGACTCGGTCCCCAGCTGCAGCACGTCTAAGAATTGGAGAAATACTCAAGGTAGAGTATGGCGGTGCCATCCATGTTGTGGAAACAATAATGAAGAGAAAGCGAAACAAGAGTGGAATGGCCACGGGAAATCCGGCGGACATATCCCATAAACCAATGACTAAATGCAACGTGCTGAGCATAGTCACGAGATATTAAGCATCGCACAAAAACATGGTATAGCAAACCTTCAACGAAACTCCAAAAATTGCCAATCAATTGAAATCTTCAAGCACTTGTATGAAATTCTACCCTCTTGCGGCGATTAAAATAATAAATGGGACAAAAAGAAAACAGGTTCTAAAAGTCATGGGGCATCCTTGAGAAGATCGCTATACTTATGAACATTGTCATTTAGATATAATGTCAGTAAGATTGCGGCATCAAACCTATAGGCAACATGACCATGCTAAAAATCCGCTGAGCTAATAATAAAAACTTGTTTGCAAAGCTGTTGGAGTCGATTTGAATCCAGAATGCGGCGCAAGAAAACGTTTTTTTAAACTCACGATCTCTACTGTGTGGGTTGCGCGCCTACCCAGTGGGTAGCGCCACCGGCTCTATGTGTAGCGCAGTGCAAATTTACTGCTGGTAGCTTAAGTGCTTGATAGGTAGCGCTAGAGCCAATCAGGTAGCGACGCGGCTCCAATAGTAGCGTGCAACCAAACTCAGTTCAAAACTGCGGTTAAGTTGTCTGCGGCCTTCCAAAACTTACCATTCAACTTCTATGCCGTGGATAGTTTTGCAAATGAACTTGATCTCCATTATTTATACATGAGAGAAATATCCTTCCAAATCAGATTTGATTTTTGAGATTTGTTTGATAACTTACATTATAATGTTTTTGGCATTTTGTCATTTGGTCTCTTATTGCAACGTTTCTCTTTGGCTTTACCATGCTTTTCTGAATCTTGGACTAATGATACTTTGTTGTCTTTTGCGAGGATTGGTGGCTGTACTGTAGCTCAGCATTTTTTCCACATTATTACAAACTACGCTTTCCAATTTCCTTTTTTAATTTGCTGAATTTGAATGAGAGCTTTTCTTTGTACGCTTGCGAGAGATAATTAACATTGAACTTTAGCGAGGAGAACCGGCATACGCAGCGGAAACTTCATGGCGAAAAGATACATTCGATGATTTCTTCTTCGAAAACCCGGTTTTGAAGAAGAATCGATTTCACATTTTTAAGGGATGACATTCCTAAAATAAACACTTCTTTCTGAATCTCCCTCTAGCCTACAAATGTTATTGAAACAGTCGAGAACAAGCTCTTAACAAACATCTAAGTGGCGGTGGAGTGAAAGGCTGATTAGCATTTGACACACATATTGAGGCGAGACTTTGACGCGGCTGCACATGCGCATTTGACTCGCGATGAGGCAGACATAGACAGAGTCTAACAACCCAAACCCTATCTCAACCTCACCTCCTCATTTGCCGGCATAAATGCTTGCATTTGAACTCATTGTATTGTTGTCATTTGATGACTCTTTGAAATAATACATAGTCTCTTGGAATTTGAAGGAAATTGATGTTTTGGATCTTATGGATGTCACTGATTTGTTTTGTTGATGGAGGAGTCTGAGATCCTTTGAATCTTTGAGCTTGAGTTTGTTGGTGAAGTACTTCTATACTGTTATTGTTATTTCTTGTTTTCATTTTGTTGCATCTATCTTTGTTACAATAGAGTAAAATTTTCGGGCTAAGAAATGTCTTTTGAAATCACCTTAGTCCGGTTACTCTTCACTTTCTTAATGTTTTCTTCTACAAGGTACTGATTGAAGGATTCTTAATTGCCCTTCGAGTTCCATCTATGCTTGTAAATCTTAGAAATGATTCAATAGAATATATCCAGAGAAGCCTCCCTTTTGGTAAGTCCATATCCCTTTGAGTACGGCTTGAGAGGTTGTTTTGAGGAATGATTTCAATAGAGTGAAACCGAAATTAAGTGGTGAGTCCATGCTCCTTTGAGTACAATTTGAGATATTGTTTCTTAAGATCTTTTCAAAGTATGCTAAGTAGAGTCTAAACCGAAGTCATGGTTTGCCATGTCCTGCAAATTTTGCCTCAAGGTTGCTTTAAATATTCCTAAAGAGTTGGTCAAAAGCATATTAGATTATTTACTGATTTGATCTTAGGCTGATCTTCTTGTTCATCTTATATGTTTTCTTGTCTGAAAGTAGTGCTTTGATTTCTAGATTTTTTTATGCGAAGGTTTTTCTTATTAAAAATTTTCCCAAAGAAGTATATGGTTTGCCCTATCCTTTGGCTTGCTTCAAAATAGATGCCTTGAAAGATGTTTCTTATTTAAAGTACATGATAAATAATTCTTAATTTCTCTTTTTCCTAATTTTCATTCTTATCCTTGATGTTCACCTCATAATCCTAAACTTTGAAGATCAACGGCCAAGTTAGATTTTTCCCTATGATACTCCCAATCCATTGACAAACTTATCATGACTTTCATTTGACTCATTTCCCAATGAATTAGAGATTTCCCCATTCTACTCCCCTATGTTCTTTGATCATCATACCCAACCAAACAAACACCAAACCTCATACTTCATAACTAGCCTAAAATCAACCCTTAAAAGCAAACAAGCGCACACCTTTGCAAAATAAACACAGAGATCCCTACTCTAAGTCTAGGAAGGCTAGGTCTAGAACTCTAAAGATTGGTTACATGTTGCCTTGTCATTTGGTATGCCAATCTGCCAAATCACAGGACCCCAACATTCTGGCAATCATGATGGGACTTGAGTATATGATGGCCTAAAAAACTCTTGTAGACTCCTTTACCTTCTAAAGAGCTTAAAGAAAATCAATTTATTAGCCTTAGAGTAGACTCTGTTTGTTTCACCATATTAGCTACATGATGATTCAGGTATAGAACACTCTTGCAAACCAAAGAACCATAGAAAACTCGGAAAAACCCAAAAATACTCCTAAATTGGCTTTTATTACTTATTGGTGGTGGACCATAACATATTTTACCTTCAAAAGAGCTAAAAATTTCCACCTGGCGACTCCACTAGCCCCAGTAGGCCTATTACTTCACTAGTACTCTTAGAATCCCTTAATATTGTTTCAAATTAGTCCTTGGAAGTCTAAAGGTCCTAGTCCCATATTTTAGGAAGATACTAAACACTAAGGGAGTTTAAACTTTTGAAAACAACTCTTATACCTTCAGCCTCTCTTAAATTTTGAACTTGAAATCTGGCTTCACCTAGGATCAATACCAGATCTCATCCAGAACCTAATCCTCTTACAATGGTTGATGACCCAAAAAATATTTTGTGGCAAACCTCTAAAGCTAGAAATTTAACTACTGATAGGACCATCCAAAGAACAAGATCTATCCTTGAAAACCTTACAGTTTTGAAAGATCCTCACTTTGAATTATCTCATACAAAGAACCTCTTCAGAGCCAAGTCATATAGTGACATAGACCAAGCTAACCTTGAGCCCATATATTTGCATCAAAGCTCTAGTAGAGAAGCCTCCCCTTCCACTCCACCTAATTTCCAGCTTCTCCATCACTTTAGCTCCTTCCACAAATCTGCTCAAAATCAGTTTGTTGATCCTAGTACTTCTAATACACCCATCCATACTTCCACTGTTCAAAACACTCCATTTCATCCCACTTTCCCTTTCATAAATCCACCTCTTGTAAATCCACCACTTTTTCCTATCATGGCTAGATGGTATGCCCCATTAGTGTTACCACAACCTCTGGTTCTTTTACCAAATGATTATCAATCTAGAATTCCCCATTTCACTGGAACTGAATCTACTATTGCCCAACAAAATGTAGATAAAATGGATGATGCTTTTGATTACATGGAAATAGAATAAGAGACCATTAAGATGAGAATCTTTTCCCAAAGTTTAGGAGGAGAAGCCAAGAAATGGTTTAAAAACTTAACTCCTAATAGCATAAATGATCTCCCTTCTTTATATCAAACATTCATAAACAAATGGGAAATCAAAAATAACCCTCTCCAAATACTTTCAGAATATAGCAATCTCAAAAGAAACATAGGGGAAATTGTTCAAGATTATTGCACTAGATTCAATAGTGTTTACAATGCACTTCTCCCAAACATGAAACCTCCATTAGGCCTGGCCTTAGCTCAATTTCCCGAAGGCTTTGATCCAGAAATGGCCTACTAGCTAAGAGAAAGAGACCCTTTAACCTTAGAAGATATGCAAAGGGGAGCCATAAGTGTAGAGCAAAATCTGACTGAGAAAAGAGCTAGGTTGAAATTAGAGAAAAGAGTTACATACAAGGATGAAACAATGGCATCAACCTCATCATCTGATACCAAAATTGACAACTTAGTGAGGGTAATGGAAAGAATGCTTTAGAAAAAAAATTTAAATGATAAAATGCCTCCAAGAGAAAACCAATTCAATCCCCAAAACAGAAATAGAAATCCTAATTTCAAAAGAGATCCTATTCTAGATAGACAAAGAGATAATGATCAGCAAATTAGGCCTCCCTTTCAACAAAACTATGTAGATCAGGAAGAAGAAAGGGAAACTGATAGGTTGGAAGAAAATCATGTGAATCTATTAGGATCTGACAGTGAGACAGATGTTTTCCTCACTGAAGAAGAACAAGGGTTCTTCTCCTCATAACAAACTGAAAACCATCATGAGGATTCTGAAGATTACCAATTGGGGTATGAAAATGCAATCATGGAGGTACACAGACAATATGATCTTAGAAGCAAAGGGAGCCCATAAATTTCCAATGATAAAAACACTAACATTGTTGTTACAAAAACTTCAGAAAACTTTCCTAAAAAGACAGCAAACATTAGTAACACTTTGACTAAGAAAGTTGACCGAAACAAGGACAAACTAGTCAACAAAGTGTTAACCAAAGCTACCCTAGTACTTCTGCTAGTGGCCCTGAGAAATTTTTCCTAAATAATAGTCCTAATAAAACTCAGCAAATCAAAACTATTGAAAATACTATAGGGGACAAAACAGATGTAAATATGTCAAAATCATTAGTCCCTTTCAGCCTTGAGGGTGAGATTGCCAAGATCAAAATTAGCATACCTCTAGTTGAACTAGTAACCCAGGATGTATATAAAAACCAAGTTTTGAAAGCTTTGAATATAGGAAATGAAACTGATACTTTGAACTTGATAGATGATAAACCAGAATTATTTTTTGGTCCTGAAGTAGAAGGGAAATATCAAGAATGGACCATTCCTCCATTTATGCTAGCTTGAATATACATGATTATATCTTACACAATGCCATGCTAGACTCTGGTGCCTCTCACAATCTTATGCAAAAAGCGGTGATGGAGAGATTAGGCCTAGAAATTACTAAACCTTACAAGGATCTGTATTCCTTTGATTCAAGCAGAGTTAAATGTTTGGGTTTAATCAAGTATTTATGTGTCAATCTGGCACAAATTCCTGTTAAGGGTCTAGTTATGGACATAGTGGTTGCTGAAATTCCCCCAAAGTATGGCATGCTTTTATCTAGATCATGGGGAGCTAAACTTCAGGGAAGCCTTCAAATGGACATGTCTTATGCCACCATTCCAGTTTTTAATCAAACTAGAATATTATACAAAGAATCTCATATGAAATTTATGGTAAGCAACATAGATAGGCCAAACAACACTCCTGTCTACTCTATTTTTTCAGATTTAGACTCCTTTATATTATACAATGAAGATGAAATCAACCAGCAGGAGAAGGAGAATGAGATAGAGTTGAGTTCACCCAAACATTTAAAACAGTCCCAAAAAGAAGAATCTAACAGCCCTAACCCTAGCATCCCTCAACAACAAAAAGACAATGAGTATGAAATAGAAACACTGTGGGAAATGACATTTGATGGCTCTTACAGCAAGATAGGTTCTGGAGCAGGTATATGGATACATAATATAAACAAAGGACATTCTTATAAACTTGATTTTCCATGCACCAATAACGTTGCAGAGTATGAAGCCCTCCTCCTTGACCTACATTTGCTCAAAGATTTAGGAGCCAAGAAAATATCAGTCCAAGGAGATTCAGAACTGATTATTAAGGAAAAAAAGGGGAGTATTTAGCTAAAAACCCAAGATTAAGAGAATATAGGAATTTTTCCCTAGAGCTCAAAACCACCTTGCAAATGAACTTGCCTTTGCTTCCAGCAATTTCCAAATACCCCAGATAAATGAACAATTCAATGTCAAAGTGAAAAACGGACCTATAGTCCCTGACAACGAAGACTATTGGAAAGTGTTTGAGAATGACAAACACATTGAAGATTTCTTACAATCAAGAAATGATTTTGCTAAACCAGCACTTAGCACAAGCCATGAAAAAGACTATTCTGATGAAGAAAAAGCCCATGAAACAAAGTTGTCCTCTACTACTGATATAAATCAATTTCGACATCTATATAAAGCAAAATTACTAAACAAACCAGACCAAAAAGACTTTGAAATTTTAAAAATTGAAAATAGATCAATACCAAGGGGCCTTACACCATTAGAAGAACTTTTTGACTTCAATGATGTAGCTAAAAAACCAAAGATGAAGCCTACAAAAACCAATATAGAAGAACATAACATAGGCAGCATAAATAAACCCAAAATGATCAAGTTGTCTAGCACTCTCCCTACTCATATCAAAAAAGAATATATTGAAATTTTCAAAGAGTACATAGATGTGTTTGCATGGGGTTACAAAGATCTAAAATCATATGATACCAGCATTATTCAACATAAAATTCCTCTCAAGGAAAATAAAAAACCTTTCAAGCAAAAACTAAGAAGGATAAACCCTGTTTTATTACCTTTAGTTGAGAAAGAGATCAAGAAGATGTATGGTGCTGGAATCATAGTTCCCCTTAGATACTCACAGTGGGTTTCCAACCTTGTGTCTGTTAGGAAGAAGACCGAGGAAATCAGGCTTTGCATTGACTTCAGAAATCTGAATAAAGCCTCCCTAAAATATAACTATCCCTTGCCTAAAATGGACCATATACTTCAGAAGGTGGTTGAATCTAAAAGAATATCACTGTTGGATGGTTTTTCAGGGTACAACCAAGTACTAGTACTCCCAAGTGACCAACACAAGACTGCTTTCACCACACCTTGGGGTACATTCATGTATGTTAAAATGCCATTTGGTTTGATGAATGCAGGTGCCACATTCCAAAGAGCCATGGACATAGATTTTTTAGAAGACATAGGCTATTTCATTATCATTTACCTTGATGTTATCATTGTTTTCTCCAAAACTGATAAGGAACATTTGATACATTTGAGAAATTTTTTTGAAAAATGTAGAAAATATGGCTTATCTTTGAATCCCAAAAAGACACTCTTTGGTCTCCAAGAGGGGAAACTTCTTGGTCACATAATTTCTGAAGATGGAATCAAAGTAGACCCTAAAAGGATTGAAGGCATATTGAAAATCAGCCATCCTAGAAGCCTTAAAGAATTGTAATCTTTCATTGGGAAGATCAATTTTTTGAGAAGGTTCATCCCCATTCTTGCTGAACTTTTGAGGAATATCACAAACAAGCTCAAAAAGGAAACAGGGGTTAAATGGACCATAGAAGCCAAACAGTCATTGAAACTGGTTAAAACAGCTCTTACTCAAACACCAATTCTTATTAGTCTTGATTTCACTAAGAATTTCTACATTTTCTCATTTGCCTCTGAGCACACCATTGCTTCATTATTACTGCAAAAGAATAATATAGGGCAAGAACAACCAATATCCTTTTTCAGTAGAGCGTTAAGAGATGCTCCATTCAAATATAATATCATGGAGAAACAGGCCTTAGCCTTGCTAAAAGCACTGAAAGACTTCCAAGTCTACAATTTACATTCTCATATCATTGCTTTTGTTCCACATACTGTTGACAAGGACATTCTAAATCAAGACACTGATGGTAAAAGGGGGAAATGGATTGCAATCATCTTATAATATGATTTATAAATTAGGCCTATCAAGCTGATTAAAGGACAAGGATTAGCAAAACTCATGGCAGAATCAAATTTCCAAGAATTAGATATAAACATGGTTGATGTTTTGGAAGAAATAGAAGAATTCACAGTGCCATACATTGAACAAATATTTTTTAATTCTCCTTGGTATGCTAATACCATTTATGTGCTTCTCTATCTTAATAATCCTCCTTCATTATCAAAGACTAAAGCTAGATTCTTAAAATAGAAAGCTTTAAATTATTTCATTTTGGATGGAGTGTTATATTGGAAAAATGCTATTGGTTTATTGCTTAAATGTTTGCTTGAGAATGATGAAGGAAAAATCATGCATGAGCTGCATGAGGGAGAATGTGGAGGCCATATTTACTGGAAGACCACAACAAATAAGATTCTCAAAGCTGGCTACTATTGGCCCACCCTTTTCCCAGATACTCAAAAACTAGTCAAGACTTGCCATAAGTGTCAAATTTTTTATGGCAAGAGGAAACTCCTACCTTTACCATTTCATCCCATCATTATTGAGGCTCCCTTCCAGCAATGGGGTTTAGAATTTATTGGAGAAATTCACCCAACCTCATCTGCCCAACATAAGTGGATCTTAACTACCACTAATTACTTTACCAAGTGGATAGAAGCCATCCCTTCTAGGAATTCTACTAACTCTGTCATTATCAAGTTCCTTGAAACCAATATACTATCCAGATTTGGTTGTCCTAGAAAAATCATTACAGACAATGTTGCTGCCTTCGAATCCAAGGAAATGATTGACTTCTACTATAAATACCATGTCACTTTAGGGCATTCCATAGCTTACTATCCCCAAGGAATTAGCCTAGCTGAATCCTCCCATAAAAGCCTGATCAATATTATCAAAATATTGTTGGATCAAAATAAAAAGTAATGCATAGTAAGTTGGTTTATGCATTATGGGCTGATAGACTCACTACCAAGAAATCAACAAATATGTCCCCCTATCAGCTGGTATATGGTCTAGATGTAGCCTTCCCTACATATTTGGGAGTTCCAGTCATGAAGCTCCTCCAAGAAGTACAAACAGAAGAAAATGATATGCCGAGAAGGCTAAATCAAACTATTCATTTACAGTAGACAAGAGAAGAAGTGTACAAAAGGACACAGGTCGTTTAAGAGAACATCAAGAAAAATTTTGACAGAAGGACTAAAGCTAATAATTTTCAAGTTGGAGATACAGTTCTGAAGTGGGATTCAAGGAGGCAAGATAAAGGTAAACATGACAAGTTTGAGAATTTATGGAAAGGACCTTATATCATTCACTCAATTAGGGGTCATAATGCTTTCTTCTTGGAAGGACTGAATGGAGAAGAACTTTTTGAAGGTCCTGTCAATGGAAGGATGCTTAAACATTATTTTGTCAAGAGTCCTAGATTCAAAGACTTTATTCATTATACATAACATAGCATGAGAAAAATCAAAGAAAGTACAAAAAAAATAAAATAAAAGAAAAATAAAAAGAGGGAAAAATTCAAAAGAGGTACAACCCCATACCCAAAAAACAGTATTGTTGAAAGTGTTCAAGTATAAATGCCACTGCTAATTCAAAAATGATACCTTGTTCAGTCATCTAGCCTAATCATGGCTGAATGTAATGTCCCTTTTTTAGGAACATGCTGCTCCGTCGGGAACATCTTAGATGTTCCATTTTTCCTTCTTCAATGAGACACTGCAAGTCCATTTCAGAGATTGAATGATAGGGCCTTTACAAGATATGACTCATTCTAAAGAAGGGAGAAATCCTGAGGCTAGCTGGCCCTTCTTAGACTCTGCCTATGGATAGGCAATATTCCACCTCAGGAAATCCTGCTACAGGGTCCTTGAGGATGCTGTATAAGGAAGCTACTGCATAAATAAGACAAACCACCACTAATATTCCCTATAATAACTCATATAAAACTCCCTTGCAGAAAACGAGCTTAAAGAAATGCATCTAGAGGGGTTATTCAGATCTCCCCAAACTAGATCTCTAAAACAATGCTCAAAGTGTGAGCTACCGCATTACATGGACATGAAAATTAACTCTGCAAATCTGAAATACATCATAAGAGGGAAAATAGTGTAGCCAACATCATATTATGATTTCAGCATGAATATACAATAAATAATTGAGGGAATATCCCTCTCAATCCTCTAGAACCAACTCCAATGATTATACCATGTAATGCCGAAGTAGCTGCAGCTACACAGAATGTTGGGAAACCATAACTACGCAGTCTCTTTGAGATATGCAGCTGTTGAATACATACAAATGATAATGTGGCTGAAAGATGCAAGAAAAATATCCCAAGAGAGGAAAATGGGCTCAATATAGGATTTCTAGCCAATCTCAGGGAGATTGATAGAAATGTCGGACAAAACACATTAGTGAAAAACAGTTTGTCAATGCAGCTGGAACCAATAAATATGAGGCTGTGGCTGATATGAAATTTTTATGCCCTCCTCTAATAATTCCCTCAAGGAAATGGGTTTGATCCCCTTAATCTCAAAAGCACTCCTCCTGATGAGCACAAGAATCTCCCTCAACACTACCCTCATGGAATAATGCAGTTTCTCCAAGTGACTGCGCAGTGGGAGATGGTGAATGAGTGGCCTGATGCCACAAATCTAAAATGAAGTCCAAGATCCCTCTCTACAGCTCCTCCAAAGAATAAATCCATCCCCCTCTGAAAATGCAAGTAGGGAAGAACTCTATGAGTTCCTCTGCTGCCACCCCAGCTACACAGCACCAACCTGCTACAAGAAAATGCTGCAACTGAAGGAGTAAGCTTGGAAAAATGCCAGAAAGAGGAAATGTAGCTCAAATCCTCTCCTCCCATGAGGAAGAGGTGGGGGATCCCCACCGAGAACACCCCCAGTGCTCAAGAGCACTGCAATCCTGCTAAACAGACCGGATATGCAATTCCTTGGCCTCACCACGAAATTTTTGAATCAAGGAATGAATCAAAGGAGCTACTCCTTCGTTCTTATAAATAAAATGAATTCTCTTTCACCATAGGACCCACAATTAGGGTTTCCATTCACTTTTTAATGCTTTCCCTCCAAAATCTGTGTTATCTTCTCAAGCAAGCCACCCCTCTAAGGCAGCACTATTGACTTGGTCAAAGATGGCCAACTCAAGGTGATCCTCATCATGTTCACACCATGGGGTGTTTATTTCAGCTGATTTATTTATCCTCCTTTCACACAAGGAGTGTTATTTCTTCATAAAAAGGAGCTAAGGGGTCTCCTTACCCATTTTATTAAACAAAAATAAAAATATGCCACTATAATGTTCAATTTTAGCTTGAGGCTAAAATTGGGAACATTACAGTCCTCCCCTCCCACATGTTGCTTTTCCCCAAGAAACTACATAGAGCGAACAAAATTTCTGCATAGAGAGAACAAAATTTCTCCCCCTTCTTCTCTTGTGGCCTCCTCATCAACAATCTCCACCGCTGCTCAAGATATACTGCAATAAAATTGTCCTCCAATGCCTCCTCCCAAGTATGCAAACCAGAATGGTGCACCTTACGGAAAGATAGAAGGTGTAGGTGGAAATCTCCTTGCTAAACCATGGCCTCCTCAAGTTAGGAGTGATGACATGCATGGGAAAATATAATCCCACTAGTGATCTCCTCATCCATGCTATCATCCAAATGGAAATCTTGCCCCTGATTCTGCAATGTAAATGGGGCTGAATGGAGAGTTGTGCTGCTTCATCATGATAAGCTCTTCTCTCCCTTTGTAGTACATATGGGGCTGCTGCTATCCTTGGGCTGAAATGGTGTAGCCTCCAAGAGTGGCACAAGCCACCCCATCAAGATATTCATCCATGAAATTCCTCTGCAAATTCTCCAAGTGGTTTGCCCCACAAGAAGAGAAGAGTGATAGTATGGAAATCATGATTTTCACATGGTATATCCTGCAAAATAGAACATGTGTAATGGGGATAATAGTGCTCCCAATGGGCTATCCCAATCATATAAGTCACACACCACATAATGCTCCCTGTGGAAAATAAGCATCAGCAATACAAGTTAGCGTAATACAATGAAAAAAAGTTCCCATAAGACAACCAGAGAGAGTGGGTCATTGCTCCTTCCATGGGACTAACGCAGTGAGCCTCTTTCCTTCATCAAGGATATACATAACAAGTGCCTCTCCTAGCCACTTTTTTGCTACCACACACATCTCAAAATATCGAAACATGAAAATATAAATTGGTGCCAATGGTGAACACCAATGAGCATGTGGCTTCCTCCACAAACCACCATAAGAATAGTCCATTCTTCTACTAAAAAAGTATACAAATACATCCTTGTACATCATGCAAGAAGGGATCAAATCTTCTTGACTCATCATGCTACTCAAACAAGGAAGGAAAGTACAATATAGGATTATTATACCTTCTCCAATTTGTACTTGAACTCTTGAGCTTCAAATGGCCCAGCTGAAGTTTTCCCTCTACCTTCAATGAGTAGGTAAGTTGCTGTGAGGTTCTCTCCACCATAATCAAGTGGGCTATGCATCTCCCAATGCTGATAGGTGCCATGATGAATTCCCTCCAAATGAACTCCTCTAGCCAATCAAAGTATGCATCCAAGTGCATAGCTAGGAAGCCCTTATGTGCTGCATGTAGAAATTTCTCCTTGAGACTAGAAGCTCTAGTCAAGAAGATCCTACCATAACCATAGATGACCATATCATCAACCATGTAGATATCATCGTCCTCCTGGTCATCAAGAATCATGCATGCACCAATATCCTGGGACCTCTCAACCAAAAGCTGAGTCATCCAACATGGATCAATCCTCTACATAGACAGCGCTGGTAATATGCAATAAAGTGCTCCCATCACGCTACTGCCTGTTACCTTGACATCCCCTCATGCCAAATTCATCCCCCAAGGTTTCTTCCATGCCATCTTGCAACTGCTCACGCTCAAATAGAAATAAGGACCTCTGAAAATGAGCCTCCCATGAGAGACTATCACCTCCAAAGAATCTCCTGATCCTGGGAAATGTCAGCATGAGTGGCCTCCCTCTACTCCAAAGCATGAAAGAGTCCTTCCTCAAAGGAAGTAACCTCTCTCTCATCAAATCCATGGAGCAGCTATCCTGCATCATGAAGATACTATCCTCCATCCATACAGCAACTATGTCTGCGCAGTATAGCTTATGAGAGTGGGTGAAACTGAAAATGAGAGGGTGTATCCCTCCTCCTTGTGCTTATCCCCAAACTCACTGCGCCATAATGGACTCCTCTAATGTCTCCACCCCTCCAGAATCCAATGAGTGGTGAACCAAATAGCATGATGCCTCTCATCATCTCTAGACCAAGTGGCCTCCCAAATGGAAAGCCTCCAAAAATGAGACATCAAGATAGGAAGTGGACTAAATATATGAGAGGGATGAAAGGTCCTCTCTCTCTCTACTACGCAGTGCAGTCCTTCTCCCATGTGAAGAAAATCTCTGAAAATAGATAGGGGTGAATGTCCATCATCCCTCCATGCCGATCCTCCTGATCTTCTTCTTCTTCCAATGGTGCAGCGTTGTAGAGTCTTCTATGCACCTCCTCTCCACCAATATGTGAGTGTATCTCCCCTCAATGAGAGGCTTTGGCCTTCCTTAGAGAGAAATATCTCCACACCCTCACAAATGGAAGAGTGCCCTTCATACATTGGGGGTCTTGCCTCTAGCAAGTTATTCTCCTGATTTCTCCCCCTCTAGAAAGATGGAATGATCTTTGTTTTAGGGTTCCCCTCCATGCATGCAAAGTGTTTGTAGTTTTTCCACACCATGTTTCACATTGGTTCTCATCAATCCCCTTTGCAAAACTCTTTGTGACTGTAACATATGATCTCTCATTTGCATGAGAACATGAAATAAAACTCTGAAATCAATCATCATGAATCATACCTTTGAGTTTGCAGCGCTGCTCCTCCAAAGGCCTCAACTCTTTCCATCCATCCTTCTTACAGTAGCTATTGGCAATGTACTATGATGTGGATTTGCATGTGTGGCTGAATGCTCACACCCTCCATGAAATAGCTAGGATTTGTCTCAACAACAAACCCCTTTCAGAAAATTCCTCCAAAATTTTCCCCTTTCAGCAGATCTTCAATGGTGTACTCAATGGTCTGGAAAAGAAGAAGGGAAACCTCCTTTTCCTTCATTCCTATTCCTTGTTTCCTCTGTAAATCTCCTCTCCTTGGAGATAAGCTCCTCTTGCTGATTTCAATATATCTTGGGCACAGGCTGAGCCAAGATCATGCTCTGATACCACTGTAATGTCCCTTTTTCAGGAACATGCTGCTCCATCGGGAACATCTTAGATGTTCCATTTTTCCTTCTTCAGTGAGACACTGTAAGTCCATTTCAGAGATTGACTGATGGGGAATTTATAGGATATGAATCCTTCTAAATAAGGGAGAAATCATGAGGCTAGATGGCCCTTCTCATACTCTGCCTATGGATAGGCAATATTCCACCTCAGGAAATCCTGCTACAGGGTCCTTGAGGACACTGTATAAGGAAGTTGTTGCATAAATAAGACAAATCACCATGAGATGCCCTAGAATAGCTCATATAAAACTCCCTTGTAGAAAATGAGCTTAAATAAATGCATCTAGAGGGGTTATTCAGATCTCCCCAAACTAGATCTCTAAAACAATGCTCAAAGTGTGAGCTACCGCAATACATGGACATGAACATTAACTCTGCAAATATAAAATATATCATAAGAGGGGAAATAGTGTAACCAACATTATATTATGATTTCAGCATGAATAAACAAGAAATAATTGAGGGAATATCCCTCTCAATCCTCTAGAACCAACTCCAATGAGTATACCATGTAATGTCGAAGTAGCTACAGCTACACAGAATGTCGGGAAACCATAATTGCACAGTCTCTTTGACAGATGCAGCTGCTGAATACATAAAAATTATAATGTGGCTGAAATATACAAGAAAAATAGCCCAAGAGAGGAAAATGGGCTCAACATAGGATTTCTAGCCAATCTCAGGGAGATTGATAGAAATGCCGGACAAAACACATTAGTGACAAACAGTTTGTCACTGCAGCTGGACCAATAACTATGAGGCTGTGGCTGATATGAAATGCTAATGCCCTCCTCTGATAATTCCCTCAAGGAAAGGGGGTTGATCCCCTTAATCTCAAAATCACTCTTCCTGATGAGCACAAGAATCTCCCTCAACACTGCCCTCATGGAATAACGCAGTTTCTCCAAGTGACTGTGCAGTGGGAGATGGTGAATGAGTGGCCTAATGCCACAGATCTGAAATGAAGTCCAAGAGCCCTCTCTACAGCTCCTCCAAAAAATAAATCCATCCCCCTATAAAAATGCAAGTAGGGAAGAACTATATGAGTTCCTCTACTACCACCCCAGCTACATAGCACCAACCTGCTACAGGAAAACGCTGCAACTGAAGGAGTAAGCTTGGCCAAATTTTGGAATGAGGAAATGCAACTCAAGTCCTCTCCTCCCATGAGGAAGAGGTGGGGGATCCCCACCGAGAACACCCCCAATGATCTAGAGCACTGCAATCCTGCTAAACAACCCAGATATGAAAGTCCTTGGCCTCACCATGAAATTTCTGAATCAAGGAATGAATCAAATGAGCTGCTCCTTCGTTCTTATAAAGAAAATGAACTCTCTTTCACCATAGGACCCACAATTAGGTTTTCCATTCACTTTTGAATGTTTTCCCTCCAAAAGCGGTGTTATCTTCTCAAGCAAGCCACCCCTCTAAGGCAGTGCTGTTGACTTGGTAAAAGATGGCCAACTCAAGGTGATCCTCATCATGTTCACACCATGTGGTGTGTATTTCAACTGCTTTTATTTATCCTCCTTTCACACAAGGAGTGTTATTTCTTCATAAAAAGGGGCTATGGGGTCTCCTTACCCATTTTATTAAACAAAAATAAAAATATTCCACTATAATGTTCAATTTTAGCCTCAACATTACACTGAACATGCTTTTAAATTTATGCTGATAAGTTAGTAGAAGCAATGACTGTCCAGATTATTTCAGACTTAGCTTATCAGAAAGGATAGATTAGGATAATATGATCATGTTGGTTCCACATGCTCAAAACAGAACCAAAGAGATGGATAAGGATGCATTACTAATGACAAATCACAACCTTATCTTTATGAATTTACTTTATGCAAATAATGTTTTTGTGCAACTTGTTCCAAATGCCACAACCATGGTTGATCAGACTGTCTAATCCTGATTTGAATCATGTTTTAAATTTCATGTCAATAGCTAGAGAATCAAGACTGCCAAACAATTTAATCTTAGCAGCCAAGTAATTTAGGCAGAAAATAAAAGAGTTCAAAAATTTAATCTGGACTCTTGGAGGAAATAAGGATAGGAGTAGATAGTTTATTTTTGTTTTCAAAAATAAAATGTCAAAGAGTTTGCTAGTTCAAATGCACTCAAAGAGGAATAAAAAATGTTAGGACAAGTAGGATTGGGTAGGTAGAACTATTGATTGAAAGGAATCATATATTACAGATTGTTAAAAAGTTGTCTTTTTCAGAAAAATATCAGCAAAAGAAAAGAAGACAAAATATTCCCAATGGACAAGGCACTGATCTACTGAAACTCAGAGATTTCATAAACTAAGGTTCAAGACACCTTAAAAAGAAAGTTTCCCTCCCCAAGTGGAGCCACTGTTAGTCATCAGTAATTTTGTTGATATCAAAGGATGACTAAATTGAAAAGCCTAGATTTCTAGAAACAATATTTCAAGAAGCATTGTGAGTTATATAAATCTCACTGCTTTCATTATCCTACACCTAACTATTTCATTATAAACCTTATCTTCTACCTTCTCAAAGCCTGCCCTACTGCAAAAGAAACTACATTTTCTAGGCCTGATTTGCCTCATGTTCATTTCCTCTCTTACCTTCTCATTCATCCCCATTTTTCCTTTCTCAAAAACCCTCATAAAAACCCCTTCATTCATCATTTTTGTCTAAAAAACCCTTAAAACATGTAAAAAACCCTTTTGCATGGTTTTATCCTAACAATTAAGGCGTATCGGAACCTTTAAATCTGCATAAAAACCTTGTTTTTATGCTAAAAAGTGTCGTTTTACATAATAGGCCTTAAGCCCTTGTTCGCTTAAAACCCTAGCCCCCTTCCTCATATGACCCAAACCATGACCTATCGCTAATTCCCTAAAGCCCCTCTCCTTCCCGACCCATGCTCCCCTCTACCCCCACAGGACCTTTCCCTTCGCCTATTCTTAAGCCCTTCTCCCCATGCAAACAAAGCCTCTGCCCCTTCATTTCTTCATCCTCACCTGCACCCCTGTCCACTCATCTCAACCATTGATCACACTAATCCAACGGCCCTTATTACACCACCCTTCATCTCATCTCCCATCATGGCTCTCCTCTACATAACAAAACGCCTACGTCACCAGCCCAGCCCCACCTTCCACTCAGATCCCCGTCGCCCATTCACTTGCCGCCACCTGTGCTCCATTATTCCCCTCCATCAAACATGCACCCATCTTCGGGCTCCACCAGCACTGTCGATCTCGCTCCTTGAGATCTAACAGTACAGATTGCATTTCACGCAGATTTTGATGAAATGTTTTAATTCCCCAAGTCCACGCGAAATGGGCGGTATTGGCCCAGACACGTGGCGGCCAGTTTGCGATATCGTGTGCCCATCACCCGATACCACTTACTGCCCATACCCTACGCGAAAACCACCTTCCTCCTCTTCCCGCCTCCATTCAAATTTCTCCCATTTTCTCACTCCTGCGTTGTTTTCTCCTCTACAGACACCTTCTGATAACCCAAAAACCCCATAAATTGCAATCTAATCCCCATCTCGCAGGTTTTAAATTAACGATGTTTAGTTTTTGTTGTAGGTGTTTAATGGCGGTCAAGGAACGAAAATGCCCTCCCACAGTCAAAAGAGTGACAAATTAAGCCTCTGGATGAAGATCCGAGAGGTAATATCATATGAAAAATAATTAGGGGAGCTTGCATAAAGGTTAATCCATCGATGAATCATGATCATCGAAGGGTTATGAAAACCTACAGTGCATAAAGAAACCCTCCCTGCACACAAAGGACGAATACTATAAAGCATCAGTGAAGACATGAAGAAAAAAAGGATTTTAAGGGCTAATACGAGATCAAATACAAATTAAAAGAATTAGGCCTTCGAACAATGATTAAAGATGAAGGTAAAAAGTTTAAATCATAAAGGATTAATGAATAAAACAGTTTTTAAAAAGAAACAGAGATAAAGGCAGTAAAACAAAATATCAAGGATAAATCAAGGTTTAAAGAGCCTAAAGACAGATTTGTGATTAAAAAAAGGCAAATAACCCAGTGGCAGCCTCGAATGATTCAACAAAGAAGTAGTTACTCCTCCAAAATATCAAACGGCCAGCTATAGCATGTTTTCTTTACATAAAATAATTTGGACAATTATTACACAATCAGAAGATATTTTTATCTCTCAAGACAGTTATTGTAATAGTTAAGAATAGGCCTTAAAGTAAAACTTTTCACCTATTTTCTCTTAGAAATTAAGACAGATTTATTGAAACAAAGAATTATTGGGTGTCATTATTGTAATAGTTAAAAATAGGCCTTAAAGAGAAAAAATTTCACCTATTTTCTCTTGCCTTAAGCCTTGCATGGTTTTCAAGGTCGGGAATGCATTTAATCTGTAATTAATGACACCCAAACACTATCTCAACCTCACCTCCTCATTTGCAGCATAAATACTGCATTTGAACTCATTTTATTGTTTGCATTTGATGACTCTTTGAAATAATACATAGTCTTTTGGAAGTTGAAGGAAATTAATGTTTTGTATCTTATGGATGTCCTGATTTTTTTGTTGATGGAGGAGGCTAGATCACTATATCCCTGAGCTTGGTTGTTGGTGAAGTACTTCTATCTGTTATTGTTATTTCCTGTTCTCATTTTGTTCCATCTATCTTTGTTACAGTACAGTAAAAGTTTTAGGCTAAGAAATGTCTTTTAAAAGCACCTTAGTCCTGTTTACTCTTCACTGTCTTAATGTTTTCTTCTGCAAGGTCTGATTGAAGGATTCTTAATTGCCTTTCAGTTCCATCTATGCTTGTAAATATTAGAAATGATTCAATAGAATATAACCAAGGAGCCTCCCTTTTGGTAAGTCCATATCCCTTTTAGAAATGATTCATTCTTATCCTTGATGTTCACCTCATAATCCTAAACTTTGAAGATCCATTGGCCAAGTTAGATTTTCCCTATGATACTCCACGATCCATTGACAAACTTATTATGAATTTCATTTGACTCCATTGCCCAATGACTTAGATATTTCCCATTCTATCTATGTTCTTTGATCATCATACCCAACCAAACAAACACCAAACCTCATACTTCATAACTAGCTTAAAATCAACCCTTAAAAGCAAACAAGCGCACACCTTTGCAAAATTGATCCGGATTTATGCAAGAACGCAATAGAATACATAAATAACCATAAACATAGAAATACAGTGGAAATAAGGCTTCATTTCATTAATATAAAATCACAAAAATATGCTTACAAACATGATGGAAATAAAATAGCTAGGGTGCTAGTAGCAAATCTCTGAGAAGGGATGTGGTTGCTACAGACCTCTCAACTATGTTACAATGAGGCTCGAGGGCCTATTTATTATGGAGAAACAATGGAGAACTCTAAACGTCCAAAAACCTAACCTTAGGAGATGAAGCACCAAAACTATGGGCCCCGTTTGGCTAAATTGGTGTTTCAACTTCCCGAGGATGTAACTTCGGCATACTATCTCTGTTTGGGGCTTCAAAATGGCTCCGGAAGTTTAGGACCCGAAAAACTGCTAAAAATAGTAAGTTGTGAAAAAGCTGAAAGAGACAATGGTGGGGGCCCAAGTGGAATAGGCGGGTGGCCACCAATATCCACCTGGATCATTCCTCCCCCCTTAGGAAGCAATGGTCCCCATTGCGTTAAGTTCCTCCATGAGATGAAGAAATTTCTGCTGAACTTGGTCCCTGGTGAACCACTTTCCTTGGTGCAGGTAGCGGCTTAGCCTTGATCTGATTGGATCTGTAGTGATGTTAACGTTTTCATATCCATGATACGATGTTTGTGGTAGCTGTTCCATGCGATGAGTTTAACTCTTTTGGTGTGGGTTCTTCACTGCAATGTTAGAGAGTGTCAATAGAGTGGAAAGTAGGATGAAACGAGTCCATTGAATCTTTGGGTGCGGTCAAGGAATGGTGGAAATGCGGCTGAAGCGTGAGTCCCTCGGCCTTGGTGATAGTGTCTGACCCATATGAGCGCGGGCGATCTTGCGGTGGGGTCTAGTGTGAGGTCCTCCTTAACGTGTATGCACTTGTCAGCGTAGGGGAGTGTGTGGCGCAGAAGCGTTGATCATGTGTTTCTTGTACTTGGAATTTGTCTGTCTAAATATGTCGAACACATTGTGAGATGTAGTGAATAAACTCACGATGAAGTTGTTTGCTTTGTCAGCTTCAGACTGGACATGAGCCGAATCAACCTGAGTAGCTGCAAATGGCATGGCTACATCAATGGGACATAGTGGCTGGAATCCCAAGCCCACCTGAAAGGGGTTGTGGCTGGTTGAGCTGTGGAGAGCCCGGTTATAACTATGTTGTACATAGGGAAGGCTCTCATCCCATGTGCGTGGATGCTTTGAATTGTACATGCGCAGAATGTGTATAATCATCCTGTTGACGACCTCTGTCTAGCCATCAGTTTGGGGATGGAAAGTTGTGGACTTGGTGAGCTTGGTGTCCAACATTGACCAGAGGTTGGACCAAAATGTGTTGAGGAACCTGCTGTTGTGATCTGATATGATAGACTGTGGGATCCAAAAGTGCACCCACACTCATTCAAAGAAGATTTTAGCAGTGGCTTCTGCTGTGATATTCTTCTTGCAAGCCGCCATAATTGCCATCTTTGAGAATCTGTCGATGACCATGAAAACACAGTCATTTTCTTTCTTAGTAGAAGGAAGGCCTGACATTTAATCCATGGAGATGGATTCCCAAGGTCGGATAGGGGTAGGTAGCGGAGTATAGATCCCTTGCTTCTTGATGGTCGGTTTGGCAATGGCGCAAGTAGTGCAGGATCTGATTTACTTCTCGACATCTTGTCGAAGGTTCGGCCAATAGAAATACTTCTGCAGTACTACCACTATTTTCTCGACCCCAAAATGACCAGCCACTCGACTGTAGTGTGCTTCCCATATCATCTTGGCATGCTCGCTTGAAGGAACACAAAGTTGTCCTAGGCGACATAATAGTGCATCTTGGAGGTGAAATTTTGGAACTTGCATACCCCCAAAGAGTGCCTTGTATGTGTAGCTGAATTCTGGATCGCTCTTGTAGAGAAGCAACCAATCAAAAGTCTCATGCCCACAAGAGTTGAGAATGGTGGTTATGGCCACGATCGGTGGTCGGCTAAGGCGGTCTGCAACATTATTGGTGCTACCCTTCTTGTACTTGATGTTCAAATGAAATTGTTACAGATATGTGGACCACTTCTGATGGCACTCGTTCTGTAACTTCCCTTGTGTCTGTATGAACTATAAGGGTCGATGGTCTGTGTGGATGATTGTCTCCTTCCCAAAAATGTAATGCTTCCATTGTCGACAAGCCTGCACAATGGAATACATTTATTTGTCATAATAAGGATACGTTTGAACTGTGTCGGACAATGTCTCATTGTGATATGCCACTGGATGCCCCTGTTGAGTAAGAATTGCCCCAATAGCATAGTCAAATGCATCTGTCTCGATCTCAAATGGTTGTTGCAAGTCTGGTAATGTGAGAACTGGGGCAGAACAGAGGCGATGTTTCAATTCTACGAACACCTTCTGTTAAGATTCCAACCAACAGGATTTTTCTTTCGCTGCTCCCTTGGTGACTTCACTCAAGGGCCAAGTGATACGAGAGAATCCCAACACGAACCTGCGATAGAAATTAGCAAGACCCGGAAAGATGCGAAGCTCTGTTAGGGTGGTTGGGGCTGGCCAATCCCGAATGACTTGGATCTTGGCTGGATCCACATGCACCCCCTTTCATCAATAATGTATCCCAGATATTGAACCTGGGTCATGCCACAAGTGCACTTCTCCAAATTGGCATACAACTTGTGTTGCCGCAGTGTTTGGAGGACTTCTCGGATGTGGTGGAGGTGCTTTTCACAAGTTTGGCTGAAGATCATAATGTCATCCAAGTATACCACTAAAAATGAGTTGGTGAATGGATACAAGATGTCATCCATCAACCTCATGAAGGTTGTGGGAGCATTTTTCAATCCGAAAGGCATGAAGAGCCATTCAAAAAGGCCCTCCTTGGCTTTGAAGGTAGTCTTCCACACATCAGAGGGTTCGATTGGTACCTGGTGATACCCAAACTTCAAGTCAATCTTGCTGAAATATTTTTCCCCTTTTAGTTGGTCCAGAAGGTCATCAATCGGTGGGATCAGGTACCTATTCTAGACAGTGATATTGTTCAACACCCGATAATAAATACAGAGTCTCCAAGTCCCATCCTTCTTCTGTACCAACACGATCAGGCTCCCTCAGGATGATGAACTTGGCCGGATGTGACCTTTCTGTAGCAGCTCCTAAATTTGCCTCTTGATTTCATCATTCTCCAGAACAACGCACCTATAGATCGGTCCATTGGGTAGCGGCACACCTGGGGTCAGGTCAATGGGGTGCTTGACCTGACAGTGTAGAGGCACCCCTATGGGTGAGGTGAAGATGTCCCTGTACTCCTCCACAACCTTGTCCATTTGTTGTTGTTGTGCAGAGGAGACATGTATGGAGGTCGTGTCCATAGTCTTCTTCTTTCCCTGGGGGCAGATCATCAGGAAAAAAAATTTCCTGGTTTGGGAAATGAGCTTACTGCATTGTTTTGCAATGACCAAAGAGATAGTGGGAGGCAGTTGTACCTCTGGTATCCTGTACAATTTATTTAAGTAATCTAAATAATATGCAAGTCGGGAAGCATGCAGCATATACCTTCCACAAGTATGGTTGGCCTAATAACCCAGAAACATCAATAGGGCAATGTCACATAAATACCTCATCAAGTGAAGGGTCTCAGTTTGATGCTACTAGGGAAGGAGGTGAACCTAGAGCATTGTGTGAGAATCCCTTGCTTAGTGCTTCACAGATGGTGTATGGTTGTGAATAACGTCGTGAGTAAGCAAGCCCCAGCTACTTCATGGCATCTTGAAATGTGAGTTCTTTTTTGGCTCCCATTTTAGACAATGGTGCTTGGGAACCCTTTGCCCACATCTGAAGTGGAAGAGCTCGCCTCTCACAAGATTTGGTTTCACATGCGGATATGGATAGTGGCAACATTAGCTGGCCCCAGGCTCTGCATCAATGTCACTTCCCTTTGTTATTCACCGATATCCTTCACGATTGGTGTGGGCACAAACGATTGAGAAAGCCATATCATTTAGGCGACTACTTGGCCCAGCACTCACTTGTGTTGTGAGTGGAGCTCTTATGGAACTCACACCACTTTCCCATGTCCTTCTTTGGCTTCGCGGTGTTGTTCTTTTCTTGTGTCTTTGGCAGGTTGTCTTGGGCCGCCATGCCTTGGCTTTGTCCTTTGTTCTACAATTTGGCGGCACCTTTGCCTTGCTTTTGATTCGCAGATCCAAAGTCTCGCTTCTTCTGTTTGAATTTCTGCTCAATCTTGGCAGCATACTGGTATGTCGTACCAAGAAAGGAGATGTCAAGGAACTCCATTTCCTCCGGAATGTATCTATGCAGAAAACCACAATACTTTAGCACCAAATGTTTCTCTAAATCTTTGATACCCAAATTTGTGTGCAGGGTATGGAACAGATTCGTTGGCTCATGCACATCTTGATCCCTTTGTTGCCGCAACATGGTCCATTGTATGAACTTGTCCTCATAGCTCCCCACAGGATAGTATTGTTCCTTTATGGCACCTCGAAAAGAATTTCAAGTGGGTACGGCCGAAAATAGAGAGGGTTTTGTCTCATCCTTTTTCTCACAGTAGGTTTCCCACCAGTCCTTGACATGGGGGGTAGCTTTGAGGAGTGCAAAAATAATCTTCTCTTGGTCGGAAAAGTCATGAACCGAGAAATATCCTTCTAATAGATTCAACCATCTATCTACGGTATCTTCATATATTTGACCCTCAAATATGGGAATGTCAAAGTTTACTTGTAGCTTAAAGGGAGTCGCGCCTCCAGAGTGGCTGCTGGATGCAGATGCATAGCCGGTGGGCAATCGTTGAAGGATCTGGTTAAAGTTATCCATCATCGCATTCCTTTTTTTTTCGAGGGCCTCCTCAAGCAATATTTTGATAGAATCTCCTGCACCCTGATCTTTATTTTTGTCCCCCATGGGCGTCTGTTGAGGTTTGCGAGGCTGATCTTGCAAAGGTTCCACCAGATCGAGCCCTAACTCCTTATACCTTGACCTTTTTGGCGACATGCAAAGAAGGATTGAGAAAAAGAAAACCGCTCTGAAACCACCGATCCGGATTTATGCAAGAACGCAACAGAACACATTTAAATAACCATAAACATAGAAATACAGTGGAAATAAGGCTTCATGTCATTAATATCAAATCAAAAAAATATGCTTACAAACATGACGGAAATAAAATAGCTAGGGTGCTGGTAGCGAATCTCTGAGAAGATATGTGGCGGCTATAGACCTCTCAACTGTGCTACAATGAGGCTCGAGGGCCTATTTATTATTGAGAAACAATGGAGAACTCTAAAAGTCCAAAAACCTAACCCTAGGAGATGAAGCGCCAAAACTATGGGCCCCGTTTGGGTAAATTATTGTTTCAACTTCCCAGGGATGTAACTTCGGCATATTATCTCCGTTTGGGGCTTCAAAATGGCTCCGGAAGTTCAGGACCCAAAAAACTACTAAAAATAGTAAGTTGTGAAAAAAAATGAAAGAGACAATGGTGGGGCCCCAAGTGGAATAGGCGGGTGGCCACCAATATCCACTTAGATAAAAAATAAACCTAAGAGATCCCTCTCTGATTCTAGGAAGGCTAGGTCCTAGAACTCTAAATATTGGTTACATGTTGCCTTGTCATTTGGTATGCCAATCTGCCAAATCACAGGACCCCAACAGGGATAACATCACCATTAACATAGTTCATGAATCCTATGAACGTGCTTGTATTATTGATGTCCAAAACAGTTACAATACTCCAATGCAACAATCTCTGCAACTCAGAGTCTGATCAAAATCCAACCTTAACAATCAACCCAGCAACCAACCCAAAAATAATCAATAATGCATGCAATATTTAACTGCAAATGAGGAGGTGATCCTAAGCTAGTGTTTCAGGTTGTATTTATTACTGAGTAAATGATTCTTGACCTTTGATACCATGCAAGGTCCAATGCAATAATATTTGTGATTGACTCACTGAATAATAACTTCTAACTTAACTGTTGATCTAAATTTAGGATATGTTTGACTTTTTGGCTTTTCATTAACTTTACAATAAATTTTGAGTAGCTGAGAAATATCCCTGATTGGGAAATTTAAGTGAGGTAGCTGCCTTGGCAGAAATAGACTATAGGTGGCCAAATGAGGTTTGGAAGAAGTAATTTTGTTTGCTTTCAGATATGTCTTCTCTGTTAATTTGCCTTTGATTCATTCTTTAAACCTTTGCTTTATCCTTTAAACTTGGATTGGTTTTCTCCTTAACTCTGCTTTCTCTGTTTAATTTCTGTATTCTGCATTTTAACTCTGATCTCTCCTTTAACCTTATTTCATTTGTGCTTTGTCTTTGACTCTATCTTCTAACCTTTTGACTGATTCTTTTAATCTTCAATTAACCCTTTAAAACTATTTTACCTTTAATTATCATCGTTTCTTTAACTATTTCGTTTGTTTGTCTTTACCCCTGTCTTTCGAAAGACTCTTGGTGCCTTTGGGGTAATCGAATGATCAGCAACGGTCATGATCCATTGTTGTTTTCCAAGTGATCTTGTGCTCATGGTCCCTTTGCTAAATAAATTTGTTGGATCATCACCCAGATAGTTTGTTTTGAACGTTTTTGGGACTTAGAGAAGAAATTTATGCGTTTTCTCATACCTTGGTCACTTGCACAATTAAAAACAATTATTAACTTAAAACCTGCGACACTTTTGCATTTATTTGGGGCGTTTCGGGCCTTTTGGAGTGTTGTAGGGGTTTAACACAGAGGATCGGGGCTTATCGTGAGGGAAAAGGGCTTGAACATGTTTACACAGGTCAATGGTTTCGGGTTATGGCAGGGATGCGGTAAACGGTTTTCGCACGGGATGAGAGTGGTGAGGTGGTATAGATTGTGGGGATGCGATACCATAGGGTGTGCAACGCATGGCAGGGAGAACATGAGGTAATACCGTCGATATTGCAGAGCTCAAAGGTTTTAATCCTCGCGCATTTAGGTTTGCAATGTGGGATTAGGGCCGTTGGATCAGGAGGATTTGAGCCAACGATGGTCAGGGGATTTGGACCATGGGTAGGTTTAGAAGGTGGGGCCCGGGGGTATATGGAGCAAAGAGCCTAAACGAAATGACAGGGTTCTTTATAGTGCGGGTCCCGGGGAAGGTTAAGGTGGGGGCACTTAACGTATAGCGGTGGGCCATGGTTATATGGGAGAGGGGGGTTAAGGTTTAGAGTGAGGGTTATAAACATAAAGGGGTCGGGTAATTTTCAAATAAACGGGGTTTTTTTAAAGGGATTGGGTGCCAATGAAATAAAATTTATTTAAAAACAACGGAAAAGGGTTTTTCGTTTGTTTTGAAGGGACAGAAGAGAATGAGTGAAAAGGGAGGGTTAAGAGGGGTTTTAAGCAATGTGAGTGGGGTTTTGGGTAGGGGAAAAAGGGTGAAAATGTGGGACTTAGGATCAGACACGAGATTTTCAAAGCATAAGAGTAATTGAAAGTGGAAAGATGAGAGATAGTGAATAGTTAAATGAAAAATAATGAAGGCAGTGAGATTTCTAAAAAATGATATTCAGGGAATTTTCTTTTCAGTCGAGTATAGAAAAACCATAGTCATCTAGTGATAGTGTAGAATACAGATGAATAACATGTATGACCTTACTATTTGTCCTAATACATATATCTACTTTTTGACTGGTTTGCTGCCTCAGGGTGAGGCACTTCCTTATCCACTTCCCCCTGGGAGAGTGGATCTTAAGCGGTTTTCAACGGGAAATTGTGGCAGGGCGCCCCTTACAGAGGGGTGGTACGACTGGCGGGGTCGTCTGTGCCCAATTGGGCGTCAGGGCTACAGATAGGTGTTTTGTACTGGCTGAGGGCTGGACACTTTTTCGATTTTGCCCATTTTTGCTATGATGGGATGTTGGCCTAGCTTTCTAAGGTCTGGGATGGATTGAAGCTGTTCACATATGATAGCATTCTATTTAGCATCATGTATGAGCTTGTGGAGCTGCTATGACCTACGGTGATTGTGCCTGCTGAGGGGCCTGAGGAGTCTCGCATGAGGAGGTGGACCCCTGTGATGCCTTGCGAAGGTGGAGGTAGGGTTGGGAATTATTGGAACGCCACCAGAGAGGCTTGGTTTGAGGCCAATCCTCAGATGTTTCTGTTGTTCCCTTATCCGGGAAGACCCAGACATGGTTCTTCCTGTTGGGTATGTGTGGGGGCCAATAGGTATGTTTTTGTGTTTTATTCTGCATTTACTTGAGTATTTATGTGTATTATGATGACATTGAAATAGTTTTGTTACTCTTGTAGATGTTGGCAAAGTCAGACGTATCATTTCTCGATTGGTGGGAAATCAGCCGATTTAGCGACCTCGAGGTGTTCCTCACGTAAGCGGGGATAGGGAGGAGCTTTAATACAGCCTCAGGGTGGAGCACCTAGCGGGGAGGCCGGTCATTCAGGGGAGGATAGCAGCTTGTCTGATGTCAAGACTGCTGCTTAGCGGGCGTGTGCCAATTCGGAAGAGGCTTGTGTTGCCGAGTTGACAGAGCAGGTGGTTGCTATGGAGGTTACAGCTCGGGTGTTAGAGGATGCATGGAGTCCAATGGACTGCTTGAACCAAGGGATGCCTATTCGAGGCTTCGTGGATGACCTCGATGATGCATGGTTAGAGACATTGATGGGCCAAGAGAGGGGCTATCGGTCAACTTTACGTCGAGTGGCGATCTCTGTTTTGACGGTGGCTCTAGTGTTGGTACCTAGAGTGGCTATGGGTCCAGGTGCCCCACTTGGGGGAGCATCGCCCTAGAGTCTATATTGTACATAGGGAAAGCACCCATTATGAGGATGCTTCCCTTATTTTTTTCTACTTGTATATTTGTAACTTTTGGGTTGACTTACGGGTCAGAGACACTATTTTTTTGTACTCAGGCACATATATTTTTTGGTATATATGAGAGATATTTTTTGCATCTCTACATGGTGTGCCCCCTATTTTTGTTTATGGATTATGCTATGCTGATGGATATCTATGTTTTCTATTTTTTTTGTTTTTTATGTATGATGGTTTATCCGAGATGCATTCCAGTTTATAATATTGTCAGCTATGTGATCATTTGTTTGGTTTTGATTTCGTGGTACATGTGTGAATGTAATTTGATCAAATCGCCGGCTTAATATTTTTGCACGCGAGTATTTTCTAAACAGATGTGAATCCCGTACCTCAATTTCTTAGTTTAGCTGTGACACAACTAACTCGGAAACGAGGTAGATATGCATATGGCGTATGCCCTGATTGATGGCGTCGCACATAAGTCTGATGATGACGTCATATTCTGCCTGATTGTTTGTCGTTGAACTGATGCATACACCATTGGTGTAGAATGATGATCGGTCAAGGTGGTATATGACCCAGGCGATGACTGCTAAACTTTGAGACCATCGCGATGCTCCATCGGTGAATCCAAAATAATGGTTGGGCTGATAATCCATTGTGACACTAGAGCGTATTTTGTGACAATTCTTTTGGTAAAAAATTTAAAGCTTTTGGTATGTGTGCTTTGACTCTAGGGGTGGGCCTTCTTGGCCCTTATGGGTAGAATTTCTTGAGGTAAAGGTCATTGACGGGTGTTGAGTCTCAAAAGTGTTTTCCATATTCATACATATTTCCATTATGTCATTACCATTTAGCTCTCATTTCATAACTATCTGACCTAAAACCCTACATCAAGTAACCATTTTCATAAATATATGGGTTAGGATCCTTGTCTTCCAAAGTTATTTATTTTATGTGTTTAAAGTGAATTTATGATTAGAAACTAAAAAATTAACATAGTTTCATATATCTATATATGTGTTATGACTTTTTTGACATGTGTAGGTCAAAAGGAAGCTTCTAAAAGACCTTTATGTGGCCTCCCAAAACCAAATTCGAATTTGAGTGGAAAAGATCATGGGATCATGAGGACATGTGTCTCATTTCCTTTTTGTATTGAAACTCTAAGAAGATATGTGTCTCATTTCTTATTTGTATTGAAACTCTAAAAAGACATGTGTCTTATCATTTTCTATTTTGATTGTAACTCTAGAGATAAAGAGAGAGATTTATGGACTCTCATTAATGAGATAACTTCTCATATTTTTGTATAAATAGGGGAAGCTTTTTCCTATCAAGGGTAGTGAAAAATAGGAGAAGAAGAGAAAGGATTAGAGATTGTTTTGTAACAAAGCTTAAGATGGAATGGGATGTAGATTTGTGAATTTATCAATAAAGAAGTTCTTTGATGTTGTTTTGATCACATCTTCAAGGAGCTAAGGATTACACCAAATTGGTAGCAGAGGGCCCTTGCTATTTGAGGAGGTTTTACATGTTTTCTAGATAAGTCATTTTCAATTCTATTTTGTCATATTTCCTTACTTAGATTGCTTTCTGAAATCATAGTTTTTAGCATTATTTTTCATCTCATTTGTTTAGATAAAGGATCCTCATGATATTGCAGTTAGTCTCTTTCTCAAGCTCTTCTAATACATCTCTATTAAATGAATGGGATTCAATTGTGATATTCTGAGTTATTAGCATTTCATTTTCTGTTATTTAGTTAAAAAGAAGATCCTCATTATACTGCAGTTAGTCTCTTTCAAAAACTTTTCCAGTAAACCTCTAATTCACGAATGAGACTAAGTTGTAATATTTTGAGTTATTGATTGTTTTGCTTCATAGAAGATCCTTATCACATTATGATTAATCTCTTTCAAAAAGATTTTCCAATAAACCTCTAACTCACGAATGAGATTTAGTTGTAATGTTATAAGTTGTTTCAACATTTCCTTTAATGTTTTAGGAGATCCTCATTGCATTAGAATTAATCTTTTTCACAAGCTCTTCCAACAAATCTCTAACTAAATGAATCAGATTAAGTTGTAGTGTTTTGAGTTACTTTTCATTTCATGAATGTTCATTTAGAAGCTATAATATCCATGGATTAGGACTCTCTGTTTTCATCATTTTCTAATTAGGAACAAAACTTGCAAATAAATTCTGTTTTAATTCATTTATTAACATTTCATTTTCTCCCTTTTGACATAGATCTAACTTCATCTTTTTAGCATAGAGTAGCATACTAAGCATCAAACATAAAAACCCCAAAACATCAATAAAACACTAAAAACAACGAAGTAAGAAAAATGGATACTTAGGCACATATAGTGCATCACACTTCATCAGTTTACTAACCCTGGTCAATAATTTATGTTAGCAATTTAGGACACTAAATTGACTAAACATTTTGGCGCCGTTGCCGGGGAAGTGTAACTAGGTAGCCTTATTTCTTACATCTAAAAAAAAATTTAATAATTTCTCAAGTATGCTCTCCTCCTGTACTTTGTGTGATCTAGAGGATCAGAAAAAAAAGAATTTTTATGTTAAAAATAATAATAAATTATGTTTTCATCATTTCATTTCATTTTACAATAAACTTTAAAAATGATGAAAATTTTTAATTTCAATAATTGTTTTGTTTAATGAAATATATCTGTATATTTTTGAATTTTTGAAAATATAATATATAATTTTATTAAAAAATCAATTAAAAAAAAAAAATTAATTTAAAATAAATAAATAAATTGGCTCATGGAAATAAGACCTGATAGCCCTTTATAAGTTCCTTGACAAGCAAGCAAGGGGCTAGATTATTTTGTGAGCCTTCAAGGAATTCATTTCCCTTGAAAACACATCATCCTTGAAGCCTTTTCATGTTCCTTGCTCTTTGATCCTTTCCCTCTGCTGTTCTGAGTTAATGAGCCTCACTGATTGCAAAAAATTGCGCTCCAAAAGGCCTTTATTTGCTCTTTGCATCCCTGCAGAATGTCTCATTTTACCCCTTTTTCCCCCTTTGTCAAAGTTCTCCTTCTTCCCTCTAAGTCCCCCCTTTAACCTCTAAATCCTCTCTAAATTCCCTTTAAAATCCTACATCCACCCTTTGTTTGGCCAAATTCCCCTTTTTCCCCTCTATCGTTCCCCTTCCTAATCCTTGAAATGCACTTAAAATGGGCTAAAAACCCACTTTTCAACTTTATAATAGGGCTTAGCCCATTTCCTGCCAGCCCCTTTCAACCACTTCCCCATATGCCTTATGCCCAAGACCAAGCACTTAATGCCTTGGGCGCTAGTCGCAATCACAACTCGCAAACAGGTGCATTCCTTTGTTAAACATAAAAACTCCGATGCGATTGGGTTTGGCGCAAAAGTCCTCCGCTGTGTTCTCCATCGTTGATCTACCACGTAGATCGGATAGTCTGGCGCTAATCGCAAAACATTTCAATCGCAATGTTTATATGGGGTGCTCCGATCGGCTCATCGCAAATGTTTGCGATGCGATTGATCGCAACTTAACTCCGATCATCGCAATCGCAACTCCCCTCCGATTGTTCCGATCCCCGATTGACCCGATCGCAACCCCTCTCCTGATCACTCTGATCGCACTTCCCTCCAATCACTTTTCCCCTCCGATTGATCACATCGCACATTCTCCCGATTGCGATTGTGATTACTCCCTCTCCCGATCTCCGATGCGATTGACCCCGAGCCCACTGTACCATACCTCCACCCATTCATAAAATAAAGGGTTTTCCCCTTTGTAAATTCGAAACTTTGTTATATTTTGTTTTTTCAAAGGTTTTCCATATTCCTCCTTTCCCAATCGCATTGGAAGTTTTGTGTTTACCACTCCGCCCTACTCCTGACTCCGATTTCCGATTGCGATTGTTACTCCCGGTCCCACCACTAAAGTCCTCCGCCATTCATGACAAAAACCCCTTTTTCCTTTGAAAAAGTTAAAAGTTCATTCGTTTCATTTATACAAGGGTTTTTTCAAATCGCATCGGAAATGTTGTTTCATATGTATATCCCTCCGCCCCGCTCTGATTGTGATTGCGATTTCTGTATGGGTCCCACCTCGTACGATCATTCCCATCGCATTTCTATTTCATTTCGTTCATTTCCTTTGTATTTCCTCCATAGTCCAAATTTTTGCATTTGCACTAAAGTTTAATGTTTTATATCCATTCCGCCAATGTTCATAAGTCATCGCACTATTCAATCTTCGTCGTCAATCCCCGCCACTGAAACATGGTCGAATGGTTCACGATGCATTTCTCCACCAAACCCTATTATTTTCCGTTTACACCTGTTGGCGAGAAGTCAGGTCTCGTGGACAAGACCCAGGTTCAGGAGTTGTGGCCAACAAAGGGGTCCGATGTAGTCTAGGATCACGCCGGCATTTTCACCCTGCTCCGGAGAGCAGTGAGTCTCACCCAAGGCGTGCTGCGACCACATGCAGAAGGGGTTTAGACCAATGGCAAGGAATAGAGTCTCAACTCATGGTGGACAATACATTGATTATATAGATAGAGTCATCTACGCAAGAGCACTTAAGAAGCATTCAGATATAAGTAAATAAAATTTTAAACCAGCATAAACACATCACATGCATGTAAACCTCTTATTGAGATATCAACCTTTCATTATATTAATCTCTTGGCCAAGCACATGATTACATAGCATTTTCAACGATAACTTACAACTCTGATACAGATGCCTTACAGAACAGAAAGGTAGAATAGAGAAGATTAGGAACCATAGAAGTGTCATGCATGATTTCCCACAGTCGCTCTGTGCTTCTTCTCCTGTCGCGAGCCTCACAACCTCTGCAGCATCCTCTCTTTCCTTTCAGCCGGGTGACTGTTATTTATTCACCCGCTATCGCGACTATCAGTTCCTCTGTGTCTTTTCTTCAGCTGCTTCCAGCTTCTCTCCTATTATCTGTGTGTTCCACTTTGTGTCTTCTGCTATGTTTTTTCTTCATCTGTACTTGTGCGTAATCTTTCTTCAGCTATCTCATGCTTCCGCGCCACCTTGATAGCTCCGCGACTCCTGGTAGTTGTGACGCGGTCACGATTGCCATGTGTCTTCATGCTGCAACTCAAAAGGTAAAAATTCAAAATGTTCTAACCAAGATTTCAAAAACAAGGGCCCCAACAGGCCCCGACCACAGTTCCTTGACTCGTCCCTGAGTCAATCACAAATGACAGTTTCCACCTCCATTGCCGCGCTGGATCCCGTGCCCTGTTCGGCCTGTGTGCCTTCGTCTCGTCCCCTTTCCTGCTGTGCTCCTCCAAGCGGCTGTTCAAACAAGGGCCCCAACTCCGGGACCCTGCGGAGCACTATATCTTTGAGCCCGGTGAAGTCCGACACAGCTTGCTGCCAGCCCTGCATTAGCGAGTCTGTTTCGTCAGTGATCCTAGTGGCAGCGGCCTCCTCTATATTCGTCGGGACAGCCCCGAACATCGTGGTAAGCTGGGTCTCGGCCTTTGCAGCTAGCTGTTGTATTAATTTGGCACTGGCTTGAATGGGCGAACGGATTTCCTGAATTATCTGCTTGGCCGTTGCTGAGTTGGCCTCGGTCTGTTGCATTTGAACCTCAAGCTCGTCCGCCTGGGCATAGAGTTGATCTAACCGCGCGGGATCTGCGGTCTACTGAATTTCCTGGAAATCTATTGCAGCTGGGCAGAGATGGGCTGCGTTTTGACCGTGAGGGCGAGTGAACACTCCTGCAGACTTCACAGGAGGTTGTAGGCCTCGCGCGCCGCGGAGTGAAGGGTCGCCTGCATGTGAGCTGCCTGTGTCTACTTGGCGGCCACGTGTTCTGAGTATACAATCTGCGGGTCAGGGAGCGCGGGCCATGTGGCTAACGTCGCTTGAAGTTCCTGATT
The DNA here is from genome assembly GCA_034641835.2 of Pinus albicaulis. Classification (NCBI taxonomy): domain Eukaryota; kingdom Viridiplantae; phylum Streptophyta; class Pinopsida; order Pinales; family Pinaceae; genus Pinus; species Pinus albicaulis. The sequence continues at coordinate 1,628,161,218 of CM076570.1, forward strand.
CTCCCTACGTAGACCCGTGAAGGCAGACCGAATGTGGTAAGCCTGGACTGCTACATTGCTCTCCGCTATATCGTCAGGAAGTGGGGCATGGTGAGCCCTTACAGTGGGCCATAGGTCTGAGAATGCCTGAGTGGCAATGGTGACCTGCTCCTGCAGGTAGGTCTTCTCCTAGGTCAGCTGGTCGCGCTGTTCAGTAAGCGCTATGATCTGGTGGTGCTGCTCATCGCACCGCTGCTGCAGCTCCGAATGAAGTTGTTCGGCCTGCAGGGCCGCCCGCTAAATGAATAGGTACAACTGGGCTGTACCCCATGTGTCTACGTTGGCGGTGCCAGAAGCGCCCTGCTCCGGCATACGCTCCTGCAAAGGTTGCCCACTGGCCACTGATTTGTTGGAATTCTTAGGAGGGGACACCGGTGTCTGTTGCTGCGTTGAGGTGCCCATGTCGAAATCTGGCCGTTCTTGCTGATTGGTCTAGCCTGTGGGGGAGGTTCAGCATGCTCAGGCGGAGCTTCGACCGAGTCAGCCCCAACGTTGGCCAGCCGGGTAAATATAGTAGAGAAAGAACCCTGGGGTGTGGCCACGGGGTCGACTGGTGGTACTACGGCTGTAGTACTCGAGGTGACTTCAGCCCCGTGGTCTCCTCCAAAAAGTTCTTGGATAAGAGGGTCGGATACAGTGGCAGATGAGTTTGATGGAACGAATGAAGTGGCAGGTGGCTGGACGGTGGAGGGAGCGGTGGACGGTGTGGAGGAGGTATGGGGGAGGCGAATATTGATGAATTCAGATGGGTCGATAAGGGGTTCCTCTGGAATTAATGTCCCTGTGAGTGGAGTGGCTGGCGGATTGTCATCAGTAAGGTCCACCATCGGATGAGGGACGGTGGTGCGGGCCCGCTTGGATGGAGGGGGGTCTAATTGATCAGGTCCCGGGCCCGTTTCGCCCATTAGGGTGATGATGGGGTTGGTAGAAGTCAATAAGTTGGTAGGGATGGGAGAAGTGAGAGGGGCAGTATGGGACAGAGAGAGAGAACGACTGAGCTGGAATTCAGAAAATAAAGGAAACAAAGGGGCACCGCTTGAAATAACTTGGTCGCCACGTTGAGACTTCGTACCTGAGTATTGAAGTGTTGTACGACGGGGACCAGTGATTCGGGGAGTTCCTGTGAGGTCCCGGCTGCATCCTGAGAAGGTCCCGCCGTGGCTTGTGAGGGCCCTGCTGCGCCCGTCTCGGCAGGCCGTTGCGTCGGCATCATCCGCTCAAAGTTGTATCTGGGGATCCCGTCGCGGATGTGCTTTGTGACCCCCGGCCACGAACAGACCTCGCGGTGAAAGGTAGCATCTTCCAGCTGGAATTTGAGCGGTGCCATGTGGAAGGTGGCTTCCGGCACGCAAGTGGGGCGGAGGTAAGTGTGCCTATGGCTTACCCCAAACCATACCTGTGCACTATAGTCGTCCAACAGGTTCTTGGGCACCCATTGCTGGTTAGCCACCACATCTATCATTAGCCCGTACCAAGCCTGAAACGCTTCCGCATTCACCTGTTTAGTGTTGGGGTCAGAGGACACCTGCCACGAGGTGAATTTCATCGCGAGGGGCTGGCTCGCGGTAGTTTCTGCCGACAGCCGGACAGGAGGAATGTGCCATTTCCACATGGCAAAAGCTACAATCAGGTAACCATAGATGAAACTAGTGGTGCGCTTATAATTCTCTTCGCATGCCGCGAACAGTTCTTTGAGCACGAAAGAACACCAATTCAGCCTGGTGCCTTGGACACAGTGCTCCGCAATGGAGATGGTATCCAAGGTGCACTCTCCTTTGGTATAATGTCGCATCGTCTTGCTACCAATGAGATAGCAAGCGAATCGAATCTCCGGCTTGTTAATCAGATCAATTTTGGCGCCCTTCCCCCCCCAGCGAGTGCCATATTTGGCATAGAGGTCTGTATCACCCGATTTTCGTGCGCGCTTGGAAGATGTCTGGCTGGCAGCGGAAACGTCTGCGCCATTCTGGGACAGCCCTGTGAGGCGATGAATGTCTTCAGAGTGAATGGGGATCTCCTCGTTTAGCCATAAGGACCCATTCTGAATTCGGCTGAGGAGGAATCGGGTGCATTGCAGGGCCGGTCCTGTAGTCCCAAATACAGGAAGAGTTCTTAAATTCATCAGGGATGATTGCTGGAGGCCCCTGTACTCTGGTCGCATTCGGTTGGTTGAGCTACTGCCTAGTGTGTAGTGATGCTCCATATATGTCTGCCAATGGAGGTAGGGGAATTCGACCGGGTCGGATAGGTTGGCGTCTATCAACGCTGCACTATCATATTTGCCAACCAGCGACTCTGTCCTATGAATCCGACTGTCCAGCGCTAGTTCAACAATGGATAGGAGAGCCTTTGGCATTTTGGCACGGCGCTGGTAAACCTGGAGAATTCTCCTGGAGCTTCTATCTTGGTGCGGCACCTTTTGAGACTTCAACTGCTCTGGTGTCGTTGCAATTGCCAAATTGAACTGGTCCGACATTCTCGTGCTGTTGGTCTCCATGCAAGTTATTCCATCACCTGGCACAAGCAGAGTTGATGAGACCCCATAACGATAATTAATTCCTCCTGGCTTTCTTGCCTACGATAATCGTGCGATCGATCGCATGCCTGTGTGTAATCTGACAGTTGCTGATGGCGGCATGGGGAAATGGGTGGACGCGACGGCAGAGGGAAATGCGGATGATGGAAAATGATTATGGTACGGTTACTGCCTACTTATGGTAATTTATGATGCAAATCTGAGCGATCCTACGGACTGACAAAAAGGACTGACAGAAATGACCTAGACTGATACTAGCACGTGGATGGATCCTACAAGGATGACACGCTGGACAGGCACCGCCCCAACCACAATCGGTTGCGGTGCTGCCCCCGCAACTGAGCAGTTATTGACAGACTACCTATGAACGGAAAAGACTCCCTATGCTCATCCCAGTTGCAGGAGAGTTATTCGACTAAGCTATGCTACGGGTGCTCTCGGGTGCGAGAGTTATTGATGAAAAGTGAAAGGTACTTACTCCTGGTAGGGTTTCAGGCATGCACCATTCACCCACCCAAGGAGAACTGTACCGTCCAGCTGTGCGAACCGAACGGCTCCTGAGTCGCGTATCTCGATGACAAAGTAGGGTCCCAACTAGTGCATTTGGAGCTTGCCTGGAAACTTCTGGAACCGGCTGTCATATAAGAGAACTTTGCCGCCAACTTGGAAGGCTTTGTTCTTGAGGTGGCGGTCGTGCCACGCTTTCTGCCTGGCCTTTTGAACCTTTTGGTGGAATTCCACCAGGAATCGGGCCTCATCCAACTCCTGTAGCTCCCGGAGGCGTTCCCGAAGTGACTCCTCTTCTGAGAACTGAAGAGACGTAGCGATTAAAAGACTGGGTACAACGAACTCGGTGGGAATCACAGCTTCCCAGCCATACACCAACTGGAATGGCGTCTGATTAGTCAAGCGTTTCACCGTGGTCTGGTAGGCCCACAGTGCCGCTAGGAGACGCTCATCCCAATCGTCGCGCTGAGCATTGCAATTCTTAGTCAAGCCTTTTTCAAGAATTTTGTTAAATGCTTCCACAGTACCATTGGCCTGCGGGTGGTATGGGATGCTTTTGTGATGTTGAATCATAAATGTGTCCAGTAGTGACTTGACCATGGAATTAATGAAATGTGTACCCTGATCGCTGGTTAAGCTTCGTGGGCAGCCAAACCGGCTGATGATGTGTTAAAAAATGAACCGGGCAACTGTCTCCGCCGAGCAGTCGCGTACCGCCGCTGCCTCAGCCCACCGGGTGAGGTAATCCGTGGCGGTAATGATGTACCGAGCCTTGGAGTGTCTGGCGACCGGGGCGATGGGACCTACAAAATCGACAGCTCACTTTTCGAATGGCCGCAACACATGCACTGGGTGTAGCGGAAGCTCGTCCCGGTGAGAGGCCCTTCCCGTCCGCTGGCAAACATCGTAGTGCTTCACGTAGGCCTTATAGTCAGCATGTACCGTTGGCCACCACAGGCCAGCTTGGAGCACCTTTCTTGTGGTGGGTTTCACACCCACATGCCCTCGCGCAACACCGCTGTGACATTCCCACATTACCGCTTCCCGTTCGTGGTCAAGGACGCATCTACGCAACACCTCATCAAGGCCCAGTTTTTATAGCTGCCCCGCGATCAATTGGTAGTCGGCCGCCCGGACAACTAGGTGGCGTTTCTGGAGCGGGGTGTAATCCTGAGGGCATTGTTTCATGGTCAGATAAGTGGAAATTTCAGCCAAGTAATCCGGTACTACTTCGACTCGGAAGAGGTCGGCATCCGGCAGCTAATCGTCCAACGAGCCTTCGTTCTTCCCCGTCTCCAACCTGGATAAATGATCGGGACCGACATTCAACCTGCCGGGCTTGAAAATCACCTCAAACGTGAATTCCTGGAAAAGTAGAAGCCAGCGACAGATCCGTCCTTCTAAAACAGGCTTATTCACCAAATACTTCAATGCAGAGTGGTCCGTAAAGAATTTGAATTTGCCGCCCAGAAGATAGTGGCGGAAATTCTAGAGGGAGTACACCATCGCCAGCGCCTCCTGCTCGGTCGTGGTGTAATTCTTCTCTGCATTCGATAACCTGTGGCTGGCGAAGTAGACGGGGTGGTCAACTGTCATCTCCCCGGGTTGTGCCAAGACAGCGCCAAGTGCAATACCGGACGCATCGATATGCACATGGAACTGCTTATCCCAGTCGGGATGAATAAGTATGGGCACCATCGCCAACTTCTCCTTCAAGGTGTCAAGGGCCTTCCTACACTCCTCCGTCCACTGGAATACTTCTAACTTCCGCAACAGTTTCTCCAAAGGGGCCGTAATCTTTGTGTAGTTGCGGATAAACTGCCTGTAATATCCTGTGTGCCTGAGTAGTGCCCGCAACTGCTTCACGGTTTCGGGGGCTTCCATGTGAACTATGACCGTGACCTTGGCGGGATCGACACAGACCCCTTGCTTGCACACCACGTGGCCTAAGAGTGTGCCGAATGGAACTGCAAAAATACATTTCTTCAAGTTCAAGGAAATCTGCAGCTGAAGACACCGGTCAAACATAATATGCAAAAGGGTGGCATGTTTCTTCAACAGGCTGTAGACGGTCCAATCGTCCATGTAGACCTCCAGGAACTTGTGAATGCACTCTCGGAAAGCAGCAATTACGATCCGAGAAAACACAGCCGGTGCGTTCTTTAGACCAAACGGCATAACGTGGTATGCGAATGATCCCCACTCAGTGGTAAATGTCATCTTTGCTTTGTCTTCTTCGGTAATGCACACTTGATGGTAGCCCGAAAACCCATCAGTGAAGGAATAGGCTTCGTTTCTCGCAACATGATCTAGAACTTCATCGCTGAAAGGAGTGGGAAACGGATCGTGGATGCAAGCATTGTTTAGACTCCGGTAGTCTACGCAGACACGTATCTCCGCTTTGTCCTTCTTGTTCTGAATGAAAATGGGACTCACCCACTCTGCTTCTTCTACTGGAAAGATAAGACCTGTAGCCAGTATCTTGTTGATCTCTATCTTGACCTTTTATTTGATACGTGGGTTCAGCTGGTAGGGTCGGTGCTTCACCGGCCTGGCCCCCGGTTTCAGCACGATGCGCATTTTGCCAAGGTCCCCCTTGATCCCCTTCAGGTCTGCAACCGAGGACGGGAACAAGTCTTTGTATTCTCGGAGGAGGCTGAAAATTTCTTTTGTCATTTCCTCGTCCCAGTAATCTCCCACTGTTGCCAACTTGGGTTTCTCGTCTGTTCCAATGTTCAGCTTCTTCGTCTTTAGTTGTTGTAAATGGACTCCTTCAGTTGTCAGCTCTTCATTGATGTTCCGCTCGCCTTCCTTTTCGTCAAAATAGAGATGCCTAAGGTCCTCTAGACTATCATCATCTGGATCGCCGTCAATCCGTTGGCAAACCAACTCACGCCGAGCCTCAGGTCGTGACACAACCGGGCCCCCGTCGGGCTCGGGGTGGCAGAAAAACAAGACCTCCTTGATTGCCTGTAGGGCCTGAGACTCCTGCGCCATCTCCCTTTCGAACGAGAAGCACCGAACGAACTTGTCCGTGACTTCCTGACAAGAGTGGGTTCCCCGTCTCCGCTCTTCCTCCAGGTACCAGGCCTGGGGGATTGTATCCAAGGAGTGGATAAACCTGTGGACCCACAGCTCCTCAGGGTAGCGGGTGCTGCACCATTGCTCCTCACAGGCCTGCAAATGGTTTCGCGGGTCAGAAGTTCCGCGATACTTAAGCATACTGCGAGGTCCGTCATCCTCTTTAAAGCGTGCCCGCAGAGCATCCGCCACGCAATCCCATCGCAACAGAGTGTCGCGGTAATTTTCCCACCTCCAGGCCGACGTGGATTGCAAGGCCACATCCAAAAGTGGCATCCGGCTTTCGTCTGGGACCATGTCTTCCACCTTGGTAATAAAAGTATTGACAGCTTGCATGTTTGACAGGGTGGGATATCCGCGGATCTCAGTCCCCACCCACCGGACTTGGGCAATGGTAGCACATCTCCATGTGGTGGTCTCATACCCCTGTTATAGCATCATTTCTCACCTTCATATGATTCATGATTGCTTTATGGCTTTAGGCACCCATTCCTACAGACTTGGACAAAATTCACTAAAAAACAGTGTTAAATTCTCCATACGCGGGTATGCCTAGACTTTTCCGCATGTATACGCGAGTCCACACATAATTTCTCGCGTATGCCTTTAAAATCATGGAAAAAATATATAAAAATCCCTATTTTTCGAGTTGGGTTGATGGTTACTCTGGTAGTTCAACCACCCCAGCCTGTGGCCAACTGTTTCCAACTGTTGAAACTACTTTGAGGGAGTATAAAAGCCCCTCATGTGTATGGCCTAAGAGGGAGAGAGAAATTATTGATATTATACTCTGTTGGTATTCCCTATCCAAGTCTGAAATCCCGTGCCTCCTGCACTTCCCAGTTCATTATAGGAAACCTTTGTTTCCTTGAGATGTTCATCTCCTTATATGACATCTCATATGCACCAGTTCAGAAGGAATCTTAGCGAGGCAAGGGTGGGACGAATCCAGACGACGGTCTGCTCGAAGATCGTGGAAGGATTCAGGTGATCTCTCCACTTGTTATTTCTGTACATGCTATTTATAATACAGAAGTACCATCTTGTTCCCGAAATATACGTGTTAGTGTCTGCTTGCATATATGAGAATATTGAATATTTAAGCATTTATTATGGTTTATTTAATGTTTCATATGGATTTCACTAACATTTAGAGTAGATATATGTTGTACAACCAGTTCTTCGTGCTTGTATCTTCTTGTCTTTCAGGTTAAGGAGGAAGAAGGGTTGCTGGGGGTTTGGACCCCGCGGGATTTGCTTCAACCATAGGACCTACGGGTAACTTCCTCGATCTACTCTATTTAGTTTTTCATGAACATGTATGCTTGTATGAGTCCTTCTTAAGTAGCATGCCCCTGCTCTGTGGAGGTTTAAGCCCAACAAACCTCTAGGGTGATTTGTCCCGAAACAGAACTGGCGACTCCGCTGGGGATTGCATTCTTGTGATTCCCCTGTTGGGTGGTTTCAGTTGTTTGATAGGTTCCCAACAGTTTTAACTTTCATTTCCAGTCCAGTTTACTATTTCTCAGTCAGTCTGAAGTCCTGGTTTATTATCCAGGCTTGATCCTTTTTGTTTTTTTATCATTTACCTTTGTATACGCGCTTTTTTATGCACACAGTCGTGTATACATGCGCTTTTTGTTAAAGGGATCCGCGTATACGTATGTTTCCTTTAGCACAGTCGCGTATGCACGCCTGTTGCTAAACTGTGAAGTAGCGTATACCTAGGCAGAATTTGAAATTTTGGGTTTCTGTGCTTTTTAGTCCTTTCTGGCTGTGGAGACCTATGTCTACAGTGTCTTTGTACTCTCTAGATTGTGAAGGAAGTGGTCTTTGGTTTTTTCTCTCTTTAGTTTGGTTGAAAACTAGTCTTTTTGGCAAAGTATTGTTGCTGGTGCTGGCACTTCTGGTTTGAGTACCAAGATCTCTTTCTGAGTGTTCTTGGCTGTTCTGCTTTATCAGAACAGAGAGCTTCTGCTCGTTTACTCGTTCCTATCTTTGTGTTTTGCTTTGCACTACAATTTTTGCCTCATTCTTGCTTGGTTTTCTTGAGTTCAATAGGCTAGGTCTTGTTGCAACTTTTTAAGACTCTTTCTTGGTTTTTTGAAGTTTTTATTTGCGGCAAGTTTGCATATTTTTCTAGGCTGAGTGGCTGAGCTTTCTTGTCTTCTTTTTGCTCCTATTGATCTTGCTACGAGTTAGCCCTATAAGATTTGGAGCATTGTTGAAGTTTGTGCTTGAAGTTCAGTATTGTTTGGCTTGGATTTTTATAGTTTTGCTTGGTCTTTTGGAACTCTCTTCTTATAAAATTCAAAAGCACAAAAAACATTTTGCTTTGTTTGCTTTTGTTTTTGCACTTTTTGTTTTCGTTTCTTAGTATCTTTTGAAGCTTGGTTGAAGTTTTTTGCCTTTGGATTTTGGCTTGATTGTGGAAAGGAGTTGTCATTAATTTCTTCCCTTTGTTTTCAAGCGGTTTTTTGGTGTCTTCATATTAAGAGTTCTTGGTTCTAAGAACTAGCTTTCTGGACTACCAAAAAGAGTTAAAACTGAAGGAGCTTTTGGGAAATTTCACTCTGCTTTAGGATATTTTGCATCTTAGAATTTGCATGCTTGTAGTGATTTGCATTAGGTGCACATAACCATTTAGTCATTTTCATAGTTTTTGTGAGTGTGAGTTTGATTATCTGAAAAGAAAAATACATTTTTAAATCTTGTAGAACCCGTATATAAGTTGCTTTTCATCGAAAGACAATAACTGCATTTTCATGTAGTTTGGTTTTTATTAATTTCTTTCTGCATCAAAACATCATAAGTTTCATTTCCGCATCCCTTTGACTTAACTTAACAGCCCATTAAAATAAGAGATTTAATTTAAAATCAACTAGCAAGTTTTCTAAGTGTCATACACCAACTAGCTAGGTTGTAGGGCCTTGGATTAGGTGAGTGGAGAGTTAACTCTCCAAGGCCGCTCAAACAAACATAGAAGTTGATTAATTGAGCGAAATCCAACTCCGTTAGGTGGACCGGGAAAGCTCTCCTCCAGAGAGTCAAGCGCGAGGGGAAGTGAAGGCTGATAAGAGGGATACCCCCTCTCTAATTAGCTGAATCTGACCTCAAGACCGTTCCGCCCGGCTTCTGACACGGATTGGTGCCCATAGTTGCCACTCCTAGGTTCCACACAGGTGACTGTGGGGGGGAATACCCGTGGTACCTGAGGCAGACTTCGCATCACTTTCAGCAGTACTTCTGGGGGGTGCCCTTGCGAAGCTTGGGTGCTTGAGCCAGCAAAGGCTGTCGTTAGGAGGTCGGCGTAACTGTTTCTGATACCTTCGCTAGTTGTTCTGGGCCGTAATTATCCCAGACTGCTTTTGGGAGGTCCTATATTTTTTCTTCCTTGTATTTTGGTGTCCGGTCCTAATCACCCGGAGCGGAAATACTTGAAGGCTATTTGCTTGACAGTATCTCAGGGATTTTTATTTTAGTGAGTGCTATTTGCTCCTAGCTTGCCTAGCTTTACACTTTCTTGAGTCTAATTAAAATTTAATAAAGTGGCTGATCAAGCGCCTCGTCGATCGAGGAGAATCCGGGGGTTATCTCCCGAGAGTCCAGAGCCTTCTTCAAGAAGGTGTAGGAGTGATTTAGCAGGTGGTTACCACCCTGTGACGTCTGAAAAAGTGGAGAGAGATCCTCCACAAGGGTTTGAAGGTTTCATAGCTGATTCCGGTGTTGGTTCCGAGAGGAGCGTTCCGCTCACCTCGCGAGTTTTATTTCCTCAGGAAGAAGATTTGCAAGTAGAGGAATTACCTGAACCTCTTGTGTCAGGTCCATCTCCTCTTCCTCCTGATTATCCGTTCGTTGTTCAATACATCAGACCCGAGTCAGAGAGACCGGAAGATCCTCCGTATCTTTCTTACCTTTCGATGGCCACGACTGGGAACGCGGCTTCTGTCGTGAGTGCTGCAGGCATTCAGACCCCTGCTTCTGTTGAAGGAGGGGGCACTATTGCTTTGTCTTCGATTGCTTCTAGTGCTACTATGTTTGGCTCTGGTTTCACCCAAGCAAAAGCTTCTCATTCTGGTCCCTTTTGCTTCAGAATGCCCACTAGTGGGATTCCTTCTTTTTCCTTTTCCGCTGCTGCAACTAGATCTACACCCATGACTTCCATGGCTAGTGGATCAGCTTCTTTTCAGGGTTTCCCTTTTGGAACTCGCCACATCCCTAGTTCTAATCCGTCTTTAGGGTCCTTTCCATTTACCTCTCAGACCCAGAATTTCAATCCTTGGTCTGGAGGTCAGAATTCGACCACTTTTACAGGATGGAACCCTGTATTCACTACAGTGGGGGCAGGGAATCAGTTTTACGCAGGTCATCAGGGGAATACTTCTTTCCCATAATCGAGTACTTATCAGACTTTTTCTCCTCTGTCTAATGCTTGGGACCCCTACCAGGGGCTTTCCTCTTCATTTCATACTTCAGCGGGGGGAACTGGTCTGGGCTTTGGTAACTCGGCATTGGGAGGAGGGTCTTCTCCTTTTTCTACGAGTCCTTTCTGGCAACCTGGTGCCTCAACAAATCTAGGTTATTCTTTTCAGAATGTTGGGAATCCATCCCATCAAGGATGGAATCCTCAGGCTCCGCCTCACTTACCTTTTATGGCAACGTTAAACTTGCCAGATTTGTCTAAGTTGACTAATGATCCGATTCGTTATAGTCCGGGGTGGCCTCCGGTTCCCACCAAACTTCCTTCAGACATCCCTAAGTTTGAAGGTAAGAATGGAGAAGATCCGGCTGACCACATCACCACTTTCCACTTATGGAGTTCTTCTAACTCCCTTATCGACGATTCGATTAGGTTGAGATTATTTCAACGCACCCTAACTGGAAACGCTGCCAAATGGTATATAGAGCTAACTGGGGGCAGTTTTTCTACATTTGGAGAACTGGATGTTACATTTCTGAACCATTTTTAGTTGCCTGTCTGATATGATGCTGGGACTGAACTCCTAGCTAATTTTAAACAGGACGACGCAACCCACATTTCTGATCATATTCAGGAATGGAGGAGAAGGAAGAGGCTTATTAAAGCTCATATTCCAGGAGAATTCATTTTGGAATGGTTTCTCAAATCCCTGCAGTCAGATATTTCGAAAGATGTATCCCTCTCTGGGGTATTTTCCGAGGAGCAGGCCATCTTTAGGGCCCAGCAGCTAGAGTTGATATATTCTCAGTCTGGGGTACTTCACAAGTACCTGCCTAATGCTCCTCGCTCCAAATTAGATTTATCTAAAACTAAGCTTGGTCCTCATGGTGACGGACTGATTGGATCGATCAATAGTGGTGCAGCCAGCCTGCTTTCTCAATTGCAGCAGTTGTCTTTACAATATTCTCCTTCTGGTCAGGCTGTGTCTGCTGAGTCATCGCCTTCCCCCTCATTGTCCATAAATGCTGTCCAAACTTCTGATCCCAAGGGAAATCAACAATCCGAAGGGAAGAAGAAGGGACGAAATAATAAGAAAAAGGGCAAGAACGGGAAGGGTAATGCGAATAAAACCAACGAGCATGTTGGTGAGGGTCCAAAGGAGAAAAGGAAAGTGAAGTTTCCATGCAAGATGTGTGCTGGAGACCATCTTACACACCTTTGCCCTAAAATTCAGGATGCGCAGCGCTTGTTAGCCCAGCAGGGTTCTTCTAGTTCCCAGGCTGTGTTAACAAACCCTTTTCCCCAAGGGCAACAATTAGTTGTTGGCGCGAACCAAAATCCTGGGGCTTCCTCTGGGGGCACCCAGGAAGGGGAAATCCCATCTAACATATTCATGATGAGTGCTCACGTGGATGTCGCTACGAGATCCCGTGATTATGGCAGAGAAGAGTCTTCGAAAGCTAAGGAAGTTCCTGATGCTACTGAGCCGCTTCACATTACGAAGCCTACTGTTGAGTCTATGCCTCGGATGCCCAAAGCATCTGCTAAGCGGGTGACGGTTAATCCGAATGCTAGGGCTGCCCAGAACTACTCGATTGTAGAAGATCTGGCGAAGAGTCCTTGTGCTATGTCGGCTTTAGAGGTACTCCAGTCTTGTCCGGCTTAGCGCAGTGCTTTTCTCACTGCCATTGGGGCTATTGATCCGAAAAATTCTCTTCTAATTACGTTTGATATGACTAATTTTAAGAAGAGACTTCCTCATCACATGGCTTTTCATATTAAATCATCATACCGGAAGTGTAATATCTTTCGAACGGTTGTAGATGAGGGGGTTTCCACATGCGTGATGTCTCTCACATGTTGGAAGACAATTGGATCTCCCAAAGCTGTTCCATCTAGCACTGTCTTGACTACGTTTGATGGTCATTCTCACAGACCCCATGGTATTGTCCCAGCTTTGCCCATCTGTGTTGGGGGAAAAACTGTTAATATAGAGGTTGAGGTAGTTGACGCAAGCTTGGAATACGACCTTTTGTTGGGAAGAAACTGGATTTACGAGATGGATGCCATTGCATCCTCACTATTTCGCATTGTTTGTTTCCCCCACGAAGGGAGGATTGTTACAGTGGATCAACTGGACTGTCCTACCGTAGACCCGAATGCGTCCACTGACTCATCTGTTCCAAAATTGGATAATACTAAGGCGCCTGTTGAGAATTTAGGAGTTGGAATGTATTCCTCCTTGATGGGTACTTTTGATATTCCTCCTCCTACGGTTCATATTAATGCTATTTCATCCTCCAAGGCTCCTCTTCGAAGATAGTTCTTCAGAACTCATTATTTTTCGGACCCTTGGACCTTACCTTCCCCTACTGCCACGTTAGTGGAAGGTCAAGTGGGTGGAATGGCATTTCCTATGTCTGCAGCAGAGATTGCTTATCAGTCTATTGTTGACTCTGCAGATTCCATTCCAGCTCCTCTGTCACCGGAAGAGTTGGATGGCGATGTGGCTCCGGCTTGGACACTTAGTTCTTCTTCGGCCCAGGATTGCCTTGATACCACTCTTCCTTCTGAAGAGGCCATCCTGGAAGCCATGACTAGTATAGATAGACCGTGGGATGATTTGCATCATCGGTCTTACTTCTTACCTGATTTGAACGAAGTTGAAACAAGTTTTCCAAGTCCTCCGTCTCCTGGTCCTGTTCACCCAGTCTTGAACCCTTTGGCACCAACACAGGTTTATGCTGAAGGGAACATGGCTGTGATTTCTCCTACTATCCCGGTGAACATTTCCAGGGATCCCAATATTATTGAGAATGTCTTCATCGGAGCTGAATGTTCCCGTGAAGAGGTTCAAATTTACACCGAACTCTTTAAAGAGTATAGGGATGTATTCGCTTGGTCTTATGAGGAAATGACTGGAATAGATCCATCTATTGTCCAGCATGAGATCAAGACTTATGAAAACGCTAAGCCGGTTAGGCAAAAACTTCGTCTGGTCAATCTTAGGAAGGCGGCAGCTATCAAAGCTGAGGTTGAGAAGCTGCTTAAGGCGGGATTCATTTTCCCTGTTCCTTTGACTGAATGGGTTTCAAATCCCGTTCCCGTAGATAAAAAGCAAGGAACGATTCAAGTTTGCATCGATTTCAGAGACCTAAATAAAGCATGTCCTAAAGATAATTACCCCACACCATTTATCGATCAGATCATTGACGAGTGTGCCGGTAATGAGATTTTCTCCTTCATGGACGGTTTCTCCGGATATAATCAAATCACTATCCGTCCTGAAGATCAACATAAGACTGCCTTTATTTGTCCCTGGGGTAAGTTTGCATACAAGAAGATGCCTTTTGGTCTTAAAAATGCTGGGGCTACCTTTCAGCGGGCCATGTCATATGCCTTCCACGACATCAAAAATATTATCGAGGCATACTTGGATGATTTAGCTGCTCATTCTCGAAAGAGGATGGATCATCCTGGTCACCTCCGGAAAATATTTGAAAGATGTCGTTTCTATAAGATTAGATTGAATCCGAACAAGTGCGTTTTCGCGGTTACAACCGGTCGGTTATTGGGATTCATTGTGTCTAGGGAAGGGATAAGGGTAGATCCCTTCAAGGTTGAGGCAATACTTCGGTTGCCTCCCCCGTCCTCTATCCTTCAACTTCAAAGTCTACAAGGAGAGTCTAATTTTCTTCGGAGATTTATCGTAAATTATGCTGAAGTTACAAAGGGATTTATGAGATTATTGAAGAAAGGAGTTCCTTTTCTTTGGGACGACTATGCTCAATGCTCATTTGATGCTTTGAAAAAATCATTGACCTCTGCTCCTTTATTGAGTCCACCTGATTATAGCAGGGATTTCCTTTTGTATCTGGCAGCAGCAGAATCTACCATTGGTATGGTTCTGGTTCAGGAGGATGATGCTCTGGCAGAGCATGTTATTTACTACCTAAGTCAAGGATTGGTAGGACCTGAACTCCGGTACACTCCGATAAAAAATTTAGCCTTAGCAGCAGTTCATGCTGTGCAGCGACTCCGGCATTACATTATTCTTCGCAAAACCTATGTTTTGGCAGCAGCCAATCCATTTCAGTTTGTCCTCAGTAGGCGAGTGATTGGGGGAAAATACAATAGATGGATTGTGATTTTACAGGAATTTTATCTTGAGTTCATGTCTGCCAAGTCCAAGAAATCATTGGTTTTCGCGGAATTGATCTCCGAGTTGCCCTGTGGGGAAGAGATGATCTATGATGAATCCCTTCCAGATGAACACTTGTTCCTTATCTCTTCACAGGATCCTTGGTATGGAGATATCATTGTGTATCTCCAGACTGTGAAGTTTCCCTCTACTTTTTCGAAAGATGAGCGTCGTAAGTTGCGTCACTTGGCCAAGAACTATTTGATTATTGGTGATGCTTTATACCGTCGAGGGGTTGATTCAATCCTAAGACGCTTCTTAACTCTCGAAGAAGCTGAGGCTATGCTGAATGATTCCCATAGTGGAGCTTGTGGGGGTCATTTATCTGGGCTTGCTACAGCCCAAAAAATCTTGCGTGTTGGGTACTTTTGGCCCTCGATTTTCAAAGATTGTATGGAGTCGGTCAAAAAGTGTCATCCGTGTCAAGTTTATACTCAAAAAATGCGCGCTCATCCAGCTCCGCTTTTTCCAGTCATTACTGTCGGTCCCTTCACAAAGTGGGGTATTGATTATACTACTTGTAACCCGCCATCAGCTAAAGGTCACAAGTACATTATTGTAGCAGTAGACTACTTTACGAAGTGGGTCGAGGCTATGCCTACTTTTGGGAACGATGGTGAGACTGCAGCTCTCTTTCTATTTAACCAGGTTATTGCTCGTTTTGGTATTCCTAGAGAGATTGTCACTGACCATGGCAGTCATTTTTAGAATAGTATGATGGCCGAGTTGGCTCTCAAATTGGGTTTCCGGCAGGAGCATTCGTCTCCGTATTATCCTCAAGCCAATGGGCAAGTGGAAGCCGTGAATAAATCCTTGAAGACAATTCTTCAACGGACAATTGATAAAGCTAGATCCAACTGGCATATTATGCTATATCCTGCACTTTGGGCATACAGGACGTCAGTGAAAACTGCAACTGGCTTTACTCCGTTTCAGCTCGTGCACGGGGTGGAATCCGTATTTCCTATTGAATGCGAGATTCCTTCTCTTAAGTTAGTTTGAGTCCTCTTTCCCCGACACTTAGTCCGCAACACCTTCTTCGTTCAGAAACATCTCGATGAGTGATCGGGATTCCGCCATCGTGAATGAAGTATAAAACTGAGTTAAAGTTCAAGATTTATAAGGCACGGTTTAGGTATTTCCGAAGGTGACCTTTGTTTTGGTCTTGCCCAAGAAAAAGATGCCTGGGCGGGGTGTGAAAGTGGCCCTTTTATTTAAATTCCTTAAGAAAGGGGCATATACCTTGGTTGATTTCGAAGGAAACGAGTTGCCGGAGCTCCGAAATGGGCTCTATTTGAAGAAGTATTATGCCTAGGCTTCGGCCCGGCATGTTGCTTTTGTATATAGTAGTTTTGCTTTGTACATATCTGGTTGATTTTAGATCTTTGATGTGTTGGTGATGTTTTTTGATCCGTCATAAAGTTGTGTTGGATGTCATGAGTCATTTTGCTTTACTGATAGGCAGACACACACTGAACTTAGCTTCCGTGCTTGTGCTTCTATTATCCAACCTGGCCACCGTTAGTGTCAGAGCTGGCTCGCATTGGTCCTGCTTCCAATAATATAGTAGAATACACTGTAGTTGTCTATCTACTCTCGGAGGCAATATCTTTGGGTGTTGATTCATTGGTAGTTTTCTTGGACTCCCAGCTGGTGGTGTCGCAGTTGAACAATAATTATCGGGTTCGAGATCCATTTTTACTCTGGTTGTTCTTGAGGGTACGTTTGTTACAAAGATCATTTCAATTTTTAACTTTCATTCATATTCCTCGAGCTGACAATTGGTTCGCTGACTCATTAGCTAATCAAGCATTGGATTGGCATATTAATCATTCCATACAATAAATTTTTAATCATCAAAAACATCGTACATTTGATACATTTATCACATCACATCAAATATCGTTGTATATATATCATCGGAGTGTTCCAAAACTTTACAAAATTTAGATCCATAATGTCGTACAAAACTTGGGCTTATGCCCCCATCATGTTCAGTCTCAAAAAAGAATATACAGTCATCTAATACATAATATCTGTCTACTCCTGAGGTCCCTGCCCAGAAGTCGTTTACAGAACAGTGACCGTGGTGGAAACTGGCGAATAACCATACCCGCTCCTGCACCCTACCACCCGCCTCCGCATGGCTTCCAAGAGGGCCTCCATGGAAGCCATAGGCCGGCGGGTTAACCCCTCCAAGTTCCTCTATACAGCCTGGAGGGTCTTGTCTGGATCTACTGTTTCTGCCTCGCCTCTGCGACACTTATGTCGTGGGTAACCCTCAGGTCAAACTGGTCCAATATCTGTATCATGATCATTTTAAAATTGTAAGTTATTTTGAATCCAATCAAAAACATGTTGTTTTTCCATTTTTTCATATATATTCAAAAAATCCAAAAAAATTATATAAGTCCAAAATTGCAAACTTACCGACTGCTCCCCATGCTGTGCCTGGTGGAAGAACTAGATTCGGATCTCCACGAAAGTCCATCCCGGCATAGGGATAGTCGTCCACTGCGATGATTTGTTCTCCCCACCAAAGGAAGAACTCATCGTCCCATGTGGTCCGGGGTACTTCACTACCCCCCAATCTCTTCATCATGTCCGCCCAACGGGAAATTCTTGGGTCCCGCGGGCTACTGATGGTAGAGATAACTCTGGGTCTCAATGCTGGTATCTTCTCAAAGAAGAATGTCATCAAAATAGTACCGTACCCAAAGTGTTTGGTCTTTGCTTGGCGGATTGAGGTCAACTATTGTTTCATGTTTAGTAAAAGGGCTGTGCACCAATCATACACATGAGTCAAGCATTTTACTGCTATGCTCATTTGCGTCCTGGACGCCTGATGTAGGGAGGCAGATCCTGCCACTCTGCCAATGGTGAAAAGGAGGATTTTCATGTGCAAATCTCGTAAATATTTAATAGCAATCTGAGTTCCAACTTTCTTGGAACCCTCTACGCAATACACGTGGACATAATCTTCCACGGTTAGCCCTCCCAGGGGCTTCCTGTGCAAGTCTACTGGTTCTCCCCTCCGGGAGAGTCCAGTGATAAAATATATGTCTTCCACTTCAATGCGTATTGGCATCTGATCTATAATGAAGCAATCTTGGTCTGGTTCCCAATAATTGACGAGCATTTCTAGCAACCGGACATTGCTTTTCATATTTGGCATTTTGAAAAATTTGAACAATCCGCAATTCCGAAGAATATTTTGCGATGCTCAATCTTGCATGACCTCTTGATCAATTGCACTGTGTTCACGTTCTCTCCATGAGATTTTCATCCTGTCAAAATTCAATAAATCATGCATTAGCCACGCATTTTTTGATTCGGGCCTGTGCATACGCGACTTTTTCTATGCACAGTCGCGTGTATACGCGACTTTCCTGTTACCAACCCGCGTATGCGCAAGTCCGAGTTTTTTAGCAAGGGTTTTAATGGTGAAAATCACTAAATTTTAATTTCTAAACGGACAAAATGATTTGCAAGGATGATTGAGGAGCCTACCTGACAAATTCGGTGCGTTTCGACGGTTGGTTGTTCCTGATTTGACGAAAGAAGTTTTTTGCTCCAGAGCACTTTTTTCCAAATCAGCAATGTAATAATGAACCAAATATGAGGTAATTTGTCTATTTATGGCTAAAAAGTTGAAAATTTTCGCAAAAAATTGTTATGCTTATTTTTTCGATCTATCTTAAGTTGCATAACCCGGATGCTTGGAAGTGCCCAGTTTGGTATGTTTTCAGGTACATTTTGACGATTTTGAGATTTTTCCCGGTTTTTGATCCATGATTACCGACTCGTCACGGCAGGTATATGATCTTCACTGGCATATAGGTTAGGGAAATCATTCTCCGTTGCATCTTGCATACTAGCCTCCATACCGATCACTTGCCTTAGGGTCGATCCCATCAGGTCATGAGTATTACACCCATTTCACTCGCCGATTATTTAATCATGACTTGATGGTAGAGCCTTCCTTTACATGGGCTTCTTAGTTAGTTCCTCGCTATCACTTGTTTCCCATGCTGCGTTTTATGTAGGCTCGGGAGTCCTCTTTAGTCCCGCCATGACTTATGTGTTGAAGCTTCATTCTTCTTCTTCTTCACTATCATTTTTTCTGGCTATTACCCTAGAGGCTCCCTGGTGTTGTTGAGTTGTATTATTGCATTGCATATTGGCTACTTGTTTATCCCGGCCTTTAGTCGGCTTCATTTGGACTCAGTGTTTAAGCCAACTTTTGACCTTGACTATCTGTACAAGTTAACCATTGCATGCACTTTAGCTATCACGACTTGACACCCTTTTACCCATGGATGGAACATTCCTTTGAGTATCGCTTACCAGTTTTCGCCACCTTGCATTGAGCATAGGATCGTTCCAATCCCAGGAACTAGTGCATCTGTTTCTTGATACTTGTTCTATCCATTGTACCATAGCATTCTTTTATTCTTTTTCAGGCTTATTATATGAAAAAGACAAAAAATCAAATATAACAAAAAGAGCGGGAACGGGATGTATCTTCGTTATTTTGATGGCAGTACAGAGTCAGTTTGTCGCCCTTGAACAAAGCACATATACTTATATATATTTCCTCCATTTGGGATGGTTCTAGTTTTGACCTAGGTTCAGCCTTTACCATGTTTCACTTGTCAGTTCTCCCCCGGTTGGTTATCTCTTCCAATCATATGGAGAGTTTGTTATGCCTCCTGCATAACAGACTTATACAGTGTCACTTTTTACTGCCATGGTCATCACGAGTCATGTTCTTGTTCAAGGGAAGTCTAACCAGAGTCGGCCATTCTGCGGTGTCTCTTGACTCATTATTCAGTCGGCCTTCCTGGTTTTGTCAGTATCTTGTTCTATCACATCAGATGTTTTTGTCCTTTGCTCGTGCTGGTTTGAGAAGGTCCTCATTGACTTCTTGCCGGCGGGTTTGTCTCTTATCGAATATGACACATTGCTCTGAGAGCAAACCTAGAGCCGCACCCTGGCCCTATTTCCATCATTGATAGGTGACCTTGTGCTCAGCATTTGATCATCATCATGGGTCTTTGACTGAGTGGTTTCCCCTGTGTTCGACATCAACACACATTATCACACTTGGGATTCGTGCAGTACCTTGATTTCCATTTGACCCTATCGGTGGATTTCTCGCCTCTGTGTCAGCTTTCATTATTGGTTGGTTCAGAGGGTTTCTTCCGTGCACTAGCTTCATCTTGTGCACGTCGGAAACGTAATTCGGTTTTGGTTCCGTCACTCTACTTCGTCCGATTCCTTCCAAATATTGGCCTGTGGGTTACACTCGCGCTGGACTGATGTGGGATGCCTTAATGCCTTCCTTCCAGTAGATATTTTCCCATCAACTCCGACTCATTGCTCTGGGAATAAGGTCTAGAGTCTTTTTGTCAGTACCTTAGGGTTTGCAGTCATCAGTGGCAGACTCTTCGCTATCGACAATGGGGATTCATCATTGCCTCCTGATTGGTAGATTCTTTCAAGTGTTCGACTTCAACTCATTCATTCGCACTTGCTAGATTGTACTGGGGCACCTTGACACTCATTTTCATTATCAGGTTGTCCCGCGTTGGTTAACTAGATACGCTGGCTGATCGAATCCAACGGTTTCTCTACATGGCTCTACTTCACCTCATTTATTCCCCATTGTGTAGAATTGTGCCATAGTGATCGGTGAAGACCTCGGGTTGCACTCAAGATTTACCTGCCCACTTTGACAAATTCATTCGTCGCGTTGACGCCGTCCACCCTTATATAAGGAGTTCAAGATAAAGATCTTATGTTGGCTCCCGAGTTGCGGATTGTACCGATTATTCCCCTTTATGATTTGGTACTTGGAGATTCAGTTACTTATATACCAGACATCCAGTTACAACATCTTTTGATCAGCTTTCTATATGTGATACTTGGACATTGATTCAGACTTATATTTCTGGGCCATGCTCAGATGATTCATTGTGTACTTTCAGTTCAGCTATACTTGTATACCTTTTGGATCTATACTTTCTATATATGATGTATTTTTGACTGAGCATGGGTATGCCCGCCTCAGCATGAGTTGACTCTCTGTTTTCTTTCATTGGTTTTTGGCAGGCTGAAATCTGGTGAAGTCCTCTCTTGTCCTTTGCGAAGTTCTTTCTATGTGCATAATACATTTCGGCCATCATGTACCCCTTCTGACCTCATATATTAGGGGGCATCTGTTATAGCATCATTTCTCACCTTCATATGATTCATGATTGCTTTATGGCTTTAGGCACCCATTCCTACAGACTTGGACAAAATTCACTAAAAAACAGTGTTAAATTCCCCATACGCGGGTATGCCTAGACTTTTCCGCGTGTATACGCGAGTCCACACATAATTTCCCGCGTATGCTATTAAAATCATGGAAAAAATATATAAAAATCCCTATTTTTCGAGTTGGGTTGATGGTTACTCTGGTAGTTCAACCACCCCAGCCCGTGGCCAACTATTTCCAACTGTTGAAACTACTTTGAGGGAGTATAAAAGCCCCTCATGTGTATGGCCTAAGAGGGAGAGAGAAATTATTGATATTATACTCTGTTGGTATTCCCTATCCAAGTCTGAAATCCCGTGCCTCCTGCACTTCCCAGTTCATTATAGGAAACCTTTGTTTCCTTGAGATGTTCATCTCTTTATATGACATCTCGTATGCACCAGTTCGGAAGGAATCTTAGCGAGGCAAGGGTGGGACGAATCCAGACGACGGTTTTCTCGAAGCTCGTGGAAGGATTCAGGTGATCTCTCCACTTGTTATTTCTGTACATGCTATTTATAATACAGAAGTACCATCTTGTTCCCGAAATATACGTGTTAGTGTCTGCTTGCATATATGAGAATATTGAATATTTAAGCATTTATTATGGTTTATTTAATGTTTCATATGGATTTCACTAACATTTAGAGTAGATATATGCTGTACAACCAGTTCTTCGTGCTTGTCTCTTCTTGTCTTTCAGGTTAAGGAGGAAGAAGGGTTGCTGGGGGTTTGGACCCCGAGGGATCTGCTTCAACCGTAGGAGCTACGGGTAACTTCCTCGATCTACTCTATTTAGTTTTTCATGAACATGTATGGTTGTGTGAGTCCTTCTTAAGTAGCATGCCCCTACTCTGTGGAGGTTTAAACCCAACAAACCTCTAGGGTGATTTGTCCCGAAACAACCCCCCTTGCTGCCAATCTTCCTACGCGAGTTCGGATCCGAGCTCCGAGCTCTGAACACTCCACCAACTGACAGAGCCAGTCGCGGTTGGGTTAATATAGTCGTCCTGCTTTCCTGTGGTCATCTGATAAAGGTGGTCCATCATCTGAGCATCCTCCTGATTGTCCACTGTTTCCGTATATCGCGGGCCCTGATACGGGTCAAGGGGCTGGGTCACCCGTACCTCCCCATCCTCAAAAATCATCAGCTCCTTTTTGAGGTTGATGATGGCGTAATTCTCAAAAGCCCAGTAAATGCCGAGTAAGGCAGGATAAGGATCCTTGTCGCCCATGATATCAATAACCTCAAAGTCAGTGTATGTCTTCACCCCCGCAATGTCGACCTCGACACCCTCAAGCCGGCCGATTGGCAGAATACAGTACTGGTTCGCCATCCTGAGTTGGATTGGCGAGTAGGCCAGCCATGGCCTTCCAAGGGCCTCCCACGTCTTTCGTGGCAGGATGTTGACGTCGGACCCCAAATCCAGCATGGTATTGCTGATTTGGAATCCCGCAACCTGCGTGTTAAGCCGAAATTCTTTGCCTGTTCGTTGCTTGTTTCGCTTGACGCACTGCACGTATTGAGGAGCAGCGTTCGCCGGATCTCTAAGTCCTGTGCGCCCCTGTATTGCTCCTTCCAAAGCATACTTGAGCTGCTGCCGCAGTGTAGCATTGTCAACAATCCTGAGGAATAGCTGGAGCCAATCCTCGATCACAGTACCTGTGACGCTCTGCGCCCCAGATTTTGGCGGCATGGGCTCCTCCATACCTCCCGCGTCCCGCAGCTGGGCGAACGCTTCAACTGCCTCCTGGAAATACTTCTTCTAGGCTTCGGGCCTGATTAACATCTTCGGGGATGCCGGCCGAACCACTCGTGCTGGCTCCTTCCCGTGGACATCCTCCCCAGTTTTCTTCCCGCCCCTCGTCACGATCACGACGTTTTGCATGTCTGGGGTCGCGGTCCCTCGCGGCTCTGAATTTATCAGATTTTCTCCCCTCTGCCTCGCCCGTTCTTCCCACTTCTTAATGAGCTCCTGACAGTCCTCTGTGGCGTGGGCGTTCACCCGGCACTGGGAACACCAGGGTTGTCACGGAAGGGGACATTCTCGAGCCACGTGACCCTCCTGGTCATAGTTCTAACATTTCACCAGACCGCGTCCTCCTGTGCAACCTCCCCGCATGCCACCGCCTCTTCCCCTTGGGGCCTCGTTCAACCTGTAGCAGGGACGATCCAATCGATCCGCAAGTGTGTCGAGCGCCCTACACTACTCAGTGTTGTGAGTCGTGGAAACAAAAAATTTGCAGTACACATTGTTTGGGACCGTGGAGTACTTTTGTAGTATTGGGCACATCCGAGGAGGATGCCCCAACGTCCGGCAAATCTCGCAGTACTCTGTGGTGGAGGAAACCGGTTGAGGTGGGAACCTCGCGTAAGGCTATTACGGCTGGTAGAACCCCTGCGGATTCATCGCCGCACCACCACCAGGTGGTGGACCCCCCTGGATTACCGCGACCAAGGGTCCTACCCCTGCGCTACGTAACCAGGGACACTCGGTTGCAACGTGGCCCTCGACCAGGCAATGAGTGCACCAAACATTCGGCCGTGCTGGTCTCACCGGCTGGAGCTCCTTGAGCTTTTCAGTCAAGCTGGCGATATGATGTTGCAACCCTACCAAAGAAGGATATTGCGAGGCTGCCCCCCCCGGGTATTCCTGGGGGTAGCCCGCCATGGCTTCAATCTTCATGGCCTGCTCCAAGGCGTCCTGCAGATTATCAATCTTCTGCTGAGTGAGAGGGGTTCGTGTCAAGGGAAGCAGAGCCTTGATGAACTAGTCCCTCTGGTGGTTTGGATCGATCGGGTAGCTGAGTTTCCCGATCGCATCCTTGAATCACCGCATCAACTCCCACGCGGTCTCATCTTCCTTCTGCTTAATTTCCCACAGCTCGGACAGGCCCTGCTGGTCTGTCTGGGGAAGCTTGAATTCACGGACAAAATCCCGCTTTACGTCCGCAATTACGGGGTTAGGATGAGCCTCGGACCACTTGATAAACCATCGCAGAGCCCTCTCTCTGAGCGTGGTTTGGAATTCTATTAACTTCCCTGCATCTGGCGTCTGCTGAGCCCTCCAGATGGCTTCGCACAGATACCAGTGTTGCTCTACATCATCATTGCCCCGGCCAGAGAACTCTGGATACCGGGTGAAAGATCCAGCCATGTGTACTTGTGAAGTATTGACAAGGATAAATCCTCCAGGTCCTAGTTGCGTAACGGTTCCGCTAGGGAATACAACACTACTAGTAATGCTGCTATTACCGGATGTTACTGACGCTGATGAACTACTGTATGACTAACTCAATGCTTGTAACTGAATGAAAATATTACTTAAAGGTTGATACAGTACCAGGGGAAGGTAGGGATCCTGGCCATGCAGAATGTGGGAAGTAGGGCTGCCTGGAGAGGTGAGTGCCATTTGCTCTTGAAACATCCGCTGCATCACGCTGTACCATTCGCCATCGGAACTCTCTTCGGGCTGCATCTTTTCATCGTCTTCGTTAGTCACCATCTCTTCCTCGCGTCGCTGGGCTCCCATGCACCCGTCTCACTTCCACCGCTGTCCCGTCTTCTTCCCGGGTATCCAAATCCATAATTCCTATCCTCTGAGGTGCCTCCTTCTGGTTCTTCCTTGCCGCTTCCCATCGGTTTAAATCCCACATCACCCTTTTTCGCCACCTATTGGCGATCTGCGCCCGCTGATGTGCACGTCGCTCCCTCAAATTGCGTGCGGCCTCAAAATCCATTCCCTGCTTCCTGCTTTCACATTCTACGTAGCATCTGTCCCTTCTCCCTTCCCCCAGCACGGGTGGTTTACGCTTCCATACTCATTTTTTGGAATTCAATCAACCCTTCATCCACCATCAGAGCTTTAATCCATAACAGAATCTCCTTAAGCAGCTTCCCTCTTAGCCTTGAGTGGAAGACAGCCTTGGCCTTCGAGAAGGATTGATAGCACTCAGTAGCAAACTCCACAGTGTATCCTTCCAACGCGGTCCTTACCCAAAAATCCACCGCGCGGGTTAGTTCAGTGTCCACCCGATGCAGCGCTACTAGATCTTCATGCGCCCACCTGCGGTTTATCTTCCATAAGCCCTCTCGAGGCACCATCGCTCGTAATCTCTGCAACCAATTTTAAAGGTCGGTAGGGAACCTTCCCCAGAAAATTTCGTACGTATCACTGGCTGAGTCAGAGAAAAGGACGATCTCCTTGATTTCCGCCTCCTTTTGCTTGGTCAGCTCTGCTTGCTGAGCAATGAATTGGTCGAGATGATTATCCCACCATCGTCGTATCTCTCCTTCAAAAATCTTCGATACCATGATCTAGTTCCCCTTAGAACATGCAAGTCCCGGCAACGGAACCATTTGTTGGCGAGAAGTCAGGTCTCGCGGACAAGACCCAGGTTCAGGAGTTGTGGCCAACAAAGGGGTCCGATGTAGTCTAGGATCACGCCGGCATTTTCACCTTGCTCCGGAGAGCAGTGAGTCTCACACGAGGCGTGCCACGACCACATGCAGAAGGGGTTTATACCAATGGTAAGGAACAGAGTCGCAACTCATGGTGGACAATACATTGATTATATAGACAGAGTCATCTACGCAAGAGCACTTAAGAAGCATTCAGACATAAGCAAATAAAATTTTAAACCAGCATAAACACATCACATGCATGTAAACCTCTTATTGAGACAGCAACCTTTCATTATATTAATCTCTTGGCCAAGCACATGATTACATATCATTTTCAGCGATAGCTTACAACTATGATACAGATGCCTTACGGAACAGAAAGGTAGAATAGAGAAGATTAGGAACCATAGAAGTGTCATGCATGATTTCCCTTAGTCGCTTTGTGCTTCTTCTCCTATCGCGAGCCTCACAACCTCTGTAGCATCCTCTCTTTCCTTTCAGCCGGGTGACTGTTATTTATTCACCCGCTATCGTGACTATCAGTTCCTCTGTGTCTTTTCTTCAGCTGCTTCCAGCTTCTCTCCTGTTATCTGTGTGTTCCGCTTTGTGTCTTCTGCTGTGTGTTTTCTTCATCTATACTTGTGCGTGTTCTTTCTTCATCTATCTCATGCTTCCGTGCCACCTTGATAGCTCCGCGACTCCTGGTAGTTGCGATGCGGTCGTGATTGCCATGTGTCTTCATGCCGCAACTCAAAAGGTCAAAATTCAAAATGTTCTAACCAAGATTTCAAAAACAAGGGCCCCAACAACACCATAATACTGCATATTTCACCATTGTTCCATTCAAAACACTGTTTCACCACCGCCGCGCTATTGTTCTCCCATCCTCCGTAGCCATTCCCCCTATGCATGGATTTCATAACTGAATTCCATGTTTCGCAGGGTTATCAGGTGGGAAAGGCCGCCATGATTACACAGTCCTTATTACAGCGGCAAGTTTTTCACCGACAGAGACAGAAATGAGCAGCAGAGAGTCTAAGACATGAAAATGAAGATCTTTGAGCCTTAACTCTGTGTTTTAGAGGCAAAGTACCTGTTTGAAGGCATCATAGATCCCGTAGAGGATACGGAGCACAAAAATTAATGAATAGCAGGCTTTCTACATCAGTAGAATGTTTTTCTCCATGGAAGGATGGGTTGCCCATACTGTTTTTAGTCTATGTCGTGTTCCAGAGAAGATTTCTGCTTTGACCACAGTCCAGAGCTACCAGAGCATTTGTTTCACAAGTATGGTAGACCATTCAGTCATTTATTTACCATTTTGTTTATGCACCAAAAGTACTACAGAGTTCTGCAGCCAAAGTACATCAGGGCCATACCAA
The DNA here is from genome assembly GCA_034641835.2 of Pinus albicaulis. NCBI lineage: Eukaryota > Viridiplantae > Streptophyta > Pinopsida > Pinales > Pinaceae > Pinus > Pinus albicaulis. The sequence continues at coordinate 1,628,188,090 of CM076570.1, forward strand.
AGTAATTGGAAGATTGAAGAAGATCACTCTTTCATTCCAAAAGGTACTAGAGATAAATGCAGAGAATTTAAACAGAATGGGCTTCGGCCCTCTCTTTCTTTTTTGAGTTTTAATGTTTCATTTAGTTTTCCACCTACCTCCTCGGCTCATCTTCTGCTATAAAACTTATGAGAAAATTATTCTAAAGGTTGTTGATGAGATATCAGAGAATTTCAAGTTGTTTCTTTGAGATATAGTTTATGAGTAAAGTTGTCAGATAGGCTGAGGAAAGATGTATTCAGGCTGAATGTTCAAGCTGTGGGCAATGTTGTACATGACTGGTGTTGTTTTTTAATACGACAAGCACATTTCTTTGGATCCTGATCTAAAGCAGCTGGTGATGTTTTTCTATCTCTGTGTTTTATTTCATTTCATTACACTTCTTTTGGCTTGCATCAGAAATCTGGCATAGGATTCACCCCTGTTAGGTACCCTATATTCTGCTCTCCTTGCCTTTAATTTTTTCTACTAAATGTGTTATCTAAGGATTGATTTCAATTAATTTAACCGGTGTAGTGGTCTGATATATTGCTAGCTGATGTATGAATTAATGGAATCTGTCTTTAGATGTTCTTGTTTAGATTTAATTGAATGAATTGGGAACACTGGGAGGTTTAGAACTTTGCCTCTATCTCACTAAGATCATTTTGAAACAATTGAACCATTTCTAAGATCCCTCAAGTTGGAGGCCAAAGCATTGAGAGTTAAAAGTCTCTCTCTAATCTCAGGTCTTTAACTTTGTGTTCTAAAACCTTTATTTTTGTTTTCTCCCTTACCATTCCATGTCACTCAATCATCTTTAAGATTCATTTCTTTAGATGACTAGCCCAACTGAAAGCCTGCACATTGAACATCAAGTAAACCCTTTCTTGACTCCATTGCCCAATGGCCTTGATGTCCTCTGAGTTATCTACCTTTGCCTAAAATCCTCTTTTCCCATCCTTGTCTTATGTTGGACTCTTCTTTCCTGATTCCCAACAACCAAACATAAACAATCAAACAAACAAGCCTTATGCCTATAACTAGCCTAAAATCTTAACCTTTGAGCCTTAAAGACATATACCTTTGACAATCATAGAGAGATCCATATCTGGACCTAGGAGGGCTAGATCCTATGGTCTAAAAGTGGTTTTGATGTTGCCTCATATTTTGGTCTTGCCAACCTGGCCAAAACATGGGAACCCCAACATAATGGCGACCATACTGGGAACATTCTGAGTATTTTTTATTCTAATTCATCCTAAGAACCTCAGAAAACCTAGAAACTCTGGTCAGGTTGGTGGTGAAACACTTACACTTACATTCCACTTACCTCTTGTTGTGTTTTACCCCACACTCTTAGACAGAGTCTGGAAAGGGCTAGGTAGCCTCCAGATCTCATCCTCTTTTAGAGGTGACATATCTGGTAAATGCCCTGCCAGACAATCTCTAGTTAGAGTTTGCTATGTTTTCGAGATATCCTTGAAAAGGAATATTTCATAAGCACTGTGGTGGACAGTGTACCCCTTAGAGCACCCTAAAACTTCCACCTAGTGACTCCATAGTTCCTAAAAGATCAAAGACTACACTGGTGATCAGTAGGCCTACTGATTATCTTGTTTTCACATAAGACTCCACTGGGAGACCAGCCTCCATTACAACATCAACCACAATAGAAGTAACCAGTAGGGTTAAGCTCCTTGTTGGAAAGCAACATTCTGGCTTCAAGAACCATCTATACAAGAGCTTATCCCAACCCAAACCCACCTGAAATAGTTGATAACCCTGAGAGCATCATCAAGAAATCACCTACACCTAGAAGATCAACTATTTCCAGTCATATCCATATAGCTAACTCTACACCAGAAGACCTTACAGCTCTATCACACTTTCATCTTGACCTAGGTCCACCTAATAGATTACCAAGAACTAGGTCATTCAGTTCTCTAGATCAGCTAGACCTTGAGCTTCCTGATTCACCACCTCAAAGGGGTAAACACATTAGGGACAGAGATACCCCCCCATCTACAACTCCAGACATTCACTTCATTCAAAACTTGGGGCTGTCCCACCCTAAATCTGCTTAACAAACTTCTGCTGGTCCTAGGATACCTGTCATCCATATACCAGCTGCTCAAGTCAATCCTTTACCTCATCAGAACATCATTATGGCAGCCTGGTATGCACCTTTGATGTTACCTCAGCCTCTAGTGCCCCTACCAAATGATTATCAATCAAAGATCCCACATTTCACTGCCAAAGAGTCCATCACAACCCAGCAACATGTAGATAAGATGGAAGATTATTTTGACTACATGGAGATAGATGATGATACAGTCAAAATGAGAATCTTTGCCCAAAGCTTAGGAGGTGATGTGAATAAATGGTTCAAAATCCTACCTCCTAATAGTATCCAAGACCTTCCTTCTTTATATCAGACTTTCATCAACAAATGGGAAGTTAGGGCTAACCCTCGCCAAATCCTAGCAGAATACATGAACCTTAAAAGGAACGTAGGGGAAAGTGTACATGACTACTCAACAAGGTTTAACAGCATCTATAATGCTCTTCCTCCACATATGAAACCTCCCCAAGGTATGGCTCTAATGAAATATCCTGAAGGCTTTGATGCTGACATGGCCTACCAGCTTAGGGAGAGGGGTTTACAACACACTGGAAGAGATGCAAAAGGGAGCAGTAAGTGTAGAGGCCAACTTGATAGAGAAAATAGCAAGATTGAAAGCTGAGAAGAGGGTAACATATAGAGATGACAATGTAGCTTCCACATCTGATCCCAATTATGACCGCATATCCAAAAACATGGAAAAGCTACAACAAATGATGGAAAAGATGGTTGTCACAGTTAGCAATCAGAACAAAAACCAGAACCAAAACCGGAACCAGAACTTTAGAAGAAACAATAACACTCCCAACAGACAAAGAGAGTCAGATCAGAAAATTATTCCCCCATTTCAAGAAAACTTCCTGGATGAGGATGAGGAAATCATAGAAGAGTCTGAATGGAATATAATAAACATGTTTTAAACAGAGAACTCAATCCATAACTGTTATTCGGAGGAAGATCAGCCCTCACCCTCATACTGGAATGAGGAAATATTAGAATATGAAGATTACAGACTTGGATTTGAAAATTCTATCATGCAGGTTAGGGAACAATATGAACTTAGGAGCAAAAAGAGCCAAGACAGTTCCAAAACCAAAGCTCCCGAGATTACCATCAAGAAAAGGCCTGAGAAATCTTCTAAAGCAACTACTGAAAGCAACAAACCATCAGCTGAAAGTTCTGGGAAAAACAAAGAAAAAGACAACCAGAAAACTGATAAACAAAGTCAACCAACTAGTAGCACTAGCGCTGCAGTTAGTGCTCCTGATAAAACTGTCACTAACCCTGTAAATAATGAGAATCAGCCCACTGATGCAGCCACCAAGATGATGGCTAACAAAACAGAGTTGAACACTTCCAAGAGTCAGTCCACTTTAAATTTGGAGAGTGAGATTGCAAAAATTAAAATCTCTGTACCACTCTTTGAGCTGGCGACTCAGGATGTATATAAAGGCCAAATTTTGAGAGCTTTGAACTTAGGTGAAAATAGTGACACTGTCAACCTGAGTGATGATCAACCAGCCCTTCTGTTTGGTCCAAAGATAGAAGGGAAGTTTTAGGAGGGGGTAGTTCCACCTTTTTATATTAGTCTCAACATCCATGATAAGATTCTTCATAATGCAATGCATGATTCTGGAGCATCACACAACCTAATGCCTAAGGTAGTCATGGAAAGGCTAGGCCTAGAGATAACCCGTCCTTACAAAGATTTATATTCATTCAACTCTAGCAGGGTAAAATGCCTTGGCCTAATTAAAGACCTCTATGTGAGTCTTACTCAGATTCCTGCTAAATGTATGGTCATGGATGTTGTAGTGGCAGATGTTCCACCTAAGTATGGCATGCTATTGTCAAGGTCATGGGGAGCCAAGATGCAGGGAACAATGCAGATGGATGGGGCATATGCCACAATCCCTATTTTTAGCCAACTTAGAAGACTATACAGGGAAGCACAAATGAAATTTCTGGTTAGCAGCCACAAAAAGCTTGAAAATTCACCTTTATACTATGTGCATACAGACCTTGACTCCTTCATCTTTTGTAATGATGAATCCTTAGAGGGGTCAGAATCCCAAAATAGAGACACGAACAAGGAAACAGAGCCCATGGAATTTAACATAATGGCCACCCTGTATTTAGAGGAAAACAAAGAAGGAAACCCTAGACAGTGCACTGAAATGGAAATTCAGAGTGAGCAAAAAATAGAAGGTACTCAGTTAACTAGACATCCCTCACAAACCCATACATCACACGAAGAGCTAAACAACCCACAGCCTAGTGCGGACCCTATTACACAACATAATGGCGAACCCAACTATAGGGAGAGAAATGATAACAAAACCGAGAATGAACCCCTGTGGAAGATGTGTTTCGATGGGTCCTGCACAAGAAGAACTGCTGGAGCCGGGGTGTGGCTGCATAACACAGAGAATGACTACGCAGAGAGCCACGCCTATAACCTGCACTTCAAATGCACAAACAATATTGCAGAGTACGAGGCTCTAATCCTAGGTTTAAATCTGTTGAAGAAATTAGGAGCCTGTAAGATAGCCGTGCGGGGAGACTCTAAGTTGGTTATAAAACAAGTGAGCGGTGAATACACAGCCAAACACCCTAGGTTGAGGGCGTATAGGAATGATGTCGTAGATTTATTGAAAACATTTGTTGAATACAAATTAGGGTTTGTTCCTAGGAGCCAAAACGTCATTGCAAATGGATTAGCTTGCCTGGATAGTTCATACCCTAAGACTCCAAGCGACCAGCAAATCATTATACAGACCAAATTCAGACCTGCAGTGCCAGATAACGAAAAATATTGGCAGGTCTTTGAGGGCGATAAACAGATTGAAGATTTCCTAATAGGTAGGAACGAGTTTGAGTTTTCTGATTCAGACTCTGTGTCCGGTGATAGCTGCCTAAGTGAGGAACCCTCAGATAAGGAAGAAACACCCGGTAACATAGAAATAAACACTTTGAATGAACAAATTGGAAATTCAAACGGAGATTGTGAAAACACGGAAAATGAAGAAGTTGAGGTATTGCGGGCCAAAGATAATAACATACCTTGAGGTCTGGCACCTTTAGAAGACTTGTTTGACTTCGACGATGTAGCAAAAAAGCCCACCATAGAGCACGCAAACTCTAACATTGAAGAATGTAATATAGGCACAGAATACAAGCCCAAAATGATTAAATTGGCTAAGTCTTTACCCGCAGAAATGAAAAAGAAATACATTGACTTATTCAAGGAATTCATTGATGTGTTTGCGTGGAGTTATGAAGACTTAAAGGCCTATGACACGAACATCATACAACATAAAATACCTTTAAAGGAAAATCAGAAACCTTTCAGGCAAAAATTTCATAGGATAAACCCAAAAAAATTGCCTACAGTTGAAAAAGAGATTAAAAAGATGTATGAGGCAGGCATAATAGTTCCTGTGAGGTTCTCTGATTGGGTATCAAACTTAGTGGCCGTAAGAAAGAAAACAGGAGAGATCAGGCTGTGTATAGACTTCAGAAATATTAATAGAGCCTCACTCAAAGACAATTACGCTTTGCCAAAAATGGAACACATTCTACAGCAGGTAGTAGGCTCAAAAATGATTTCTCTTTTGGATGGTTTTTCAGGATACAACCAAGTTTTATTACTCCCAGAAGATCAACTCAAAATAGCTTTTACCACTCCCTGGGGCACCTTTATGTATGTTAAAATGCCCTTTGGACTGATGAAAGCCGGGGCAACCTTCCAAAGAGCAATTGATATAGCTTTTTCAAATGAAATAGGACACTTTATTGTCATCTATTTGGATGACATAACAGTCTACTCCAAGACTGAGGAAGAACACCTAGAACATCTGAGAAAAGTGTTTGAAAAATGTAGAAGGTTTGGTCTGTCACTGAATCCTAAAAAGATTGTATTTGGGTTGCAAGAAGGAAAGCTTCTTGGCCACATTATATCTGAAAAGGGAATTAGGATAGACCCACAAAGAGTTGAGGGAATACTATAGATCACACACCCAAGAAACATCAAAGAATTACAGTCCTTCATTGGGAAAATTAACTTCCTTAGGAGGTTTATTCCCAACCTAGCTGAACACCTTAGGAATATGACTAGCATGCTGAAGAAAGGTGTGGGAGTTAAATGGACTATTGGAGCTAAAAAATCTTTTGAATCAGTAAAACTTGCACTCACCCAAGCTCTTGTTCTAATTAGCCTAGATTTCTCAAAGGATTTCTTGATATTTTCATTTGCCTCTAAGCATACAGTAGTTGCAGTCCTACTGCAGAAAAATCCAGAGGGAATGGAACACCCAATTGCCTTTTTCAGTAAAGCACTAAGGGATACACCCTTGAAATACAATATAATGGAAAAATAGGCCTATGCCTTAGTCAAGGCCTTAAAAGACTTTAGGGTGTACATATTGCATTCCCACACTATAGCTTATGTGCCTAACATAGTGGTCAAAGATATCTTGTCCCAAGACTCAGATGGGAAAAGAGGCAAATGGATTGCTGTGATTTTAGAATACGACCTTGAGATAAAACCCACCAAACTAATCAAAGGGCAGGGCTTAGCTAAATTAATGGATGAATCGAATCTGCAAGCGCTTGACATTAACATGGTAGCTGCCTTGGATGAGCAGGAAGGACTGCCTGATCCCACTATTGAGGAGAAGTTTCAGAACTCTCCTTGGTACTCTGATATCCTTTATGTGCTCACCAACCTTAATGCTCCACCTGAAATGTCAAAGACTAAGGCCAGATTCATAAAACTAAAAGCCAGAAATTACTGCATTCTGAATGAAAACTTATAATGGAAAAATCCAAATGGCCTATTGCTTAGATGTTTGCCTGAAGTTAAAGCAGAAAGGGTTAAACAAGAGTTCCATGCAGGAGAATGTGGAGGCCACCTGAGCTGGAAAGCCACTGCCAACAAAATACTCAGGGCTGGCTATTATTGGCCCACACTCTTCAATGATATCCATAAGATGATAATTGCCTGCCACAAATGCCAGATTTTTGAAGGCAAGAGAAAACTCCTCCCCCTCCCTTTACAACCCATCACTGTTGAAGGTCCTTTTATGCAATGGGGCCTAGATTTCATAGGAGAAATACACCCTGGCTCTTCTGCACAACACAAATGGATCTTAACAGCCACATACTACTTCACTAAGTGGATAGAGGCCATACCTACTAGGAATGCCACAGATTCAATCATCATTAGGTTCCTAGAAGGTCATATCCTCTCTCGGTTCGGCTGCCCAAGGAAAATAATCACCGATAATGCTGCTGCTTTTGGATCCAAGAAAATGGTTGATTTTTGTCACAGGTATCAAATAGCACTTGGTCATTCAACTGCCTATTACCCTCAAGGTAATGGCTTAGCTGAATCATCAAACAAGAGCCTAGTGGCCATCATAAAAAAGCTACTGGAAGAGAACGAAAAGTCATGGCATAACAAGTTAGTGCATGCCTTGTGGGCTGACAGGCTTACAATAAAGAAATCCATTGGCATGTCACCATATCAACTTGTCTATGGTACAGAAGCAGTCTTTCCCACCAGCCTTGGGGTACCGGTGATCAAATTTTTCCAAGAGATTCAGACAGAAGAAGACAGTATGATGAGAAGGATAAATGAAACAATCCATCTCCAGCAAACAAGGGAAGAGGTCTATAACAGAGCTATCAAAGTTCAGGAAAACATAAAGAAGTTGTTTGACAAGAGAACCAAAGCTGCTGATTTCAAAATTGGAGATAAAGTTCTGAAGTGGGACTCAAGGAGGGAGGACAAAGGAAAGCACAACAAGTTTGACAGTTTGTGGCAAGGTCCATACATCATCCAGGCCACTGTGGGTCCAAATGCCTTTTTTCTACAAGAATTAGATGGTACATAACTGTTTGGGAGTCCTGTCAATGGCAGGATGCTCAAACACTACTTCTGCTGATTTCCGATTTCCAGTTTCCATTTCCATTGTACATACCATTGCAGTGTTTTGTTTTCAAGAAAAAGAGAAAAATGTTAAAAAAAAAAAACAGAAAGAAAGGAGAGGTTTAGACTTGCTCAAAACATGAACCTCTGAAATGCAAAATATTGGCTCTAATATGATCAAAACCTGAACCAAAAGAAGCAGAGTAGCTAGTCCTAACATGCTCAAAATCTGGACCAGCAAAGAAAAAATAAGAATTAGCTCTAACATGCCCAAAACCAAAGCTGAAATGAAGAAAGAAAGTGACTCTAACAAGCTCAAAACTTGAGTCACAAAAAGAAAGAAGGAATGCTTCAAGATTTCAGATTTCAAGCCTTCAAAGTTTTGTTTTAGTTTTCTGCAAGTTCCTGTCCATGTGAAACTGTCTTTATGCCTTGGATCTACAACAAACTAGACTGTCTAATCCTAGTTTGATTGTTTTTAAATTTCTGTTGTAGAATGTAGAGAAGAAATCTGCTGGATAGTTTAATCCCGGCAGATATTAGATTAGGTAGAGAAACATATGAGACCAACAATCTAATCTGGTCTCATGGAGCAATAAGGGTAGATTTAGAATAGGTTTATTTTTTGTTATAGAAATAAATGATGTAAAGGGTCTGCTAGTTCAAATGCACCCTAGAAGAGAAAATGCTAGGATTGTAGGATGGGTAGGTAGATTGTTTGGGAATGTTTCTGCTGATCTATCATGTTTGTGGAAGTTGAAAATCAAAGAAGAAGGTGGCTCAAGCAACAGGAATCTGGCCTACACCAAAGATCATTTTCTGAATTCTTAACTCCAAGAAGAAGCCATCCCCCATGTGGAGCCACTGTTAGCCCCTTATAACTTCCTTGACAAGCAAGCAAGGGGATAGATTGTTTTGTGAGCCTTCAAGGAATGCATTTCCCTTGAAAACACATCATCCTTGAAGCCTTTTCATGTTCCTTGCTCTCTGATCCTTTCCCTCTGCTGTTCTGAGTTAATGAGCCTCACTGATTAAAAAAAATTGCGCTCCAAAAGGCCTTTATTTTCCCTTTGCATCCCTGCAGAATGTCTCATGTTACCCCTTTTTCCCCCTTTGTCAAAGTTTTCCTTCTTCCCTTTAAGTCCCCCCTTTAACCTCTAAATCCTCCGTAAATTCCCTTTAAAATCCTACATCCACCCTTTGTTTGGCCAAATTCCCCTTTTCCCCCTCTATCGTTCCCCTTCCTAATCCTTGAAATGCACTTAAAATGGGCTAAAAACTCTCTTTTCAACTTTATAATAGGGCTTAGCCCCTTTCTCGCCAGCCCCTTTCAACCACTTCCCCATATGCCTTATGCCCAAGACCAAGTGCTTAATGCCTTGGGCGCTAGTCGCAATCGCAACACGCAAAAAGGCGCATTCCTTTGTTAAACGTAAAAAATTCGATGCGATTGGGTTTGGCGCATAAGTCCTCCGCCATGTTCTCCACCGTTGATCTACCACGTAGATCGGACGGTTCGGCGCTAATCGCAAAATGTTTCAATCACAATGTTTATATGGAGTGCTCCGATCGGCTCATCGCAAATGTTTGCGATGCGATTGATCGCAACTTAACTCCGATCATCGCAATCGCAACTCCCCTCTGATCGTTCCGATCCCCAATTGAATCGATCGCAACCCCTCTCCCGATCACTCCGATCGTACTTCCCTCCGATTGCTTTTCCCCTCCGATTGATCGCATCGCACATTTTCCCGATTGTAATTGTGATTACTCCCACTCCCGATATCCGATGCGATTGACCCCGGGCCCACCGTACCATACCTCCGCCCATTCATAAAATAAAGGGTTTTCCCCTTTGTAAATTTGAAACTTTGTTATATTTCATTTTTTCAAAGGTTTTCCATATTCCTCCTTTCCCAATCGCATCAGAAGTTTTGTGTTTACCACTCCGCCCTACTCCTGACTCTGATTTCCGATTGCGATTGTAACCCCCAGTCCCACCACTAAAGTCCTCCACCATTCATGACAAAAACCCATTTTTCCTTTGAAAAAGTTATGTTAGCCCCTTATAAATTCCTTGACAAGCAAGCAAGGGGCTAGATTGTTTTGTGAGCCTTCAAGGAATGCATTTCTCTTGAAAACACATCATCCTTTAAGCCTTTTATGTTCCCTGCCTTTGACTGTTTCCCTTTTCTATTCTTGAGTCTATGAGCCTCACTGATTGCTAAAAATTGTGCTCCAAAAGGCCTTTATTTGCCCTTTGCATCCCTGCAGAATGTCCCATTTTACCCCTTTTTCCCCCTTTTTCAAATTTATCCTTTTTCCCTCTAAGTCCCCCTTTACCCTCAAAATCATACCCAAAATCCCCTTTGAATCCTGCCCTTGCCCTTTGTTTGGCTAAAATTCCCCTTTTCTCCCTTATCGTTACCCTTTATGGGCCTTAAAATTCATTAAAAATGGGCCAAAACCCATTTTCTAACATTATAATAGGGCCTAGCCCCTTTTCTGCTAGCCCCAACCACTTCCCCACATATGCCCGATACCCAAAGACCAAGTGCTTAAGCCTTAAGCGCTAATCGCATCGGAGAATTAGAGCGGAGCGTTGAAATCCTTTGTAAACACTGAAAAACTCCGATGCGATTGTTTTGTTCTATAAGGCCCATGACGTGTTCTCCACCATTGATCTACCACGTAGATCGGACGGCCTGCGCTAATCGAAAATCTTTTCAGTTGCAGTGTTTATGTTAAATCTCCCGATCGGCTCATCGCAAATATTTGTGATGCAATTGATCGCAACTAAACTCCAATCATCGCAATCGCAACTCCCCTCCGATCGTTCCGATCCCCGATTGACCCGATCGCAACTCCTCTCTCGATCACTCCGATCGCAACTCCCCTCCAATCGCTTTTCCCCTCCGATTTATCACATCACACATTCTCCCGATTGCAATCGTGATTACCCCTGCTCCTGATCTCTGATGTGATTGACCCTAGGCCCATCGTACCATACCTCCGCCCATTCATAAAATAAAGGGTTTTCCCGTTTTTGAATTGGAAAATCGTTATATTTTGTTTTTACAAAGGGTTTTTCCCAATCGCATCGGAAGTTTTGTGTTTACCACTCCACACTACTCCTGACTCCGATTTCCGATTGCGATTGTAACCCCCGGTCCCACCACTTAACTCTTTCTGCCCATTCATATAATAAAGGGCCTTTTCCTTTGTCAAACTTGAATTTTGGTTTTATTTCATATACAAAGGGTTTGTACCAATCGCATCAGAAATATTGTTTCATATATATATATATCTCTGCCCCGCTCCGATTGCGATTGCGATTTCCATATGGGTCCCGCCTTGTACGATCATTCCCATCGCATTTCCGTTGCATTTCATTCATTTCCTTTGTATTTCCTCCATAGTCCAAATTTTCGTATTTGCACTAAGGTTTAATGTTTTATATCCATTCCGCCAATGTTCATAAATCATCCCACTGTTCAATCTCCGCCGTCGATCCTTGTCTCTAGATCATGATCAAATGGCCCACGCTCATTTCTCCACCATAACCCTATAGGTCACAGTTTACACCATACCAAAGCATTTTTCACCGTTGTTTCATATTAAACCACTGTTTTACCACCGCCGCGCCTATCATTTCCTCCACCCTCCATAACCAACCTTCCCTATGCATGGATTTCATGACTAAGTTGCGTGTTTTTGTAGAGTACGTGCGGTGGAAGACCGCCATGTTTCAAAGTCTCAGTATAGTTGCAGAGAAATAGGAAAAGACCATTTTCAAGAGCCAAACTCATGTAGAAAGGGCTGAGAAGACATATAACAGGGCTTGCATTAAAGGAACATAGTTTAAACTCCGTAAATCCTCTCTAGAGCCATTAAAGCATAGATTTCGCAGTCAAAGGAAAACCAGCGCACATAAATCAAAACTAGCAGGGTTTCACATCAGAAAATTGGTCTAAAGGACAAAGCGTCCATACTATTCCCTTTATTTACCATGTTCCAGAGAAGATTTCCGCCTTGAATACAGTCCGGGGCTACCAAAGCATTTGTTTCACCAATATGGCGGACCCCACCGTCATTCACTTCACTCTTTTTTTTATTCACCAGAGTACTACACAGTACTGCAGTCAGAGTACATCAGGACCATACCAGAGTAAATGGAAGCCGAAGAAGATCACTCTTTCGTTCCAAAAGGTACCAAAGATAAATGCAGAGGATTAAAATAGAATGGGCTTCGACCCTCTCTTTCTTTTCTGAGTTTAATGTTTCATTTAGTTTCCACCTACCTCCTCGGATCATCTTCTGCTATAAAACTCATGAGAAAATTATTGTAAAGGTTATTGATGAGATATCAGAGAATTGCACGCTGTTTATTTGAGATATAGTTTTTGTGTAAAGTTGTAAGATAGGCCGAGGAAATATGTATTCAAGCTGAATGTTCAAGCTGTGGGCAATGTTGTACATGACTGGTGTTGTTTTTTAATATGACAAGCACATTTCTTTGGATCCTGATCTAAAGCAGCTGGTGGTGTTTTTCTATCTCTGTGTTGTATTTCATTTCATTACACTTCTTCTGGCTTGCATCAGAAATATGGCATAGGATTTACCCTTGTTAGTTACCCTATGTTTCTGCTCTCCTTGCCTTAATGTTTTCTACTAAATGTGTTATCTAAGGATTGATTTCAATTAATTTAACTAGTGTAGTGGTCTGATATATTGCTAGCTGATGTATGAATTAATGGAATTTGTCTTTAGATGTTCTTGTTTAGATTTAATTGAATGAATTGGGAACACTAGGAGGTTTAGAAGTTTTCCTCTATCTCACTAGGATCCTTTTCAAACAATTGAACCTTTTCTAAGATCCCTCAAGTTGGAGGCCAAAGCATTGAGAGTTAAAAGTCTCTCTCTGATCTCAGGTCTTTAAATTTGTGTTCTAAAACCTTTATTGTTGTTTTCTCCATTACCATTCCATGTCACTCAATCATCTTTAAGATCCAATTCTTTAGGTAACTAGCCCAACTGAAAACTTGCACATTGAACAGCAAGTAAACCCTTTCCTGACTCCATTGCCCAATGGTCTTGATGTTCTCTGAGTTATCGACCTTTGCTTAAAATCCTCTTTTCCCATCCTTGTCTTATATTGGACCCTTCTTTCTTGATTCCCAACAACCAAACACATACAATCAAACAAACCTTGTGTCTATAACTAGCCTAACATCTTAAACTTGAGCCTCAAGACATATAACCTTTGCTAATATAGAGAGATCCCTATCTGGACCTAGGAGGGCTAGATCCTAAGGTCTGAAAGTGGTTCTGATGTTGTCTCATCTTTTGGTCTTGCCAACCTGGCCAAAACATGGGAACCCCAACAAGTTAAAAGTTCATTCGTTTCATTTATACAAGTGTTTTTTCCAATCGCATCAGAAATGTTGTTTCATATGTATATCCATTTGCCCCGCTCCAATTGCGATTGCGATTTCCATATGGGTCCCACCTCGTACGATCATTCCCATCGCATTTCCGTTGCATTTCGTTCATTTCCTTTGTATTTCCTCCATAGTCCAAATTTTCGCATTTGCACTAAAGTTTAATGTTTTATATCCATTCCGCCAATGTTCATAAGTCATCCTGCTGTTCAATCTCCGCCGTCGATCCCCGCCACTGAAACACGATCGAATGGTTCACGATGCATTTCTCCACCAAACCCTATTATTTGCCATTTACACCATAATACTGCATATTTCACCATTGTTCCATTCAAAACACTGTTTCACCACCGCCGTGCTATTGTTCTCCTGTCCTCCGTAGCCATTCCCCCTATGCATGGATTTCATAACTGGGTTTCGTGTTTCACAGGGTTATCAGGTGGGAAAGGCTGCCATGATTACACAGTCCTTATTACAGTGGCATGTTTTTCACCGACAGAAACAGAAAGGAGCAGCAGAGAGTCTAAGACATGAAAATGAAGATCTTTGAGCCTTAATTCTGTGTTTTAGAGGCAAAGTACCTGTTTGAAGGCATCATAGATCCCGCAGAGGATACAGAGCACATAAATTAATGAATAGCAGGTTTTCTACATTAGAAGAATGTTTTTTTCCAGGGAAGGACGGGTTTCCCATACTTTTTTTAGTCTATGCCGTGTTCCAAAGAAGATTTATGCTTTGACCACAGTTCGGAGCTACCAGAGCATTTGTTTCACAAGTATGGCAGACCATTCAGTGATTTATTTACCATTTTTTTTATGCACCAAAAGTACTACAGAGTTCTGCAGCCAAAGTACATCAGGGCCATACCAGAGTAATTGGAAGATTGAAGAAGATCACTCTTTCATTCCAAAAGGTACTAGAGATAAATGCAGAGAATTTAAACAGAATGGGCTTCGGCCCTCTTTTTCTTTTCTGAGTTTTAATGTTTCATTTAGTGTTCCACCTACCTCCTCGACTCATCTTCTGCTATAAAACTTATGAGAAAATTATTGTAAATGTTGTTGATGAGATATCAGAGAATTGCACACTGTTTCTTTGAGATATAGTTTCTGTGTAAAGTTGTAAGATAGGCCGAGGAAAGATGTATTCAGGCTGAATGTTCAAGTTGTGGGCAATGTTGTACATGACTGGTGTTGTTTTTTAATATGAAAAGCACATTTCTTTGGATCCTGATCTAAAGTAGCTGGTGATGTTTTTCTATCTCTATTTTTTATTTCATTTCATTACACTTCTTTTGGCTTGCATCAGAAATCTGGCATAGGATTTACCCCTGTTAGGTACCCTATGTTTCTGCTCTCCTTGCCTTTAATGTTTTCTACTAAATGTGTTATCTAAGGATTGATTTCAATTAATTTAACCGGTGTAATGGTCTGATATATTGCTAGCTGATGTATGAATTAATGGAATCTGTCTTTAGATGTTCTTGTTTAGATTTAATTGAATGAATTGGGAACACTGGGAGGTTTAGAACTTTGCCTCTATCTCATTAGGATCCTTTTCAAACAATTGAACCTTTTCTAAGATCCCTCAAGTTGGAGGCCAAAGCATTGAGAGTTAAAAGTCTCTCTCTGATCTCAGGTCTTTAACTTTGTGTTCTAAAACCTTTATTGTTGTTTTCTCCCTTACCATTCCATGTCACTCAATCATCTTTAAGATCCAATGCTTTAGATGACTAGCCCAACTGAAAGCCTGCACATTGAACAACAAGTAAACCCTTTCATGACTCCATTTCCCAATGGCCTTGATGTTCTCTGAGTTATCTACCTTTGCATAAATTCTTCTTTGCCCATCCTTGTCTTATATTGGACTCTTATTTCTTGATTCCCAACAACCAAACATAAACAATCAAACAAACAAGCCTTGTGCCTATAACTAGCCTAAAATCTTAACCTTTGAGCCTTAAAGACATATACCTTTGAAAATCATAGAGAGATCCCTCTCTGGACCTAGGAGGGCTAGATCCTAAGGTCTGAAAGTGGTTTTGATGTTGTCTCATCTTTTGGTCTTGCCAATCTGGCCAAAACATGGGAACCCCAACAAGACCCACGCATATGCATGAGGCCAGCCTTTGGCTTGGCTTTACGCATATATGCAGTCCTTCAATCCACACAAAGACCCATGCACCACAATTTAAAAAAGAAGAAGAAAAATGAACCTTCTCTTTTCCATATTCGTTTTTCCTCAAACAACAATTATTAGAAATCCTTTTAAAAAAATTTCACACAATGAAGGTATATCACATGAACAAACTGTTGATGAGGAAAATATTGCAAATTGTTAATGAGGAGAAGATTGCAAATTGTTGATGAAGAGAAGATTACAAATTCAATTGTAGGGACAGACAATGAAAGTGTATCATATAAAGAAATTGCTAATGAAGAGAAGATTTCAGACTGTTGATGAAGAGAAGATTGCATATTCCATTGCAAGTAATTAGAATGAGGGAGATCGATCTGAACTTCTTTGTGAGATACAAGCCATTACACTTCAAAACCTGCAAATAAGAAAAAATCAAACCACAAGTAATTGCCAGAAAACGAAATGCGTAATTGTCAAAAACACCTGATTTTAAAAAGAATTTTCTGAGCAAACCAAGTTGAATTAGAAAAAACTAAACATGGGTTTTTTCGAGAATGGGGTGAATTAGGTAATCCTATAAAAAATTTCTGAAATTCGTAGCCATTTGGGAGAAATTTAGGGTTCTTCGGAGCACTAATTTGCAGTGTGCGTGAGAGAAAAATGTTTTTTTTTAAATGAAAACAATCACGGTTTTATAAAATTCAATTTTGAGAAATAATCAAGGATATGATTTCCTTATTTGAAGGAAAATATGGTAGAATTCATCTGTGGTGGCACATGATTAGTGACAAATGGATTATTTGAGGCAAAGACATTATCACATGTGCATCAAATGCAAGTTGTATAAATTGAAAAGGATTCCGCCTTCATCTCCTTCATAGTTAGGAACTTGACTTTAGAAATTTCAAGCTTTTTATTTTTATCTTGCATGAAAGAGGCATTGGCATGACTTTGTTTCAAAAATATTCATAAGGACAATTATTTCATCCATGCTTTATTTCATTAAAAAAAGAAATAAA
Source organism: Pinus albicaulis (assembly GCA_034641835.2). Classification (NCBI taxonomy): domain Eukaryota; kingdom Viridiplantae; phylum Streptophyta; class Pinopsida; order Pinales; family Pinaceae; genus Pinus; species Pinus albicaulis. The sequence continues at coordinate 1,628,204,764 of CM076570.1, forward strand.
TAAAAATTAAAAAATAAATAAATAAAATAAAATCTTTATTAATAATTTCTTTTTAATAAAGAAAAAATTCAAAAAAAAAAATTAATAAAAAATTTAAAAAAAAAAATCTTCTTAATAATGGTTTGCAGGACAATTGGAAGATTATTTAGATGATTTCTAAACATTTGGCATTAATATTGTTGATGTGTATTTTTCTATAAAATTTTAACTTGCAGAACATAGCGAATCTTTGTGATGCCAATTGTTTTACTAAGCATAGTGCATGAAGTCATCTGACAATAGGGAGTTGATTTATTTTTCATGGTTATTCTTTAAAAATAGATTGTTATCGATATCATGAATTGGACCGAATATAGAACTTTTTGATTTACCTTAATCTGTTTCATTTGACATTTAATTTTTGCGTAAGAATCAGAAAGAAATTAGCTACTTCTTTTTTAACACACTTATGTTCTTTATGTCAAGTTTTTTTGCAGATTTGGGATGATCGAATGATCATTGAAGGAAATTAATTGTGCGCACGATTGGTTTTCAAAGAACCGATTTCATGAGAAACATAAGAACACGTCCATGTTCATATCCATCAAGACCATTACTTTTCCTCCCTTTTTGAATTGTAAATCCAACCAAGAAATTCAAAGCAAACCACCATTATTTTCCCAGCAAGAGTTAGTTGTTCATTTTCCTTCATTCACATACACTTTCCATTATTTTTTGTCTACTCCACAAATAAAAGCAAGAAGTTCACCTACATGCTTATTTCCCATTGTCATTTTCCATTTTTCATTGTCCATTTCCATTTTCCTTTTCCTATCCTTTTCATTTTGCAAATAAACCTTACTTCAATGCAAATTATTGAATCCATAGTCCTTCAAAAATTATTCTTTCATGCTCGCGTTAGATGATGGAGGATTCCTTAAGGTCTCCCTTCTAACAAGTCTTGGCCTATCGACATCAGCACATTATCTAGGTCCAAGACTAGAGTCCTTAATAGTACCTTGAGGCTTGTATGCATTAATGACAAGTTCTCTCGCTGACAATCATGGGAATACATCAATGTCCCTTGATCGTCAGATCTTGCAAGTGGCTCGACATCAGCTCATTTATTCGCACTTTGCAAGATGTACTTAGGTACCTTGGCACTCATTGACATTAATGGTGAGTTTGCCTCGCATTGGTTAATGACATTCATCAATGGTCAGTAATCCAATGACTTCTCTTCATGCTCGACATCAACACATTTATTCGCATGACTAGAATTGTACCATCGGATTTTGTAACAATTGAAGACTACATCATTTCAGCAGTTTGCAGCAGGAATCAATTTGTATCAGCAGCAATAAAGATCCCAATCTTGCCATCAGCACAAAGAGAACAAAGAGAACAAAGAAGCAGATCAAATTCATTTGTTTACATAGTTCATGATCCAACAACATCAATAGCCACACTCTTCAGTATACACAACTCATCCACATTTAAGGTAAGTGAAGGTATGTGGTTTTCTAATTTTTAGTCATGTAATTCATTAGAATGCTAAAATTGTAACTTTGGAAAAATTCCTCACTCCCTTTTTCACATTGTCATATCTTTAGTTGAGGGGGAAGGGACATCATTTCATATCCACATGTCATACACTATCACACATTTTCATTTCATTTCCACCCGCATATACTTCCCAACCAACTATTGTTGCAACATGATCCAAAAGATTATATGCCTTGCAAATGATCAATTCATTGATGAAGTAATTGATTCTAAATGTTTTCATGAACTTTGATGCAACAAAGAAAATAAAGCATTGTTACACAAGAACCATTGCTCAAAAAAACCGGTTGTCACACAAAAGCCAACCATAAAAAAAAATGTTGCAATCAAATGTATTATACTTTGCCAAAAGAAAATATTATAAAGAAAAGCTTGGAACGAATCGATATGATTCAAAACTCATAAAAGATCAACTCATGAACAAATGAATCATTGCAATAGTTGCATGAGGACATGCAACAACTTCAGTTGGGGGGTATGTTGAGTCTCAAAAGTGTTTTCCATATTCATACATATTTCCATTATGTCATTACCATTTAGCTCTCATTTCATAACTATCTGACCTAAAACCCTACATCAAGTAACCATTTTCATAAATATATGGGTTAGGATCCTTGTCTTCCAAAGTTATTTATTTTATGTGTTTAAAGTGAATTTATGATTAGAAACTAAAAAATTAACATGGTTTTATATATCTATATATGTGTTATAAGTTTTGTGACATGTGTAGGTCAAAATGAAGCTTCTAAAACACCTTTATGTGGCCTCACAAAACCAAATTCGAATTTGAGTGGAGAAGATCATGGGATCATGAGGACATGTGTCTCATTTCCTTTATGTATTGAAACTCTAAGAAGATATGTGTCTCATTTCTTATTTGTATTGAAACTCTAAAAAGACACATGTCTTATAATTTCCTATTTTGATTGTAACTCTAGAGATAGAGGGAGAGATTCATGGACTCTCATTAATGAGATAACTTCTCATATTTTTGTATAAATAGGGGAAACTTTTTCCTATCAAGGGTAGTGAAAAATAGGAGAAGAAGAGAAAGGATTAGAGATTGTTTTGTAATAAAGCTTAAGATGGAATGGGATGTAGATTTGTGAGTTTATCAATAAAGAAGTTCTTTGATGTTGTTTTTGTTAGAGTCAGTCTTTACATCCCTCCGTCAGAGATCATTTCTTTTATTGCATTTCATTTTTAGGTGTCTCATTTGGTTTATTCTTCTGCATTCCGTTAGGGGCATGCCATAATCTGACGGAAGGGATTTGTCACTCATACCCCTCATGCCTTATACCTGCTGGCTTAGGTCTGTTTGTCAAAGTTCATCAAGATCAATTTTAAAGCCATTTACAGTCCTGTTTTGGTATCTTGGTTAACAAAGAGTTATTTTGGTCATTAGGTCTAGGGTTTCAAAAATTTTGTCTTCAAAGTGTCCAATAATGCCAGCAGGCATAGAGGGAGGTTCAAAATAAGTTTCTATTTCAAAATTTTCATCATCAATAATGCTCAAGAATGATTCTTCTTCAAAACTTTGTTTTGAAGAAGAAATCGTCAAATTTATTGTTTATAATAAATATGTAATTTTTAGAGTTTTTTAGTTATGAAGCTTTTCAGGCGTAGCCCTGGTCATCCTTTGCCGAAGCTCAATGCCAACCATCCCTGTAAAATTGACAAAGATTCATCATTCAAGCTCAAAAAGTCAGAAGAAACAAAAAGAGCAGAGTTTGTATTAAAATCGAAAAGTGTCAAAGTTCTACAACTTTACAAAGTGGGTTATTTCAAAACAAAATCAAAATCCATGGTTCTATAAGATATTTTTCACATTCACAATTCATTTTCATTGCAAGAAGTTGTCAAAATGCTCAAGAGAAAATCGTGGAGGACGAAAATGTGTTTTTGAAGGCCGACTGTGTGTTAAGTTTGTGCGTGGCGCGTTGGGAGGTAGGCGCGACGCATATACTAGTTGTGGCGCATTGGGCCGATTATCACCGTGTATTTTGCAACTGGTGCGGTGCACTCACACAGTGCGGCGCACTGGGTTTTGTGCGCGGCGCACAGAGCCGACAGGCCAAACTTCACCACCGCTTCATCAATTTTCAAATCAACTCAACTTCTATGATCCAAGTAAGTTAATGAAGCCTTTGTAGTTGCTATTAGATGGTGTTTGGTGTGGTTTGGAGGTGGAATATAAGAATTTGATTGGTGAAATTATAAACCCTATCATTTTTTCCAAACTGCTCCATAGGGTTTATATTTGAAATTTAAAGTTTGGTTGTTGGTGCCAATTGGTTTGAACTCCATTCCCCTCTTGTGGTTCCCTTCTTCCTCACTGTCACACTGTCATCATACAGTCCCTCTCTTTTTCCCTCTATCCCAAAACCACTTATATCCCTTGTTCCCTTTTTCCCTATCCCTAAGCCCTACTATTCCTTATTACTCTCCCTCTCTCATTTCACTTGTAAATTCCCAATCCCCAAACTGTCAAGTGACTAATAGCACACTTTAGATCTCACTTGACAAACTCCACAGTCCTCTTTTCCCACTGTTCCCTATTTACCATAGTCCCTTGGCACACATTTGGCAATTGGAGGCGAATACACCAAACTCTTATTTTCACCACATACAGATCAGCATATACTTGATACATACCTTGCAGCACCATGACAGATACAGAGTCATCATATGAGCAAGACATTGACTCTACCACTGAGCTTAATGTACCGAGAAGGCCTCGTAAAGGAGGCAAACATGTCAGAGAAGAGCCCACATCGTTGATTGAACTACAAGCCTGCCCACTTGCTATATCATGCTTTCAGCAACAATCATGCTTTCAGTATTGTGAGATGATTGCTCGGGTTCAACATCTTCAGGAGTTAGCTCGGTTATTTGTTTTACACTTGCATGAGGGCCAGGTGAATCTTGCTGGTGTTAATTTCACCTTGACACCAGAAACCATTTCACAAGCCACCGGGATACCTAATGTGGGGGAGCAGTGGAATAAGAGACAGCAGCTGGACAAAGTGTTCTATGAGCCATACATCAGACCCAGATATATGAAGCAGCTCAGCCGAGTGTTTCCATTCCGGTTTCTGAAGGAATCCTATGCGCCATTGATGAGACTCATTATCAGGTACTTCAGTTGTGAGGGCAAATTCTCGCGCCTTTATGCATTACACATCAGGCTGTTGATGCATTTCACGAGAGTGAGGATGATGAACATTCCATATTTCATGTGTCGAAACATAGAGCGGATGACCACTCTTGTGCAGAAGAAGACCCTTGAGCAGCAGCATAACAACATTTATCATTATGTGCTCATCAAAATCATTGTGGTACATCAGCTTGGATTGCAGGGCATCACATGGGATGATTTCATTTCCCGTGACCTTTTCACAGCTCCTCAGCCTCCTCCCGAGATTTTTCATGATGTAGGCGAGTCTTCACATCAGTTTGAGGGTCTCGAGATAGCGCCTATCAGTGTGCCAGTGTGTGTTACATATCAGAGAGGCACCAGAGCCTTATTTGCAGCAGCAAGACGAGTACTATCTCCACCCGGGGTGGAAGGGGTCTTGCCACCGTCATCAGCAGTGCGAGTACTATCTCCACTTGGGGTGGAAGGGGTCTTGCCTTCGACATCAGCACAGGTACAGGACAGAGGCAAGAATCCTATGCAAGATGAGGGCCCTTCAGGAGGCCAAGACACTGATTTCGTTGATGTTGATTTGAGCTCTCCTAGCTCAAAGATGAGAGAGATCATCCAGGAGAAGAAAGCTGAGATTGGCACATTGAACGAGAAATTGTAGAGAGCTCAGTGCATTATAAATTACTTGGAGCAGCGAAATAAACAATTGGAGGATCAGCAAATGATCATAGAGTTGCAGAAAATTCGTGAAGACCGGGAATTGGCCTGAAAGAGACATGGTGACATGACACCCATTGAGCGGTAGATTTGGCTTGAGAGAGTCAACATTCATCTTGAAAAGTTGTTGGCGAAGGCCAATAGGGACAAAGACATGCTTAGGCACATGAAGAACCACTATTGGGCCCGCACTCATGTTGGCAAAGCGAGAATCAAGATCCTGAAAGCGAGGCTAAGGAGGGCACTGAAACGTCGGAAGAGGGAGGATAGGCTCCGGATCTTGGCCGAAACTTCTTTGGCTGAGCATGGTACTTGATTATGGACCTTCAGTCCAAATTTCAAGGAATTTGGAGAAAATTTTGTCATTTTTTAATTTTTTGGTCACAAAACAGATTTTCTTGCCCGACGCGTAGCACCACCTTGCGCGCGCTTATGATTGGCAACTTTGCAGGAGGAAAAATTTACATTTTTGGATTTTTTGGAAAAATTTATGCATGCTCATGGATTACCTAAGGATTTCATCAAGTTATGGGTGGTCTTAAGGGTAAAAAACACTCCAAAAATGGCCTTTCTGCCACTTTTTTCACCCACAGGAACCAGTCTTGGGAGATTGACGTTTTGGAGGGGAAAATGACATCCAAATCCAGCAATTCCACTTGGGTTGGATAGTAGACAGCAGGGCTTTCTAACGAGCTATCATGAGATCAATTTGGACTTCGGGAAGTGCCTCAAAATCAGCTTCAAAGTTGTGCTACGCATAGAGTTTTTGGGCGCGGCACATAGAGGAATTTGGCCTATTTTTCACTCTTCAGCTCAGAAATTCGCCTAGTTTTGACTAGTTTCACTTTTTCATGTAACTATTGATCTACCTTGATGTAATTTGATGACTATGATGTAATTTTGGCACCTTTTTACTTGTTCTAGAGGATTCATTCACTAAAAAGTGAAAATTAAATGAATGAATCAGTTTCCTTCCATATAGAGGCAAGTTGTTTGATTAGATTTCAGTTCCTAGTTTAGAATTGGTTGAAACAACTCCTAGAATGATGAGGTCGACCCCTAAAGTCTTGGGAATGGGTTTGGATTGCCTATATCATGTATTTTCTGAGTCATTTTTAGGGTTGGATACTTGGGAATTTTTTGGCACTCTATTGTACATCACTTCTGCATTTTTGGCTAAGGAAAGACTAGGGTTTTGCAGCACTTGTTGGGATCCTTGTGGCTCTGTGTTTTGATGGTGTTTCTTCTCTATGTATTTGTAAGTTCACTAATTTTTAGGTGTATCATTTCCTTCTACTTCTCTTCTTAAATTAAACAAATCAGTGTTGAAGGTGGAATTCAGTAGCTTGCTTTGCTCTGCCTTTGGTTTTGTTTGATTTTACATGTTTTCATCTGTTTGGAGAGGATCCTTGAGATCTCTTTCCCTCTTCAGCTCCTCAGCAGTCTAAACCTTCCATACTTTCATTTCAAAGCATGAAAACCATTGCTTACCCTGCCCCAATCAGAACTCTGCGAAAACTGGGCCTTATCCCCACACCCAAAACTGCCTTTCCCTTTTTTCAAAAAAAAAAAACCCCAAAATCAAAATAAAATCTTTTCATCTATATACCTAGCCTAAAATTAGTTTTTATTTTAGTCATCTCAAGCCCTATTGATACATTTTTCCTGAGATTTACCCGGAGAGAGCCCTCTCCTGTTCTTGTAGGGCTAGCTACCAGACTGAGCGTGGTTTGATGTTACCCTGAACTCTGCCTTCTTCAGCCTAAGGTGGATTTAGGCAATAACAATTTTGATCACTTCTTCAAGGAGCTAAGGATTACACTGAATTGGTAGCAGAGGGCCCCTACTATTTGAGGAGGTTTTACATGTTTTCTAGATAAGTCATTTTCAATTCCGTTTTGTCATATTTCCTTAGATTTCTTTCTGAAATAATAGTTTTTAGCATTATTTTTCATGTCATTTTCTTAGATAAAAGATCCTCATGATATTGCAGTTAGTCTCTTTCTTAAGCTCTTCCAATACATCTCTATTAAATGAATGGGATTCAATTGTGATATTCTGAGTTATTAGCATTTCATTTTCTGTTATTTAGTTAAAAAGAAGATCCTCATTATACTGCAATTAGGCTCTTTCAAAAGCTTTTCCAGTAAACCTCTAATTCACGAATGAGACTAAGTTGTAATATTTTGAGTTATTGATTATTTTTCTTCATAGAAGATCCTTATCACATTATGATTAATCTCTTTAAAAAAGCTCTTCCAATAAACCTCTAACTCATGAATGAGATTTAGTTGTAATGTTATAAGTTGTTTCAGCATTTCCTTTTATGTTTTAGGAGATCCTCATTGCATTAGAATTAATCTTTTTCACAAGCTCTTCCAACAAATCTCTAACTAAATGAATCTGATTAAGTTGTAGTGTTTTGAGTTACTTTTCATTTCATGAATGTTCATTTAGAAGCTGTAATATCCATGGATTAGGACTCTCTGTTTTCATCATTTTCTAATTAGGAACAGAACTTGCAAATAAATTCTGTTTTAATTCATTTATTAATATTTCATTTTCTCCCTTTTGACATAGATCTAACTTCATCTTTTTAGCATAGAGTAGCATACTAAGCATCAAACATAAAAACCCAAAAACATCAATAAAACACTAAAAACAATGAAGTAAGAAAAATGGATACTTAGGCACATATAGTGCATCACACTTCATCAGTTTACTAGCGCTGGTCGATAATTTATGTTAGAAATTTAGGACACTAAATTGACTAAACAATGGGTTTGTTGAGTCATGTTCTGTCCGTCTCTGTCAATATGTATGCCCCCTTTAGGAGACAATGTTTTATGATGTAGGGTCTTTTCCACAAAGTTTCAAACTTCCCTGGCCCTAGGGCTTCTTTTGCGACATTGCAGCGGAGTAATAACTCTCCCTTAGTGAATGAATGAGGGTTGATGTGGTGGTTGAAAGATGCTTTTACCCGTTTCTTGTGGGCCTCGTTGTGTTGCATCGACTGTCGTCGTCTTTCATTGACAAACTCTAGTTGTACTAAACGTTGTTCTAAAGGTTGGGTATCATCGAGGATTTTTATGGCGGCATGTAAATTCAGGATCTCGCATTCTTTGGGAATCACGGTTTCGACTCCGTATACCAAGTGGAAGGGGGTGAAACCAGTGGATGTTTTCACTGCCGTGCGGTATGCCCATAGGGTAGAGAAAACAATGTGGTTCTAGTTGGTTTTGTGGTTATTTACCATGCGCTGTAACATAGTTTTGAGGACTTTATTCATATATTCTACCTATCCATTGGATTGGGGGTAGTATGGTGATGCGAATTCATGGGTGAATCCGAGATGGTGAGATAGCTCCTCGAAAACTTCGTTTTCAAAGTGTTTCCCATGGTCGGAGACTAACTCCTTGGGAACGCCGAACTGGGAAATGACATGGTTAAACAGAAATCGTGCAGTGGTTTTTGTGGTGTTGTCATATGTGGGCATAGCCTCTGCCCACTTGCTGAAATAATCGACAGCCACGATGATGTATTTTTTATTGCCCAACGAAGCAGGGTTGCAAGTCATGAAGTCAATCCCCCATTTTCAAAAGGGACTAGCGACGATGACAAGGTACATGAGAGAGGGAGGGGCTCTTCCTTTATGCTCGAAGCGCTGACATTGCTCGCAGCTCTTGACTGTTGTAATGCAGTCGTGAAACAAAGTGGGCCAGAAATATCTTGCTCGTAGGACTTTTTGGGTGGTGCCCATTCCTGAGAGGTGGCCACTGCAAGCTCCATCGTGGAAGTCATTAAGGACTTGTTCCACTTGGTCGTGAGTAAGACATCGACATTAAATGGTGCTGATGCCCCGTCAGTATAAGACATCTCCCATAAGGAGGTATCGGGGGGCCTGATGGCGAATGCGCCGACAATCGTCTCGAGTGAGGTGGGGTCTGAACTTTTGGGTTCGTAAGAAGAGCATGATATCTCTGTACCAAGGGTCATCGGTTGCTATGAAGAAGAGATGTTCGTCTGGTAGCGAATCATTTACTGGTGACCCTTTGGTATGACTTGGGAGGTCCGTAATGAACTCTGTTAAGATTAGCGCCTTTTTTCTCTTGGGGGAGAGAAACTGTAAGTCGTATTCTTGTAGAATGACTATCCAGTGGGCATACTAATGGTTCATTAGGTGGCGCATGAGCATATATTTGATGGGGTTGATATTTTCGATGACCGTTGTGTTCTTTAAGATGATGTAATGGAAAATATTTTGGACTGCATGTATCAGCGCTAAGGAAGTATTTTCTTCAGGTTCATATCTTAATGTCGGGCCTAGTAAGGTTTTGCTGACGTAGTAGATTATGTGCTCCTTCCCATCTAGGCCCTCCTGGATCAATATTTCGACCAAAGTAGTCTTGGATGCTGATAGATACAGGATGTAATCTTTGTTCTAGTCTAGGGGACTGATGAGTGGTGCTTAAAACAATGTGTCTTTCAGCGCGTAAAACGCTTGTTGGGAATGGTCGTCCCATTTGAATGGGATTTCTTGGTGAAGGAGGTGCAGGAGCCCTTGAGCGCATGTGGCATAATCTGGGATGAAACGTCTCATAAAATTGGCCTTCCCCTGCAAGCTTTTAATTGCCTGAGGGTTCGAGGTGAAGGTACCTCTTTGATCGCTTGGACCTTAAGGGGGTCCACTTAGATTCCTTGCTGGGACACGATAAAACCTAAAATTCTTCTTGCTGTGACGCAAAAGATGCACTTGAGGGGGTTCAAGCATAGGTTGTATTTTCGGAATCATTGGAATACCAGTCGTAAATCCTCGAGATGGTCTGAGTGCTTCTTGGATCGGACCGTTAGGTCGTCCAAGTAGGCGAGGATAAGGTGTGCCAAGTCATGAAATATGTAATTCATGGTTCTCTGGAAGGTGGCTCCTATGTTTTTCATGCCAAATGGAATTACCTTGTATGCAAATATTCCACAGGGGGTAGTGAACGCGGTTTTGTACCAGTCGGTGTGGTGGATCTGAATTTGGTTATACCTGGAGAATCCATCCATGAAGGAGAGGGCCTCATGACCCGCACAAGCTTTGATGACTTCGTCAATAAATGGGGTAGGGTAATTTTCCTTGGGACATGCTTTGTTCAAATCGTGAAAATCGATGCAATGGGGTAGATAAACCCCGCTTTGTGAAGCTTGTCGATTTCTCGTTTTATTGCTTCTGCCTTTGATGGGTGTAGTTGATGTTGTTTTTGGCTTATTGGAGGTATGTCAGGCTAGGTGTAAATATGGTTCTCTATGATAGTAGGACTAAGCCCGGGGATTTTTGAGTAGTCCCACGTTAAGATATCTCTATAATCTTGTAGAAGTTGGGTATGAGAGGTTATTTCTTTTGGTGAACATGCTGCCCCCAGTGAGATTTCTTCGACCTTTTTAGGATTTTGTGATATATTCACCTTGATGGTAGGTGAGATATTTGACATGTTTCCTTCCTCGAGATCATCAGGAGCTGGGATGGGGTTCTTGAGCCAATCGACCTTTTCTGATGGGAGGAAATATTTTGATTCAATCACATAAATCCCTTGTTCTTAAGTTTTGTCAGGACTGAACACTTTTTGTGGGAGAAAAGGCGAGCGGTGATGCATTTCATCCCATGGACAATCTGGCTTCATCATGGCCTTAAGGATGTCCTCATTTGAATGAAATAGGGATCCTAAGGGGGATTGAATTTGTGAAAGGTTGTGCAGAAGAGGTTCAGTCCATACAGATTTGGTTGATAGGCATGAAAAGGATTCCATCATCAACGTGGTGGAACCAGACACGGTCGACAAAGTGCAGACATATTGGGTCTGCACTGTCGTGGGTACAACTATTCATGTAGTTGCAGTTGACTTGACACCTAGGGCAGATGAGCAGACAACTCGAGTCATAGTTCCAATACATAATGATATGAATTGTATATGGTGTATCGTGTCGTCGGTGTTTGGTGGGGGAAGAATTTCTGTGATAGGAGCTTGCGTGAGCGCAAAGCTAGATCCCTCGTTAGGATGGGCACTTTCTAGTGGATGGAAGTTATGCTTGGTATAGAGGTGCCTGAATGTTTCCATTGGTGGGCACGCCTTTGGTTCATGGTTATGGCCAGTGAAAATGGTGCACAGTACCACTGTGCCAACTGAGTAGATTGTGTGGAAATCAACACTACTCTTCGTCCCAGAAGTGGATGCTCGAAAGGGATCAAATGTAGAGGAGGAGGTCCTCTGCTTCCATTTTCGATTTTTTGGTGTGGGTATGTCTAGCTCTCTTGGGGAGTGCAGACTTAATGCCGCTCTTTCCGCTCAAAGCTTCGGGATATGATCACATTTTATTGTATGATGAAAGTGTGAACAAATCCGACAATAGCTGTGCGTGATCTTCTCTTGGTTAGAGAGATGTCTTTGTGGGAGAGAATAGACTATGCAAAAATCGTTTATGGTGTTCTTTAGTTCTTTTCACTAATTGACTTAGTGGCCAATCAAGTTGCATAATCCACATGTTATCCTAGGTTGAACCTGGGTCATGCTTGGTTAGCGCACCTTCCTAAATTTCCCATTATGCCGACATGGGTATGGAGTAGACTGCCTGGGGGCGTTCTGCCTTCCATGTTGGTTTTTGGGTTCTAGGTTGATAAGGTCTTGACGTTTTGTCTCTAATATATGTATCATGTCGATTAGAGGGCGTACTCGCGGGATATAGGTACAGTGTTTCTCATGGTGATTTCCCTGACATACTAGGCAAAAAATCCTTGATATGGGATTCTCGTCCTGCTCGTTTGATGGCGTGACTGGGTACCAATAGCGAAGTGCTTCCAAGTCAGGGCAAGTGGCGAACACATGATTGGGCATGCTGCATAATGCACATGTTGGTCTTCTTTGTAGAGGTCGGTGGGGGGTGACTAAGGGTTCCGCTACTGATTGCTTTTCAGCTGACAGGAAGAGGATGGATCTACTCGTCACATATTCTTGAGTTGTCGAGTTGTTCATGGATTTAGAGTTAGAGCCATATTCTCGGGAGAGGCTGAATATGGTTGAGCGCAAACTAGCTAGCACTAAGCGAAAACAGGGTATGTAATATCATTTTTCTAAAGTGTGGTTGTCAACACATAAATGACATGTAAATTGCATTGCTCGCAAACCAACATAGTAAACGTGCTCTACTAGATACCACTCGTGGATGAGTTCTAGGGCCGCACACTCTTTGATGAAGTGGCCACGTTCATCGCACAATGTGGAGTGTATGATAGGAGGGGGGAAGATGAACGGGAGTCTTTCAGGTGACTGTTGTTCCTTCTGTAGGTATAAAATGATGTGAGGTTCATCTCCAAATGACTAGGTGGAGGGATCCTCTTGATAGGATTGCTCGATGGCGTGTAAGGCGTCCCTATATCACAAAATTTCTAGACAATGATGGATATAGTGCCCATAATTGCTGCAGATAGTGCATGTGTGGTTAGTACGCAATTCCTTGCCTTTATTTTTGTTGGCAGGTTCCTTTTTACAGGAACTTGTTGCTGCGATGTCTACTGTAGAGCTAAGGAGGGGTTTTAATTCGTCTAACTCTAGGTAGATGTGGATAGGGTGGCCTACTATGCCACATATGGCGTAAGGTTGTAACTCCCATTGCATGGTGGTATTTTCAACCTTCTTCCCTCTTTTATTGGCATTCTTGGTCACAATCATTAGTTTTGTGGTAGGAATTGCCTGGGCAAGGATGTTTGCAACAGTCTCCTGAACGGGTGGGGCCTCCTCATACTGAGGGGGATTAACCCTGTAGAGGTGATGTGTGTGGCTCCCGTCCCAGTAGGTGGGACCAGGTACCAAACTGGGATTGCAAAATATACCTTTGGCAACACCACAGTGGCCAAGACCTACTGGAATACAAAACCAGTTGGGGGCTAGAGGAAAGGAGTTTGGGAGATGATGTAGGCTAAAGAGGCTTTCGTGGCCAAGGAATCAGTGTCATTACAGCTCGTCTCCATGTCTTGGATGGCTTCGGTTCTCGATGTGGACATCATGCATACTAGGGCTTCTATGACAGTCGATGACGATTCTAGTATCACAAGGGGGTCTCCTAGGAATGACCGGAGGATGGACGACAGTTTGAACTGGTCGGGGCCATATTCTTGGTACCGTGTAAGTGTCCCGGAAGTTATGTCTATGTAGGGTAGAATGACATCGGTATTTTTTAGGGGTCACTTTTCGTTGTATGTCAATTGGTTGGTAGTAATGATGCGATCCTCATGGGGGAATATCATAGTTTGGAAGACAATGGCGACTATGGCTGACATGGCATACATATAACTCCGACCAAGGAGTATATGGTAATCTAGTTGAGCATCCAAGACTTCAATGTCTATAAGGACCATCTTTCCTGCTAATCAGACCAAGACATTTTGGTAGAGTCCGACGAGAGCTGAAGGTCGTCCGTCATATGCTCTAAGCGTGGTGTCTGATGGCTTTAGTTCAGGAGATCCTAACTTCTGCCAGAAGTTCTTAGACATGATGCATGTGGATGCACCTTCATCAATGATACATCGATGAATGGTGATGTTCTGAACTGACACCGGTATCTGGAAGGCGACCATCGAAGAAAGCCTTGGGGTGGCTCTATCTAAATCGAAATCCATTAGGTGCGAATCGACAGGGTCGATGGCGGCTAATGTGGAAAGAAAGGGTTTCCTTTTCTTTGGGCATGATTGTAATACCTCCAAAGCTGACATGGTAGCTGGATATTGGGCTAAATCATCCACAATGCTATAGTTATGGGATGCTTGGGAATGGTTTCCTGCCTGCCTAGTTGGTCCCTTAGCCATTTTTGGCAAAGGTTCAATAGGAATCTTTGATATGGTCAAAGGTATTGTCGGTGCACTTGTACTAGCCCCTAATGAATTGGTTTCTGGTGGGGTATCGTAATTTCATTTTCGTGTCTGAAAAAACATTTCTTCTCTAGTCATGTAGATTTCATGGTTGTTTTTTCTAGAATCATCGGGAGTTGTTGTTGCTCTTGGGTGCTAACTGTCCCTTGATGTGGGAAAGGCACTTGCATGATGGTTGTCTGTCATGAGGATCCCCCTTGCCCCTGATTACCTTGCAGCTTCTTCAGCTTAGGGAGGCCGGGACAGTGGTGTCTTTAATGACCGTACTCATCACAAATGAAACAAGAGTAGTTCGTCCGAAGATTTTCCCTCTTTTTCTGACCGTGGGGGTTGCTTGGCTCCTGGTTTTGATTTCAGTTGGAGTTGCCTCTAGCCTGAGATCACAGAGGGAATTGCTTGTTGTTTCCCCCCTGTACAGGATCCCCTTTCGCTTGTTTTTTCATTTTTTACTTGCCACGTTAGGAGGGTAGTTCAGACTCTCCTGATTGTATGGTTTGCACGGTTGTGGTTCAGAAAGTTGTACAAAGTTAACTTGTGCATTATTCTGCATGGGTGGGTTTTATGCTGGGGACTGAGCATATTGCGGTCCTTGTCCTTGGTTTATGAATGGCTGCTAGGGGGGAGCTCTTCCATCAACATGTCTAGATATGTACTGGGTCCCCTGAGCTGGAGGATATGGACCTCCTTGCTGATGCTGGCACGAAGACGCCCTATTAGTCATGTTTTGCGAAGGTGCATGATGACTCTTGTAGTCGGGTTGCGGGATGTTCTGGTTAGAATCATATGTGTAACCGGGGTACTGAACACTACTGCTTAGGTGATTTTTGGTCAATGGCCCTATCAAACAGTCTGCGGAGTTCGACGCACATGGAAATTCATTGTAAGTTTGCAAGCGCGAGGCATTAGGCAAGATATTGTAAATATATCCTAACATAGATCAGCTCGAGTTTTTGGGCCTTGTTGATGGCGTCCTCTTCGGATATGGGGTTTTGCGTTTCCATATCCTTTGAAATATTTGCAGTGAGAGTTTTTAGGAATAGTTCTAACAAAACTCGATCGTCGAGTTTGGCTTTGCACAAACTACGACGCTGCCGCCATTCATGGAGGTGGTCCGAGATATGGATGGCGAGTGTTTGCCTAAAGTGAGTTAGTAATTACATCTCAAAATTGTGGAGGATGGGTAGCATAAAATAGGTTAAGAATGCAATAGTGAGGGCACTAAAAGTTCTATGTGTATAAGATGGTTTCTCCACATACCATTTTGTGGCTGTTCCAGTTAGGGTGTGTTGAAATAGTCTCAGTCAAATAGTATCGTCAATGATGTTGTTCAACGAACACCACAGGTGGACAGTCATAACATGATTTCTGGGGTCTTTCGCTTGTTTCCCTTCGAAATTTGGAATGTCCGAAGGGAGCTTCATGGGCATGGGTGGCCATGTAGGGTTGTGTGCAATGGGGTCGTTTGTCAACTTGGTTAAATCTGGTAAGTTTAATGAAGCTAAGAAAGGTGACTGTGAGTTGGTAGCCATTGCACCCTATGAAAACACAGTGTTATGGTTGGGTATAGGGTTTGTCTGTGATGTACCTGACTGTGAATTCACTTGGCTTCCCGAATGGGTAGCACTTCTCTGCCCCCTAGGGGTTGTGGGAGGAGTGGTATGTTGTGACCCTATTGGGGTGTTCACCGGTGTGGCGTTGGGTGACCGACTAGGGTTCCCAACTAACGATGCCCCAATAAAGTATCAACCAATAAGGGTATCAATGTTATGTCCTTGACGCCTAAATGGTAAAAGACTTGGAACCCCTCCTGGTAATGGGGGGAGGTCCAAAAGACATCTAGATCGACAAGGTCTCGTTGGGTCCGTTCTGGCGTTGACTAGGTATGGTTTTGGAAATATTTGAGAGGATAGAGATTATAATCAAAGAAAAAATTTTATCGCATACATAAAACAAAGCAAAAATGAAAGATAAATTTTCCCTTTAGATTAATCCTATGTGACCAGTCAATAAAAAAATATGGTTTTTTTTGTTTTTGCGTATGATACTCAAATCCTAAAAGACCTAATCATCCTCACAAGCTCAAATGTAACTGAGCCTTGAGAATATATCTTGCGAATGCTGGCATGACGTCCCAAAATAACTGGCGATGCCCCCAGTCAACCGAAGAAAATCGACCAAGGTAAGGGTAGAGGACCTGGTGCTGCCTACATTGTCACCTATAGGGAAGGATGCCCTAGTTTTTGCCACTAAGTACCGTCGTCCTACGTGAGCGTTCGAGTCTTAAAATTCTTAGTAATTCAACTACCTATATCGAGTATTAGACGAGTTAGGTGGCCTCGAATAATACCGCACACACTGGGCCTAAGCTTAACCCCCTCTAAATCGGGTCTCTATGGTGCTTGAGTTTTCTTTGCCGTGGGTGGATAGAAGGATTTAAAAGTTCCCTAAAAGTCAACGTCTATGTTTCAAGATGTAAACTGACCAAGCCGGCTTATTGGATGCCTACCCCCTTGGTCCTAACTTACACTGTAAATTCTCTTGTGGCCCCTATGGGGAGATTTTAATGAGTTTAGTTAAGTTAGTTTTAGGTGGCTTTGATTCACTTAAGGTGTGAATGTGTGTGAGTAAGAGGTGAAAAATCACATAGTTTTAACATGTGGATATGCGGTGATCCTTTTCAAAATCCCCTATTAAACTATGTTTTGTTGTTCCTTGCTCAGAAGAAAAACATGTGCGGATATGGGCCGCTTACAATGTAGCCTAGTTAATCTAAATGATCAACTATAGGGAGATGGTAAATTATCAATAGAGAGTGTTCATTTGCTTGCCTAGGATCACCCAAGGGTGCAAAGGTAGCATAGATTACTTGCTATTTAAGGATAATTAATTCCTAGTCCTGGATCCTAGTGCCAAAAATTGAACTAAAATTAATGACTTTAAACTAGGAAAATGAAAAATATTTAGCCAAGTATGTGTGGACTAGGGCCACTTACTTTGGCTAATTACCTATGTTTTTTTTGGTGTCTAAATTCGCAAAACATAAATTATTTCAAAATGCAAGTTAATTGCCCCCTACTTAAAATATGTGCTCACTTTGAGAAAATAAACTTGAAATTTTAAAACTAACACCTAAACTACTGAAATGCAGCCAAGAGTGACTTTTAACAAGTCATGGGACACCTCACACAGTGCTGAAAAATTTCTTATGGGTTTCCAGTCACTTTACAAACAGGAAATGAAGGGAAATAGCAGAAATTTTCTGCCTCTGGTTTCCGTGCACAAAAGGCTCACACAAGTGTGAAGTCTGCGCCTGGGTCACTACTGAATGCACGCGATCGGGCGTGTTATTCTGTGTAAAAGCCACGCCAATTTCCTACAACAAATTTTTGGAGCTTCTGAGCTTCGGCCTCTCACTGAGGGTGAACAGGTAGAGAAGAAGAGAAAAGGGGTTGTTCAAGCCAAACTCCATAGCAAAGAAAGAGATCTCTGCAAAAGGCACAACCACATTAACTAGGAAGTAAAATCAGTGGAGTCGCAAATCCTCTGTTGGTGGATTTGGTGCATGAGTGTACCAATCCACACTTGCTTAAGAGGAGTGGTTGTTTCCTCTTAAGTTCGTGGTCACAGACATATAATCAAAGGAGTCAGCAGGTAGTGAACATGCCAAAACATAAAACATACTAGATAAAGAAATATCATGCATATATAGAGAGAAAATAAAAACTAAACTAAAACAAATAATACAAAAGCTATTATAGAGTCAAATAACACAATAATACGAGCTGTGGCGCTTACGTCCTCTCTTATTGAGTGCTATTGTGAATAAAGGATGAAATCTTTACCCACTTGCCAAGGGGCCCTTAGAACTATGGAGTTCTGAGACCCTATGCAAGTATGTCTTTACCTCCAAGCTACCTTGGCAAAAAGTCCCTCTCTCTACTCCGAAGGATTGGAGCTGTTGGATGGCCAACAATTGAATCCCCTCTATCTTTGCTATGGATCACACAGTGCTAGATTGCTTGCAGCAATTTTGGCCAGCATAACAATGTGTTCTCTCTTTGTTCATCTCTTGGTGGCCTTTTATAGAAGAATTCAAACTCTCCTTCCCTCTCTTGGTACATTGATGGATAGTGACCCAAGAGAGGAGGATGATTCCATTGTGTGCCACATTATTCCATTGTGTGCTCCCTTGAGGTCCTGAGGAGGCTTGGGCGTGTTAGCCCCCCTATGAAATTATTGACAAGCAAGCTGGGGGCTAAACTGTTTTGGAGCCTTCAAGGAATGCCTTTCCCCTTAAAACCCATCCTCCTTGAAGTCTCTTTGTGCTATGCCTAATATAAGTTCCCTCTGCTGATTCATTTCCCAAAAGGCTTAATTTTTCCCCTCATAACCCTGCAAATTATTCCATTTCATCCTTTGTTTTCCCCTTTGTCAAAGTTCCCTTCCTATCCCCAAATTTCCCCCCTGAACCTTCTAAATCATTCCCATACCCTCCTAGAATCATACCTACACCCTTTGTTTGTGCTAAAATCCCCCTCATTCACTTATCGTTCTCCTTTTTTGACCTAAACATGTGCCTAAAATGAGAAAAAAAGATATATTTCATGTATATAGGTCCTAGCCCCTTCGGCCATAGCCCTGCGCGCCTTTACCGTCCACAGAACCCAGCGCTATGACTGAGCCCCAGCGCTGAAAGGCGTTTTCTGTATCTGTTCATCAGACGCATCCTCGACCGTCGATCTTGGTAGATCGGACGACTTTCATTAAATCTGCGGCCCTCCGTGTTTCCTCGTTCATTTTCTATGTCGAGCCATCGCTGTTCATTTGTCCGCCTGATCAACAGTCCGTGTTCTTTCCGCCCAGTGGACCCCGCAGCGCACTATTCCTAACCCACCAGTTTCTATCGCACCACTCATGCACGGTAGGTGGTATCCGTCCATTGCCCAGCGATTCCACTCAGCTCTCGACACGTGGCCCCGACATTGTTGGAAAACCACCGGCCCATCGCTTATTAACTTTCGACTCAAGACGCCGCGCGATATTGCTGTCAGCCATCCGATCTATGATCGCCCATTCGACGGTTATTGTTCACCGAGGCTGCATGCAGTTTAACTCCCGATCACCATACCCCGGGCCCGTCAGTCCATTGCCCTACAACGTGTTCCCACCATCAATCTCCGCCGAGATTGGACGGTCCAGATCTGTTCCCTTGCAGTTGACTTTTCCGCTGTCTCTCGGTTCCACCACGTCACCTCCACATGTCTCACCGTACCTCTGCCATCCCATTGCATAAATTTCGTTCAAAGGTCGGGGTCTATAAGGTTTTTCATGTATATTTGCTCTGTATTCCTCCAACCTTCCCACTGCATATTTCACCGTAATCCTACATCATTCCGCCATGTCACCAACCTGCGCGTCCATTCTCATCATCCACATCCTCCGCCATCTCATCCATTGTTTTCTTCACAGCTTTAGTGTTTTTTGCAGGGTTATCAGAGGCAGAAATCCACCATGGTTCATGTGTACTACTTCAATGACATGCCACGTAGGCATAATTAAATATGGAGGCTGGTGCTGCTGAGAAATGCCCGGAAATGGTAGCAGCGGCATAAATGTTATCTCTTTGCAAGAAACCTATCTGGCGCCATTAAAACCCAGATTTTGCAGATCGAGACATTTAAGGAACAGTGGAGAAAAAACAAGCTAATAATCAACGTTTCAGCGTCCAATATTGAAATTTTCGAGCCTTGAAGCAGCAGTTTAAAGGCAAAGTACCAGTTTGAAGACCCCGAGGATCAATCAAAAGGTCCTGAGCACGGTAAAAGGTAACATCAGGGTTTATTCATGAGCGAAATGTTTTTCTTCATCAAGTACAGGGTGTCCATACCGTCTTATTTACACACCTTGTCCCTGAAGGAATTCCCACCCTAACGACAGTTCGAAGCTACCAGAACATTTATGTAGCAGTCTTCTCAGTAGTTGGTTTGTCATTTATTTATTTACCAGAAGTACAAAGAGTATTGTAGCCAAAATGCATCAAGGTCATATCAGAAGTAAAGGTAAATCTGAAGAAGATCACTCTTTCATCAAAAGAATGCCAGGGATTAATGCTCAAAATTTAAACAGAATGGGCCTCGGCCCTCTCCCTTCTCAGAAGTTTTAATACTGCATTTAGTTCCTCACCTACCTCTTCTGCCCCTCTTCAGCTATAAATCCCATGAGAGAATATTGTAAAGGTTGTTGATGAGATATCAGAGAAACGCAAGCATTTTCCTCTTGAGACAAGTTCTCTGTGTAATATTGTAAGATAGGCTGAGGGAAAGATGTATTCAGACTGAATGTTCAAGCTGTTGGCTATGTTGTACCTGATTGGTGTTGTTTTTAATATGACAAGCACATTTCTTTGGATCCTGATCTAAAGCAGCTGGTGATGTTTTTCTATCTTTGTATTTCATTTCATTCCATTCCATTTCTGCTAGCTCGCATCAGAAGTTTGGCATAAGATTTACCCTTGTTAGGTACCTTATGTTGCTGCTCTCCCAGCCTTTTGTGTTTTCTGCTTAATGTGTTATCTGAATGTTGATTTCAATTGATTTAACTAGTGTAGTGGATGTTATTGCCTGCTAGCTGATGTATGAATTAATGGAGTCTATGTTCATATGTTCTTGTTAGGATTTAGTTGTATGAGTTGAGAGCACTGGGGGGTTTAGAACTCTGTCTTTGTCTCACTAGGTTCTTACCATCGTAGTTATGCCTTCTAAGTTCCCTCGTATGGCCTCTGATTATGTCCAGGAAGGTTTGGAGTTAAATGACCTCTGACTTGATCTATAGACAGAATTGGATGGTTCTTCTCCTTTCACTTTCAGTCCTTAACGCCCCATTCCACCCCTCAATTTAAAGATCCAAATGCTCTAGATGACTAGCCCAACTGAAAGCTTGCACATTGAACAACAAGTAAATCCTTTCTTGACTCCATTGCCCAATGGCCTTGATTTTCTCTGAGTTATCTACCTCTGCCTAAAATCCTCTTTGCCATCCTTGTCTTACTTGGACCCTTCTTTCCTGATTCCCAACAACCAAATATAAATAATCAAACAAACAGCCTTGAGCCCTATAACTAGCTTGATATCTTAATCCTCGAGCTTCAAAGACATAAACCTTTGCTCGCATAGAGAGATCCCTCTCTGGACCTAGGAGGGCTAGATCCTAAGGCCTGAAAGTGGTTCTATGTTGTCTCATCTTTTGGTATTTGCCAACCTTGCCAAAACATGGGAACCCCAACATAATGGCAACTCCGCTGGGGACTATCTGAGTATTTTTCATCTTACTCCATCATTAGAGCCTAAGAAGCCTAGAAACTCTGGTTAGGTTGGTAACTTAACACTCCTATTCTTGAATCAACCTCCATTTGTTTTGTTTTCCCACACTCCTAGATAGAGTCTGGAAAGGGCCAGGTAGCCTCCGGATCTCATCCTCTTTCAAAGGTGACATATCCGGTAAATGCCCTCCCAGTCAATCTCTGGTTGGAGTTTGCTGTGTTTTGAGGTTATTCCTGAAAGGTGATATCCCCTAGGCACTGCGGTGGACAGTGTATCCCCTAGAACACCCTAAACCTTCCACCTGGTGACTCCATAGCTCCTCAAAGATTAAAGGCTCCACTGGTGATCAGTAGGCCTGGTGATTATCTTGGTTTCGCATAAGACTCCATTGGGAGGCCAGCCTCCATAACGACATCAACCACGATAGAAGTAACCAGTAGGGTCAAGCTCTTTGTTGGAAAACAACATTCTGGCTTCAAGGAGCATTCATACAAGAGCTTATCCCAACCCAGACCCACCTGAAATAGTTGATAACCCCGAAAGAATCCTCAGAAAATCTCTTTCATCTAGAATATTAACTATTTCTAGCCACATCTATAGAGCTAACTCTGCACCAGAAGATCTTACAGCTCTATCACATCTTCACCCTAGCCTAGATCTTCAAAACAGACTACCTAGAACTAGGTCATTCAGTACTTTAGACCAGTCGGACCTTCAGTTGCCTAGTTCACCATCTCACAGTGATAGACACACTAGAGACAGAGAAACTCCCCCATCTACACCTCCTGATATTCACTTCATTCAAAACTTGGGGCTCTGCCACCCTAGATCTGCTCAACAGACTTCTGCTAGTCCTAATCTCCCTTTCATCCACATACCGTCCGCCCAAGTTAACCTTGTACCTCATCAGAACATCATAATGGCAGCCTGGTATGCTCCTCTAATATTACCTCAGCCTCTGGTACCCTTACCAAATGATTATCAATCAAAGATCCCACATTTCCTTGCCAAAGAGCCCACCACAGCCCAACAACATGTGGATAAGATGGAAGACTCTTTTGACTACATGGAAATAGATGATGATACGGTCAAAATGAGGATTTTTTCTCAAAGCTTAGGAGATGAAGTAAAGAAATGGTTCAAAAACCTACCTCCTAACATCATCCAAGATCTTCCTGCTTTATACCAGACTTTCATAAACAAATGGGAAACTAGGGAAAATCCTCGTCAACTCCTAGCAGAATACATGAGTCTTAAAAGAAATGTAGGGGAAAGTGTCCATGATTACTCTACAAGATTTAACAGTATTTACAATGCCCTCCATCCACATATGAAACCTCCACAAGGTATGGCCCTAGCAAAATACCCCGAAGGCTTTGATGCTGAAATGGCATATGAGCTCAGGGATAAAGAATACAACACCTTGGAGGACATGCAGAAAGGAGCTATGAACATAGAGGCAAATCTAATTGAGAAAAGAGCAAAACTAAGAGCTGAAAAGAGGGTAACATACAAAGATGACAATGTAGCCTCCACTTCTGATCCAAATTTGGACAGATTGTCCAAAAATGTGGATAGAATGTAGCAAATGATAGAAAAGATGGTTGTCTCAACAGGAAACCAAAACAAAATCAAAACCAGAACCAGAACTTTAGGAGAAACAACAACACTCCCAACAGACAAAAAGAGTCAGATCAATAAGTTATTCCCCCATTCCAAAAATTTCTTGATGACGATGAGGGAATCATAGAAGAGTCTGATGGGAATACAATAAACATGTTTGAAGCTGAAGACTCAATCCATAACTATGACTTAGGGGAAGACCGGCCTTCTCCCTCATGTTGGGATGAGGAATGGTTTGAATCTGAGGATTACAGGTTAGGTTTTGAAAATGCTATGATGCAGGTCAGAGAAAAATATGAACTTAGGAGCAAAAGGAGCCAAGACACTTCCAAAACTAAAACTCCTGAGATTACCATCAAGAAAAGACCTGAGAAAACTTCTAAAGTAACTGCTGAGAGTAACAAAACAACAGCTGAAAATTCTGGGAAAAACAAAGAAAAGGACAACCAAAAAACTAAAAAACAAAGCCAACTAACTAGCAACACTAGCACCTCAGTTAGTACTCCTGATAAAACTGTCCCTAACCCTGTGCATAGTGAAAATAAAAAAATTGGTTTAGCCACTAAGACAGTGGCTAACAAAACAGAGTTGAGCATTCCAAAGACTCAGTCCACTTTCAATCTGGAAAGTGAGATTGCGAGAATTAAAATCTTTGTCCCACTTTCAGAGCTGGCCACTCAGGATGTATATAAAGGCCAAATTTTGAAAGCATTGAATTTAGGGGAAAACAATGATACTGTAAATCTTAATGATGATCAACCATCCCTCCTGTTTGGTCCAAAGATTGAGGGAAAGTTTCAGGAAGGGGTAGTGCCTCCATTCTATGTCAGTCTTAACATTCATGACAATATCTTGCACAATGCAATGCATGATTCTGGAGCATCACACAATTTAATGCCTAAGGTAGTGATGGAGAGACTAGGCCTAGAGATAACCAGACCTTACAAAGATCTATATTCTTTTGACTCTAGCAGAGTAAAATGCCTCGGGCTGATTAAAGACTTGTGTGTGAGTTTGACTCAGATCCCAGCAAAGTGTATGGTCATGGATGTGGTGGTGGCAGATGTGCCACCCAAGTATGGCATGTTACTGTCTAGATCATGGGGAGCCAAGATGCAAGGCACAATGTAGATGGATGGCTCATATGCCACAATCCCTATATTTGGCCAACTTAGGAGACTGTATAGAGAGGCCCAAATGAAATTTCTAGTCAGTAGCCCCGAGAAACCTGAAAATTCACCATTATATTCAGTACATACAGATCTGGATTCTTTCATTCTCTACAATGAGCAGTCCTTAGGAGAACCAGCATCAGAAAATAGAGATACAGACAATGACACAGAGCCCATGGACTTTAACATAATTGCCACACTAGACTTAGCAGACAACGATGTAGAAAAAAACGGGCAGAGAATTGAAAACGAAAATATGAGTGAACCAAAAACTGAAACAGAACGCAAACAACAAGCTAGTCATCTCTCTGAATTCCACGCAGATCATGAAGAACAGAACAACCCACAACCCAGTACAGATCCTATAACGCAAAACAATGGCAAACCCAGCTGTAAGGAAGGAAATGATAACAAAACAAAAAATGAACCCCTGTGGGAAATGAATTTCAATGGGTCCTGTACTAAGAAAACTGCGGGAGCAGGGGTATGGGTATGTAGCATAGAGAGTGGTTATGCAGAGAGCCATGCTGTAAATCTGCATTTCAAATGTACAAATAATATTGCAGAATATGAGGCTCTTATCCTGGGTTTGAACCTGTTGAAAAAATTAGGAGCCCACAAGATAGCTGTATGTGGAGACTCAAAGTTGGTCATAAAACAAGTAAATGGTGAATACACAGCGAAACACCCCAGATTAAGAGCATACAGGAATGACGCAATGGATCTATTTGAGACATTTGTATAATACAATTTGGTGTTTGTCCCTAGGAGTCAAAACGTCATTGCAAACGGATTAGCTTGCCTGGCTAGTTCATATCCTAAAACTCCTGCTGACCAACAGATCATCATTCAAACCAAATTCAGACTTGCAGTGCCAGACAATGAAAAATATTGGCAGGTATTTGAAGGAGATAAACAGATTGAGGACTTCTTGACAGGCAGAAATGAGTTTGAATTTTCTGATTCGGACTCTAAATCTGAGGACAGCTGCCTTAGTGGAGAATCCTCTGACGAAGAACCCCTACCTTGTAACATAGAAATAAAAAATCTGACTGAAGAAACTGGAAATTCAACCATAGAATGTAAAAACGCAGATAGTGAGGAAATAGAGGTGCTGCAGGCCAAAGATAAGAATATACCCAGAGGCCTGGCGCCCTAAGAGGACCTTTTTGACTTTGATGATGTAGCAAAAAATCCCACCATTGAACATGCAGACTTTGATGTGGAAGAATGCAACATAGGCACTGAAGATAAACCAAAAATGATTAAAATGGCTAAGTCTTTACCTGCAGACATGAAGAAAAAATACATTGACCTATTCGAGGAATTCGTTGATGTGTTTGCTTGGAGTTATGAAGACTTAAAGGCCTATGATACCAACATCATTCAACACAAAATACCCTTGAAAGAAAATCAGAAGCCTTTCAGACAAAAACTTCGTAGAATTAATCCAAAGCAGTTGCCTGCAGTTAAAAAGGAAATTGAAAAGATGTATGATGCAGGCATAATAGTTCCTGTGAGGTTCTCTGATTGGGTATCGAACTTACTGGCTGTAAGAAAGAAAACAGGGGAGATCAGATTGTGCATAGACTTTAGAAACCTCAATAGAGCCTCACTAAAAGACAATTATCCTTTGCCTAGAATGGAACATATATTGCAGAAGGTAGTGGGCTGAAAGAGAATCTCCTTGCTTGATGGATTTTCAGGATATAATCAAGTCCTATTACTCCCAGAAGATCGACTCAAAACAACATTTACCACTCCGTGGGGTACCTTCATGTATGTGAAAATGCCTTTCGGGTTGATGAACACTGGGGCAACCTTCCAAAGAGCGATGGACATAGCTTTTTCAGATGAAATAGGACACTTCATTGTTATTTACTTGGATGACATAACAGTCTACTCCAAGACTAAGGAAGAACACCTAGAACATCTGAGGAAAGTATTTGAAAAGTGTAGAAGGTTTGGTTTGTCACTAAATCCTAAGAAAATTTTTTTTGGGCTGCAAGAAGGCAAACTTCTTGGCCACATTATATCCGAAAAAGGAATTAGGATAGACCCACAGAGAGTTGAAGGGATACTACAAATCACACACCCAAGAAACATCAAGGAATTATAGTCCTTCATCGGCAAGATTAACTTCCTTAGGAGATTCATTCCCAACCTAGTTGAACACATTAGGAATATAACTAACATGTTGAAAAAAGGTGTGGGAGTGAAATGGACTGTAGGAGCTAAACAATCTTTTGAAACTATGAAACTTTCACTTACCCAAGCTCCTGTGCTAATTAGCCTTGATTTCTCAAAATATTTCCTGGTCTTTTCATTTTCCTCTGAGCATACAATAGCTGCTGTCTTGCTGCAGAAAAACACAAAAGGCATGGAACAACCAATCGCCTTTTTCAGTAAAGCACTAAGGGATGCACCCTTGAAATACAACATAATGGAGAAATAGGCTTATGCTCTGGTCAAAGCCTTAAAGGATTTTAGGGTGTACATATTACATTCTCATACCATTGCTTATGTGCCTAACGTTGTTGTAAAAGACATCTTGTCCCAAGACCCGGATGGGAAAAGGGGCAAATGGATTGCTGTGATCCTTGAGTACGATATTGAGATTAGGCCCACCAAACTAATCAAAGGGCAGGGCCTAGCTAAATTAATGGCTGAATCAAATCTGCAGGCCCTTGACATTAATATGGTAGCTGCCTTAGATGAGCAAGAGGGATTACCTGATCCCAACGTTGAAGAGAAATTCCAGAGCTCCCCTTGATACTCTGAAATCCTTTATGTGCTCACCAACCTTAATGCTCCTCCTGAACTGTCAAAGACAAAGGCCAGATTCATAAAACTTAAAGCCAGAAACTACTGCATCTTGAATGAAAACTTATATTGGAAAAATCCAAATGGCCTATTGCTTAAATGTTTTCCTGAAGCTGAAGCTAAAAGAATTAAACAAGAGTTCCATGCTGGAGAATGTGGAGGCCACCTGAGTTGGAAAGCCACTGCAAATAAAATACTCAGGGTTGGTTATTATTGGCCCACACTCTTCAATGATGTCCATAAAATGATAATTGCTTGCCACAAATGTCAGATTTTCGAGGGCAAGAGAAAACTCCTCCCCCTCCCGCTCCAACCCATCACTGTTGAAGGTCCTTTTATGCAATGGGGCCTAGATTTTATAGGGGAAATTCATCCTCCTTCTTCTGCACAACACAAGTGGGTCCTGACTGCCACGGACTACTTCACTAAGTGGATAGAGACCATACCTACTAGGAATGCCACAGATTCAGTCATCATTAGGTCCTAGAAGGTCATATTCTCTCTCAGTTTGGTTGCCCAAGGAAAATAATCACTGATAATGCAGTTGCTTTTGGGTCCAAGAAAATGGTTGATTTTTGTCACAGGTATGGAATAGCACTTGGTCATTCAACTGCCTATTACCCTCAAGGTAATGGATTAGCTGAGTCATCAAACAAAAGCCTGGTGATCATCATCAAAAAGCTGTTAGAAGAGAACAAAAAGTCATGGCACAACAAGTTGGTACATGCTTTGTGGGCTGACAGGCTTACAACCAAGAAATCTATTGGCATGTCACCATTCCAGCATGTTTATGGGACTGAAGCAGTTTTTCCTACCAGCCTTGGCATACCAGTGATCAAACTAGTTCAAGAGATATAGTCAGAAGAGGACAATATGGTGAGGAGAATTAATCAAAAAATTCATCTTCAGCAAACAAGAGAAGAGGTCTACAACAGGGCTGTCAAAATTCAGGAGAGTATAAAGAAATTATTTGACAAAAGAACCAAAGCCTCTGATTTCAAAATTGGAGACAAAGTGTTGAAATGGGATTCAAGAAGAGAGGACAAGGGAAAGCATGGAAAGTTCGACAGTTTGTGGCAAGGTCCATTCATAATCCAGGCCACTGTGGGTCCAAATGCATTTTTCCTACAAGAACTTGATGGTACAGAGCTGTTTGGGGGTCCTGTCAATGGCAGGATGCTCAAACACTATTTCTGCTAAATTTCAATTTCCAATTTAATTTTCCATTGTACATACCATTGCAGTTTGTTTTCAGAGATAAAGGAGAGGTTCAGACATTCCCAAAACATGAACCTCTGAAATGCAAAAGGAGTGGCTCTAATATGATCAAAATCTGAGGCAAAGGAAGCAAAGTAACTGGTCCTAACATGCTCAAAATCCGGACCAACAAAGAAAAAGGAAGAATCAGCTCTAATATGCCCAGAACCAGAGTTGAATCAAAGGAAAGAGGTGACTCTAACCAGCTCAAAACCTGAGTCATGGAGAAAGAAGGATGTTTCGAAGTTACAGATTTCATGCCTTCACAGTTTTGTCTTCAGTTTTCTTCAAGTTTTCACTCCAGCAAGTCAGACAGTCTAATCCTAGCTTGGCTGTTTTTCAATTTCTGTTTTAGAATGTAGAGAAGAAATCTGCTGGACAGTTTAATCCCAGCAGATGTTAGATTAGGTAGAGAAACATATGAGGCCAATAGTCTAATCTGGCCTCATGGAGTAATAAGGGTAGATTTAGAATAGGTTTGTTTTCTGTTTTGAAAATAAAATTAAAAGGGTCTACTAGTTCAAATGCACCCAAAGGGAAAAATTGTTAGGGCTGTAGTTTGGGTAGGTAGACTGGTTGGGAAGAACTTTTCTGCTGATGTTTCTACATGTTGTGGCAGCTGTAAATCAAAGAAAACAAGGGATGTGCCAAGCGGCAGACATCTGGCCTACTCCAAAGATTATTTCTGGTTTCTTGACTCCTTCAAGAAGAAGCCATCCCCATGTGGAGCCACTGTTAGCCCCCCTATGAAATTCTTGATAAGCAAGTTGGGGGCTAAACTGTTTTGGAGCCTTCAAGGAATGCTTTTCCCCTTAAAACCCATCCTCCTTGAAGTCTCTTTGTGTTGTGCCTAATATAAGTTCCCTCTGCTGATTCATTTCCCAAAAGGCTTAATTCTGCCCCTCATAACCCTGCAAATTATTCCATTTCATCTTTTGTTTTCCCCTTTGTCAAAGTTCCCTTCCTATACCCAAATTTCCCCCCCTGAACCTTCTAAATCATTCCCATACCCTCCTAGAATCATACCTACACCCTTTTTTTGTGCTAAAATCCCCCTCATTCACCTATCGTTCTCCTTTGTTGACCTAAACATGCACCTAAAATGAGAAAAAAAGATATATTTCATGTATATAGGTCCTAGCCCCTTCGGCCATAGCCCCGGGCGCCTTTACCGTCCACAGAATCCAGCGCTGTGACCTAGCCCCAGCACTGAAAGGCATTTTCTGTATCTGTTCATCGGACGCATCCTCGACTGTCGATCTTGGTAGATCGGACGACTTTCATTAAATCTGTGGCCCTCCGTTTTTCCTCGTTCATTTTCTATGTCGAGCCATCGCCGTTCGTTTGTCCGCCTGATCAATGGTCCACGTTCTATCCGCCTAGTGGACCCCGCAGCACACTATTCCAAACCCGCCGGTTTCTATCGCACCGCTCATGCACGGTAGGTGGTATCCGTCCATTACCCAGCGATTCCACTCAGCTCTTGACACATGGCCCTGACACTGTTGCAAAACCACCGGCCCATCGCGCATTAACTTTCGACTCAAGACGCCGTGCAATATTGCTGTCAGCCGTCCGATCTGTGATTGCCCATCCGACGGTTGTCGTTCCCCGAGGCTGCGCACAGTTTAACTCCCGATCACCGTACCCCGGGCCCGCCGGTCCATCACCCTATAATGTGTTCCCACCGTCGATCTCCGCCGAGATCGGATGGTCCAGATTAGTTCCCCCACTGTTGACTTTTCCACTGTCTCCCGGTCTTGCCACGTCACCTGCACGTGTCTCACCGTACCTCTACCATCCCATTACATAAATTTCGTTCAAAGGTCGGGGTCTATAAGGTTTTTCACGCATATTTGCTCTGTATTCCGCCAACCTTCCCACTGCATATTTCACCGTAATCCTACATCATTCTGCCATGTCACCAACCTGCGTGTCCATTCTCATCATCCACATCCTCCGCCATCTCATCCATTGTTTTCTTCACAGCTTTCGTGTTTTTTGCAGGGTTATCAGAGGCGGAAATCCGCCATGGTTCATGTGTACTGCTTTAATGACATGCCGCGCAGGCATAATTAAAAATGGAGGCTGGTGCTGCTGAGAAATGCCCAGAAATGGTAGCGGCGACATAAATGTTATCTCTTTGCAAGAAACCTATCCGGCGCCATTAAAACCCAGATTTTGCAGATCGAGACATTTAAGGAACAGTGGAGAAAAAACAAGCTAATAATCAACGTTTCAGTGTCCAATATTGAAATTTTCAAGCCTTAAAGCAGCAGTTAAAGGCAAAGTACCAGTTTGAAGACCCCAAGGATCGATCAAAAGGTCCTGAGCATGGTAAAAGGTAACATCAGGGTTTATTCATCAGCGGAATGTTTTCTTCATCAAGTACAAGGTGTCCATACTGTCTTATTTACACACCGTGTCCCTAAAGGAATTCCCACCCTAACGACAGTTCGAAGCTACCAGAACATTTATGTAGCAGTCTTCTCAGTAGTTGGTTTGTAATTTATTTATTTACCAGAAGTACAAAGAGTATTGTAGCCAAAATGCATCAAGGTCATATCAGAAGTAAAGGTAAATCTGAAGAAGATCACTCTTTCATCAAAAGAATGCTAGGGATTAAATGCTCAAAATTTAAACAGAATGGGCCTCGGCCCTCTCCCTTCTCAGAAGTTTTAATACTGCATTTAGTTCCTCACCTACCTCTTCTGCCCCTCTTCAGCTATAAAGCCCATGAGCGAATATTGTAAAGGTTGTTGATGAGATATCAGAGAAACGCAAGCATTTTCCTCTTGAGACAAGTTCTCTGTGTAATATTGTAAGATAGGCTGAGGGAAAGATGTATTCAGACTGAATGTTCAAGCTGTTGGCTATGTTGTACCTGATTGGTGTTGTTTTTAATATGACAAGCACATTTCTTTGGATCCTGATCTAAAGCAGCTAGTGATGTTTTCCTATCTTTGTATTTCATATCATTCCATTCCATTTCTGCTGGCTCGCATCAGAAGTTTGGCATAAGATTTACCCTTGTTAGGTACCTTATGTTGCTGCTCTCCCAGCCTTTTGTGTTTTCTGCTTAATGTGTTATCTGAATGTTGATTTCAATTGATTTAACTAGTGTAGTGGATGTTATTGCCTGCTAGCTCATGTATGAATTAATGGAGTTTATGTTCATATGTTCTTGTTAGGATTTAGTTGGATGAGTTGAGAGCACTGGGGGGTTTAGAACTTTGTCTTTGTCTCACTAGGTTCTTGCCATCTTAGTTAAGCCTTCTAAGTTCCCTCGTATGGCCTCTGATTATGTCTAGGCAGGTCTGGAGTTAAATGACCTCTGACCTGATCTATAGACAGAATTGGATGGTTCTCCTCCTTTCACTTTCAGTCCTTAACGTCCCATTCCACCCCTCAATTTAAAGATCCAAATGCTCTAGATGACTAGCCCAACTGAAAGCTTGCACATTGAACAACAAGTAAATCCTTTCTTGACTCCATTGCCCAATGGCCTTGATGTTCTCTGAGTTATCTACCTCTGCCTAAAATCCTCTTTGCCATCCTTGTCTTACTTGGACCCTTCTTTCCTGATTCCCAACAACCAAATATAAACAATCAAACAAACAACCTTGAGCCCTATAACTAGCCTGATATCTTAATCCTCGAGCTTCAAAGACATAAACCTTTGCTCGCATAGAGAGATCCCTCTCTGGACCTAGGAGGGCTAGATCCTAAGGTCTGAAAGTGGTTCTATGTTGTCTCATCTTTTGGTATTTGCCAACCTTGCCAAAACATGGGAACCCCAACAGGGCGGTTGTCCTTAGGCGGCCTCAAGTGTGGGATCAATTTCCTGGAGTGTGCCTTGTGGTCTCGGAAAGTGACTTCCGCCACTCTGAGGTCTGCGCGGATTTTTTTAGGGAAAGTCGCGCAAAGGCGCGCCTATCGAAGAAAAATGCTCGCAGAGGCGCATTCTGCTGTGGTATTCAATGCATAATTTGATTTTTCTTCTGGACCTTAGAAGTCTTTTAAATTCTTCAAATTCTCTAATGTGCCTCAGCCCTGTAAATCCTTCTGCCTGACATTTAATAATGTCATCTTTTCTTGTCTGATTTTCCAGTGATAACATCGGGGAAGTTTCTTTTTTCATAATTCTACCAAGACAGTAGTTAAAACATGTTCTTCTTTCCTTCTTCATATTTTGTCTCTTTATCAATCTATTGTTTAAGGAGTCTACAAATTTCTCATGAACTTTCATGAGGCTCAACCTTTCACAACATTGTTGATGTTCATGTAGGAACTTTTGAGTAATGCTAGTATTTTGTTGCTTGAATTATGTTAAGTCCATCATATTACTTGTTGCATCTTGAATTTTCAATTGTAATTCAATTAATTGTGTATATTTTTGCTAATTTGTGATTTTAAATTCAAGTTGCAATTTATTTACCTCCTCCTCTCAAATATTAAGTGGATCTTGTATTCGACTTCCCTTGTAATATCCCAAAATGGGATCTGCTAGCAAGGCATGACTGGAAAATGCATTTTCCAGGAATGGCTGCTATAGGAATTGAAACCAGGACCTGGATGCCTTATATAAATGTATCTAAGACCGAAATCCAAGAGGTGGCTCAAAATAAATCCCTCTAGGTGGGTTAAACAGGTCTCCCACACCTAGTTGCCTTGAAAAAGTGCCTGATGAAGGGACTGCAACAATTCTTGAACAAGAGATGGAACAAAAGCGTTATTTTTATAATCCTAGGCACATGAAGATGCATATATCCAAAAAATTTATATTATAGCAGCAATGGTATACAAATCCTTGAGGAAAGATTCACTCAAGCAAAGCAATACAGCCTCAATGGAACATGTACATCAAAATAGAGAAACACTGCTACACAAGTATTTCATAATAGAAATATATAGCAATGTAGGGCTCAATATATGAGGGGGAGCAAGATCTCAACCCCTGAAAACCATAATACAACAATCCTTAGAAGGACTGGTTGAAATATAAAAAATTGGCAAAATGTCGGAGTTGTTGGGTAGCAGCAGCAACTCAAAAATGGAAATGAATAGAGAAGGCTGAAGATGATGAAAAAATTTATGTAGACCTCCTCCAATGGATCTTCTAAGTGAAGGTTGATCCTATCACTTAAGATCTCACCCTCCAATCAACACTGCAAACCCTCACTGCAGATGCATACTAAAAATAACACAGATGCTGAGGGAAACCGTGTTGTAGGTGGAATAGAGAGTGTTGGCCAAGTGCTAAGATTTGAAATGAGCTCTAAAACCTTCCTTACTGATCTCCCAAAAGAAAGAAGGCTTCCTCCTCTGAAAATCAGCTCTGAAAATGGTGTTGTGGAACCTCCACTGCAACACCCTGCATCGCAACGTTACACTTGAGAAGAAATAATGTTGTAGCTAAAGGAATGGCTTTGGCCTTGAGCCTGGATGTGGAGAAATGAAGTGAAATACCTCAATAGGCCTCTCAAGAAGGAGAATAATTCCTAAACAGGAATCCCTCGTGCTAAACAGCATTGAAACTCAGCTAAACAGCCAGAGACTGCAAATAGTCTAAGTAGACAAGAAATCTATAATCATATGCATGAGTAAAAATGGTTACCTTGCCCTCCTTTTAAACAAATGAGAGCTCCCTCTCCATGGGTCCCACTCTTTATGGTTTCCTCCATCAAGGAAACTTCCCTCCTCTTTCACTGCATTGTCCCACAAGATGCTCTCCACTCCTACCACTTCGCTGTTTGACTTGGTCAACTAGACCTTGTCCTCATACAAAAAGTCCCTTTTCACACTGGAAGGGATTTTATTCCTACTCATGGGTCTCCTCACCCATTTTATTCATCTCCTAGATGACATAAACAAAATCAATGTTCCAATTAGCCTCATGCTTATTTTGGGAACATTACAGTCCTCCCCTCTTAAAGATTGCTTATCCTCAAGCAACTGCAAAGATAGAACTGAAGGCCTTCTTGAGGCATGGTCCTGAAAATAAATTGAGACCTGCCATCCCCATATGAATCTCCCATCCCCAAGAAATCATCCATACAAAGTGAGTTACCTCCCAACATGGCAACTCATGGCAATCTCCTTCCACCTCAAGCTCCGGCAATGAAGGTGGTTGAAAATCCAAATATGGTAAGCATCATAGCCTACCCCCTGCTATCCTTCGCTCCAATCATGATGAGTGTAGATTTTTTGCTGATCCTAGGCTGCAAAATTATTTCCCTCAAGTGGAAAAATGAAGAACAATCCTCCAAGGATCTCTCCTCCAACAATGAAGAACAAGTTGGTCCAAAACAATCCATCCATGATGAATAGGACATGGTCATCATAGAGTATCCCAGTGAGAATTTTGTTGCAATTTTTACATGACGATGCATGATACAAACAATATCTCAAGAGGACACAGCGCAGTCTCATGCACTGCAAATTCAGAAAGTAGTATGGCAAGTAACATATAAAAATCATCACATCTACTAATGAATAGTAAATGGTTGAATGTGTCAACAATACATGATCAAATACTTGCCCATGGCTATACAATGGATGGCTATCAAACTCATGGCCCACCCCAAAAGAAAACAAATAGGTGGTTGTGGTGGCCATATCTCCTCCCATGCTCCCATTAGAACATGTAGTGCAGAAAATGTGGGAATTCTCTTCCCCCAAGGACACATCCAACTCATGTGTCAATCTCCCAATCATGCTCTCAACAAGAATAGAAACAACATCAGCAAATGAAGACATGATCAGTACAAGAATGAAGGAAATATTGATGGCTTCATGTGGTGCTTGAAGATACTAGCAATCTCCTAAGTATGTACAGCAAAGTTTTACAAACTGCTGCTTCAGAAAATCACAAGGCAAAATGTTTCCTGATACATAGTTAGTCATGTATGTCATCATATGGAAAATAGTTGGATATAATATCTGAACATACATGTAATGAGAAAACATTTTCCCAAGGCCACATAAAATATGGCTGCCTCCATAATATAGTTTGGCCCAGCATTGATCATGGAGCAATGTGAAAAGCTTGCCCTCCTGTGGAGCAATGCACTGCATAGTAATGGTAAGAGTATGCAAATCAATAAATGTGAAAAAAAATTTCTTACCATATGTCGAAAGTAAGATGATACATGGATCCATGAGTGAGTTCTCCATAGTGTTTTGGCAAGCTATGAAGAGAAATGAACCATGTGCTACAAGAAGATCATCCTTCTTATGCTTGGAACCCCAAGTCAAGAACAATATGTCATAGTAATAGATGCCTCCATCCACTACTCTATCATTCTCACCTCCTCCTTGCTCACCAAGTGAATCCAATGTGAAGTGATCCTAGGGACACTCCATCCATAAGTCCCTGCTCCAAAGTGACAGCGCTATGAGCTCATGCAAATAAGCTCCTGTCAATACAAAGCTGTGTTCTTTGACATGCTTCTTGTCAAAGACTCCTCTAGTAATGCTACTGCAAACATGGAATACCTCCCAGAATGGAAGTGTTCCTTGATCATCCAAGGCCAAGGAGTAGCCCCTTTGCACCATGAGAGTGCCCTCTTCTACTCCTGCAACATCACACAACAAGTGAGAGCAAATCTGCCCTTGCTCTCTTAAGTATAACTTGTTAGCCACCTATGAATT
Source organism: Pinus albicaulis (assembly GCA_034641835.2). NCBI lineage: Eukaryota > Viridiplantae > Streptophyta > Pinopsida > Pinales > Pinaceae > Pinus > Pinus albicaulis. The sequence goes on from CM076570.1 coordinate 1,628,240,923, forward strand.
TTTTGACAAGAAAATAGGTGGCTAAATTGTTTATGAGCCTTCAAGAAATACATTTCCTCTGAAAACATATCATTCTTGAAGCCTCCATGTGTCTTTTCCTCTTTGAACAATCTTCACTGTTGTTTCCATTGAAAATGCCTCATTGTTTGAGAAGAAGAATGCTGCAAAAAGGTCTTCATTTTCCCCCTATTTCATTCCCACAAAGCCTCTATTTTCATCACCTTTTCCCCTTTCAAAATCCCCTCTTTAACCCTCCAAATCTCCCTAAATCCCCTTTAAAACCTCATAATATCCTTTATTTGGTCTTAAAACCCCTTATTCCCTCTACCGAAACCCTCCTTTTGGCCTCAAAAAGCACTAAATTTAAGCCAAAAATCCCCTTAAACCCCTTTCGGCTAAGCCCCTCAACCACTTCCCCACATATGACTCGCGCCCAGGACCAAGTGCTAAAGCCCCGGGCACTAATCGCAATCGGGACTTTCAATGGGTGCATTCCCCTTTTTTTCTTGCTTTTTTCCGATGCGAGGTCTTTTGTTCTAATAAACCCCCGCTGTGATCTCGACCATTGATCTTTTAAAGATCTGACAGTCAGCGCTTGTTCTGTAGCGCACCCCGTCACCTCTCTCCATTCACCCCTCCAATTACGTGTAGACTGTTGATCTACCATTCTGATCCAACAACTATCGCATCGTCGCAGGGCCCAATCCCATCGCATTTGACCTCCACCGATTGGCGAGTCCCGATTTGATCTAAACCGTTCATCCATTCGGATCCAACAGTCCAGATTACTCCAATCTCCGCCGTATATTCCCCACCAATCCAATGGCCCTGGTGTAATCGCAAGTCCAAAACTCAGAGCCTCGGCCCCCTGCCTTCTCCGATTTGTGATTGATTTCCCACCATTGATCTCTTTAGATCCAACGACTCTCATTATCTCCACCCGTTCACATACCCCTTTGCCTTCCCGCTCCCCCTTTTAATATTGACCGTCCGTATCTCAGATCCGACAGCTGAGATCAAACCCACCTTTGAATTTTCACCACCTAACCGATCGTGCACTTTCCCTTATTGTGCTCCACCCTACACTGTCCGATCTTCCACCCCTCCATCTGACGGTCTGCATGCTTATCGCGTTATTTTTGCATCTAAACTTTAATGATCAGAAATCACGTGATAAAAGTGGTTTTGTTTTGCCATGTGTCAGGTAGCGACATATATCGTATTTTTTCTGAGGATTTACCAAACCGCTCAAAAGCTGCGCGACACCAGTGGTTTTCCTCCTAAAACCATGTTCCTCCGTTTTGCTCCCAAAAGCCCCATATTTAATCTCAGTCATCCATTTGATCAGATCAACAGCCCATGTTGCATCGCATTCCCATTTAACTTTCTTCCATCGTATTTCCAAATAATTTCATCTGACGATCCACACCATTGACCTCCTCCTGAGATCCAACGGTCCACATTTAATCGCCCTCCGCCCGCCGTGTGCTACCATTAAAAGGCCCCGCTTTCATTCATTTTGCTCCATTTTCTTTGTAAAACACCCAAGCACTAAAATTTTGGTTTCAACACTAAAGTGTTAGTTTCTCCACCTAACTTACTATTAACACCTCCGTTCATGAATCTTGGCCGTTGATCACCATTGCATTATCTAATCCAATGGTCTGCGACCCTTATTACACCAAGCCTCCAGCAGATCACCCCTTCACCATTTTGCAATGCTTCTTCACCCATTTTCACCTACATTCACCATTCCGCCACCATCCCACAGGCCTCCACAGCAAATTCTCCTTCACTCCCCTAGATTTTTATAATGGATTTATTGCATTTTTGCAGGGTTTACAGAGTGGTAATTTCACTCCGTCTCCATAGTCACAGTTACTGTGACTCAGAGTGCAAGGAAGCCATTGTAGTAGTGGTAGAGAGTATCAGCAAAGACAGATCAAAGGATTACTACTTATTATTGAAGCTTAATGATTGCAATCCGTGTTCAAAGGACAAAGACACAATTAGAGATCATGAAGAGAATTAAGAGGCCTAATAAGGCCTAAAGTGCACATAAAACAAGCCATATCTGTGTTTCAGCATCAGTAGTACACTTTTCTCTAGGAGGACACCTTCCTACAGAAGTCTCCATGCCTCCTTAGGCTCCTAAAGGCTATTTCACTGATAGAAGCTTCTAAGGAATTGTCAGGATAGTAGTCGTGGAAGTATGGGAGACCAGAAGACCCTCAGTCACCTTGCTTCAGAAGGCAACATAGAGTACCTTACAGCCAGAAAGGACTTCAAAGAGCACATCTGAGGTTGCTATCAACCTGAAAAAGACTCTGAACCAGACTACAGAGTACACATAGCATGCGGAGCCATTAAGCAGAGTGGGCACGAACACTCCCCCCCACTCTGTCTTAATGAAATCAATTAAATGTACATCTGCTACTACATTTTCTCATTCTCCTATAAGAACCCCTATAAAATTCATTGAAAAGGTTGTTGTTGTTAGTTGTAGGGATTGATTCGACTGTTAGAACTATTCTTGGGGGAAGTAGCTGAGTATTTTATAATTTAGTAGGCTGGGAGGAGAAGTTTGGATTGTAAGAAGCCATTGAGCTCAGAGTATGTGACTGGTTTTGCACATTAATTGAACAAGAAAATTTCACAGGATCCTGGTCTATATTACGGGTGATGTTTCTCTTACTGCATTGTCTTATTTCATTTAAATCATACTGTCCATTATCCTCTGATAAGAATCAGTAAATCAGGCTTCGGATATACCCCTGCATGGTACCCTAATGCCCACTTCTCTTCTTGTCTTTGATGTTTTCTGCTTAATGTGCATCTGAGAACAAATTCATGTAATTTAACCAGTTAAAGATGCTGGTCTGGTCCATGCTTACTAATGTGTGAATTCGGGATTTGTTGCTTAGATGTTCTTGTTGGTTTTAAGCTGGAATAATTGGGATACCAGGGATTTAGTGTAAGCCCTGTCCACTAGGGTCCTTTTCCAACAGATTGGCCTTTCTAAGATCCCTTTGAGCTAGTGTCAAAAGCATTGAATGTCAAAAGTCCTTCTCTGATCTTAGGCCTTTCTCTGTGTTGATTCTTAACTTTGTTTTTCCTTGAGAGTATGCTAAAAGCAGGCTTGGAGTTAAATGACCTCTGACCTGATCTTAAGCTACCCTTTGTGTCCTCACTGAGAGTTTCCTTTGAAGTATGTCAAAGTAGGTCTAGATTTAAATGATATCTGACCTGATCTCTAGACTGCAATTGGGTTTCTTTCTTTCTTTCACCTTCACTCCTTAATGTTCCATTCCACCATCTATCTAAAAGATCCTTTAGTATAGATGACTTGCCCTATGGAAAGCCTTGGTTAGTTGTTATGCAAGTAATCCCCTTTCATGACTCCATAGCCCAAAGGATTGATACTTTCTTGACTTAACTTCTTTTGCCAAAACATCCTGCTGCTTTGTTCCTTTCACTCCTATGACCTTCTTAGTTGATGATCTCCAACCCAACAACCAAACCAATTTAAAAAACCCTTGTGCTTCATATCTAGCCTAATAACTCATTTTGAGCTTCAAAGATATATCATTCTTTGTATTCATAGAGAGATCCCTCTCTGGACCTAGGAGGGCTAGATCCTGAGGTCCCAAAGTGGTTTGATGTTGTCTTATCTTTTGGTATTGCCAAATCTGCCAAAACATAGGAACCCCAACATAATGGCAAATCCACTGGGGAAAAAACTTTGAGTGCCCTTAACTGCTATATCCGGTCTTGTGTCCCATTTTCGTCACCAACATAATGGCAACTTCACTGGGGAGTAAAGACCAATATCTTTGATTTGGTAATCAATCACTGTGGTGGACAGTAAATCTCCTTAAACATCTTAAAAATCCACCTGGTGACTCCACAGTTCCTAAATGATTAAAAGACTCCACTGGTGATCAGTAGGCCGCTGATTATCTTTGTTTTCACAAGACTCCATTGGGAGACCAGTCGCATTAGAACATCATCCATGCTAAAGACCAAGTCACTTCACTAATGGAAGACTCTGAAAAATTTGAAGAAATGCATCCAAGTCTCATAGCAGAGTTTTAGTATGGAATAGCAAGTGTACTGGTAGAAACTGAATGGGAGGACCTTCCAAAGGTTGTCCTTCTCAGCTCAAAACTCAATACTCAACTTGTGCTTAAGAAAATGTTTCTAGATTTGGTGGTTGAGAGATATGAAGCTGAGATTGAAATATTGAATGCACAAGAAAAATCATATCAATTCAGAGACCCCAGAGCATTTTTGGAAAGTCTCCCTCCCCCAAAGAAAGAAGAGATTCCACTGCCTTTCGATATGCAGGAAGAAGATGATCGGGAAGAAGATGATCGGGCTTTCAAGAGCCACGCTGAAGATGCAGTGGAAGACACAGTGTTCAAAGCTGTCTAGGATGCAGATAGCCTACCAGTCATGGAAGGCATGAAAGAAGAAATTTTACATCATGTGTTCATTGATCCTATGGCAGAATATATGGAGGCCCTGATTGGCTCAAGCCCCCCAGAATTGATCCTTTTCAGAGGCCAGATTCATTGAGAGTGGTCACTACTGATGGTGACCTCAGTTTTGAAGAACCACATGTAGAGTACCCTATGGTTATCTCTGACAAGTAGTCAGTTCTTCTGCCCTTTTTTGTTATTGCTTAACTGGCTGCACTGGAATTATTGTATCACCTAGAGCATCAAATATTTCCAAGTAGAGTAGGGTAGGTAGGAAAATCTCAATAAAGCTCAGTCTGTGAGAATTTAGTTAGCTATTTCTAATTTCTGCAAAGTTTCAGTCCATGAGCAATTTTTCCTTCAGGCTATGGCCCACAACAAGCCAGACAGTCTAATCCTGGCTTGACTGTGTTTCAATTTCTATCTTAGAGTGTAGAGAAGAAATCTGCTAGACAGTTTAATCCTAGCAGATATTAGTTTAGGTAGAGAAGCTATGAGGCCAACTGTCTAAACTAGTCTCATGGAGTAATAAGGGTAGTAGTAGAATAGGTTTATTTTCTTGTTTGTAAAAAATTGATGATGTAAAGGGTCCACAAGTCCAAATGCACCTAGAAGAAAAAATGTTAAGACAATAGTATGGGTAGGTAGTTGTTTGGGAGAATATTTCTGCTGATATGATGTCTTCATGATTGTGGTAGCTGATCCAAGAAAAGAAAGAGATGTGTCAAATACCAGGCATCTGGCCTACTCCAAAGATTATTTTCTAAATTCTTGACACCTTAAAGAAGATGCCATCCCCATGTGGAGCCACTGTTAGCCACCTATGAATTTTTTGACAAGCAAACAGGTGGCCAAATTGTTTATGAGCCTTCAAGAAATACATTTCCTTTGAAAACATATCATTCTTGAAGCCTCCATGTGTCTTTTTCTCTTTGAACAATCTTCACTGCTGTTTCCATTGAAAATTCCTCACTGTTTGAGAAGAAGAATGCTGCAAAAAGGTGTTGAAAATGCAACAAGATGATGGAGCTTAGTGAAAAGAAGTCGCCTTCACTAAGTGGGCCCGCAGGCTATTTTTGGTGCAAAGTCTATTTTTAGACTATGTCTATTTTTAGACATATGGATCATGGTATATGAGTTGCAGGATGCTATTTATGGATGATTGGTCGAGTAGGTAAAAATAGATGGACCTCTATTTTTAGACATATGGGCGGAGTCTATTTTTAGACTGCCAGGCTAAAAATAGAACAGTCAAATATTATTAACCCTTAATAATATTTGGACTATAAACATTATATTATCCTTTTGGAGCACTTCAGTTTGAGCTACAGATGTGGCACATGCAACTGCCAGAAGGAAATACGCTTTTCCTATGGGTTAGTTGAGCTATTGCATGATGGAATTCAGTTAGAACTCAAGTGATTGAGTTTGGTGGAGTTGATTGAGGAGTTGATGGAGTTGTGTTCAGTTTGACTTAGTTGAACTAGTTGTGTTTAGTATAACTGAGAAATACACTAGTGATGAGTGGTGTGAATTAAATATTATTTAATTCACTAATTATTAACTCATAAATCAACTAAAGAATACATCAGTTAACTCAGTGCATGGACAGTTCAGTGGAGACAAGTGTTGGAGGTGGGTGAAAGGGTGAGACATCTATCAGTTGTGACTATAGCTGTGCATGAGATTTGCACAAGCATTGAGTGAGATTTCCAATGAGGATTGCAAAGTTGGATCTAGTGGGATTCGAACTTGGATCTCATCCATAATCCTTTTGGATTGCGCAGTAGAGGAAGGCAAACAGTGGAGGAGTTTTGAACCCGTGACTTGTTCAAAACTGAGCTAGTTTGTGTGTAACTTTTGGAGATAGTACTGAGTACTTGTGAGGAGTATTGTGCTATGTATTGTTACATGTTCTCATTCATAATATGATACAGATAGCTGGGAGTTTTCAGCTATAGGCTTTCCCCATTACATACTGCGTTATATGTGTGTGGAATTTATGTTCTTATGATCGCATACCGCTTGCTTTATTTCCGCATGTGATGATTAATGGTAGAAGAGATTATGTGTTATGAATAAAGATCAAATAGTGTGTGACCAGGATAATCTCGGTGAATAATCTTCATTGTTCAGCAAATGTATACATGGTATCAGAGCCGTATTAATCATCAAATCTATTACGGTGATTGCATTTTATTTCTATAGGCAGAGTCTATAGTGCGGGCCAGGTAGCCTCCGGATTCATCCTTTCTTTGAAAGGTGAAAGATCTGGTAAATGCCCCTACAGTCGATCTTTGATTTAGAAATAATTTTTTCTCAAGTGTAGATCAGAAGCGGTTGAGTTTTCAGCTAGTGGAATTCAAATTTGCAGATTTGTCTTCTTGGTGTCAAAGGCGAAGATGTCTTTCAACGAATTGCGACTGGAGTATGCCTTGGAAGGAAACTCGAATTATGTTGCATGGAAAGATAGAATGGAGGCCGTGTTAGATGATAATGGGCTGTTGGAATTCATAGAGAAAGAAATTTCAAATCCTACTTCTACTGATGCTGCTGTCGTCAAAGCTTGGCAAAAGAAAACAGCAAAATGTCGAAGGATTCTGTTGGAGGGCGTGAAGGATCACATTGTGTCCAGCCTACATGGGAAGGCTTCTCCATATTTGATGTGGAAAGCCTTGACAGATCTATTCCAAAGAAAGAGCGACCAGAGGAAGTTGGCGCTCAAGGATAAACTCAGGAACATTAAGATGGAGAAAGGAGACAGTATACCCAAGTACCTCACGAGGTTCACCCAATGCAGGGATGAGCTGGGAAGTGTGGGGGTGACTGTGGAGGATGAGGACTTGGTGAGCTTGGCTCTCCTTGGTCTTCCGAAAATTTTTCATGCCTATCAGGATTCTGTCAATGGTCGGGAGAAATTGCCAGGATGGGAAAGACTGTGGTCTGATCTTGTGCAAGAGGAGATCTGGCAGAATACCAGGGACGGATCTTCATCAAAGGCATCTGATGAAGAAAACTGCACTTTGGCTGCCAAAGCAAAGAAGGGGAAGAGCAAGAAAACTTCTCATTCTAGTGCTAAGGGCAAGAAGCAAGACATGTCTAAGGTGAAGTGCTTTCACTGTCACCAGCACGGACATTATGCCACAAATTGTCCGCAGAAGAAGAAAAACAAGCAAGCTACTAGATCTGGATATGGAGAGGCTTTGGCCTCGCAGTTTGAGCTATATTTTTTGCTGATCACATGCTTGGTATCAAGTGTGATGGGATCAGTGTGGTTCTTGGACAGTGGTGCATCTTTTCACATGACAGGAGATCGAGATCTGTTTTCTGATCTGCATGAGAAAGATCTTGGAGTGCACATCGAGATGGGCGATGATGGTAGATACAGTGCGACCAGTATTGGTACCATTTCCTTTGAGAGGGAGTCTGGTAAACCCTTCGTATTGAAGGAAGTGATGCATGTCCCAGGATTGAAGAAGAATCTGATCTCTGTGGCGATGTTAGAAGACAAAGGGTATGATGTTGTCTTCAGTGAAGGAAAGGATTTCCTGCGCAGTAAGACAACTGGAGAAACTCGGAAGATAGGGGTTCGAGTTAAGAACCTTTATCAGTTGCAAGTATATGGCTACGCAGCAATGGCATGCAAGGCAGAAGGAGTGGTGAGCCAAGATGATGGCGAGTTGTGGCACCGGAGATTGGGCCACCTTCACCATGGAGCTTTGAAGATACTGCAGCATATTTCTACTGGGCTTCCTAAAGGTAGTCTTGCGTAGTCAGATCAGTGCAAGGGATGTACCTTAGGAAAATTTGTGAAAGCCACCTTTCACGAGAAGGATAGTCACGCCACGATGATCCTTGAGAGAGTTCACATAGACGTGTGTGGCCCTTTCTCAGTTGCTTCGACAGCAAAGCACAAGTACTATGTGATCTTTGTTGATGATTTCTCTCGAAAGTGCTGGATCTTCTTCATGCAGAAGAAGAGCGAGACATACTCAAAGTTCTGTGAGTTGAAAGCACTGGTTGAGAAGGAATCGGGGAAGAAGGTGAAGACTCTTAGGAGTGACAATGGTGGTGAATTCATCTCTAGTGAGTTCAAGGACTTCTGTAGTGCAGAAGGGATTCAAAGAAAGCTCATAGCTCCCCATAACCCACAGCAGAACGGGGTTGCTGAGCAGAAGAACAGAACGATCGTGGGTGCTGCACAGGCGATGTTGCATGATTAGGGCCTACCCCTTCACTTGTGGGTGGAGGCATGCAATACTGCAGTATATGTGCAGAACCGTTGTCCTCACAAGATACTTGTCATGAGTACACCGGAGGAGGCTTATTCTGGCAAGAGGTCTGATATTTCCCATTTGAGGATTTTTGGTTCACCTGTTTACGTGCATGTAACAAAGGATGCCAGAAAGAAGCTGGAGCCGACCGCAGAGGTTGGGATATTTGTGGGGTACACTGATACACCCCACAACTATCATGTGTATTTTCCAGACAGTCACAAGACTGTTGTGCGACGGGATATCAAATTTTAGGAGGAGAAAGCCATGCAGTGTTCGCTTGAGAGGGAGCCACACTTGCATACAGAGGAGGAGATGTTAGCTCCCAAGGATGAGTCTCAGGATGTGGATCAGCCACAAGATGAGGTTCATGGAGTGGAAGATACCACTCATGCAGTGCCAACCATCAGAGGGCGGAAGCGCACTACAAAAGCTGAGCGACTGGCTCAAGATGCAGAGAAGGTTGTAGGACCACCTAGAGCACAGCGCAGACAGAGACAGTCACCAGACCGGTACACTGGATACATGGCTCTTGTGAGAAAATGTGTCGTGACAGAGCCATCCTCTTTCGAGGAAGCTGTGGATGATCCCGCATGGGTAGATGCCATGGTGGAAGAGTATGATTCGATTGTCAGAAACAGTGCATGGGAGATTGTCCCAAGATCGGAAGGGAAATCAGTGGTGGGTTCGAGATGGATCTACAAAGTGAAGCAGGAAGCTAATGGGAGTGTGGAGAAGTACAAGGCAAGATCTGTTGCCCGAGGATTTTCTCAGATAGAGGGGATCGATTATGAGGAGACCTTTGCACCTGTCGCAAGGTATTCTTCCATATGGTCGATTCTTGCTCTCTCAGCGCAGATGGGGTGGCACATCCATCAGATGGATGTGAAGACTGTGTTCCTCAACGGAGTCATTGAGGAGGAGGTGTACATAGATTAGCCCGAAGGTTTCGAGATCTTCAGCAGTGATTCGCATGTGTGCCGGCTCAAGAGAGCACTGTATGGGTTGAAGCAAGCACCTCGTGCTTGGTACACTCAGATAGACAGTTATTTCACCGGACTTGGATTCTCCAAGAGTGAGGCGGATCCGAACCTATACCAGATTGTGGTGGAGAGGAAGTTGCTGATCATTGTACTCTATGTAGATGATCTGATTTTGACGGGTGATGAGCTGTTGATACTTTCATGCAAGGAGGATCTTGCAAGAGAGTTTGAGATGAAGGACTTGGGCCTCCTTCATTATTTCCTGGGATTGGAAATTTGGCAGCACAGTGGTGAACTATTTGTTTCTCAGGGTAAGTATGCCCGGGAGATACTGGAGAAGTTCAACATGCATGACTGCAAGCTTGTTGATACTCCTCTTCCTGGAGGTTGGAGGAAGGAGGATGCTACTTCAGCAGAGGTAGTGGATGCCACTGTTTATCGACAGTTGGTGGGGTCGCTTATGTATTTGGTCAATACATGACCCGATATATGCTATGCTGTTAACCAGCTTTCGCAAGCTATGGTTAAGCCTACCAAGCTCTTCTAGAAGGTAGGCAAGTATGTATTGGCGGTGATTCTAGAGGCACCTAAGGCAGGTCGGTAACAGACAGAGGATGAGGTGAAGCTATGTGGCTTCACGGATGCATTGGGCGGGGAGCCCAATGACGTAAAGAGCACATCCGGAGGGATCTTCGCATCGGCCCATTACCGCTTCCTAGTACACAGAAGTGTAGATCCAGGCACCTGGCCTCTAGCAGAGGCTTAGTGCACATGGCAACAGTTTGACGCAGATAAAGTAGGCCATATGTGGATGAGGAAGATCCTGGTCGGGTTGTTCGGTTCACACTTAGAGCCTACTGTGATTTATTGTGATAATCAGAGTTGCATCAAACTCTCGGTTAATCTAGTATTTCATGATAGATCTAAACACATTGACATCCGGTATCATCATATCAGAGATTGTGTGCAGTGGAGAATCATGTTACTTTCATACATTCCTACGGAGGATCAGGATGCTGATATCTTGACGAAGGCACTCACCAGGAGAAAATTTGAATACCACAGAGAGGCAAGATAGGGCTGCGATAATCCATATCTTTGTTGAGAGGGAGTGTGTTGAAAATGCACCAAGATGATGATGAGGTGTGAAAAGAAGTCGCCTTCACTAAGTGGGCCCGCAGGCTATTTTTGGCGCAAAGTCTATTTTTAGACATATGGATCATGGTCTATGAGTTGCAGGATGCTATTTATGGATGATTGGTCGAGTAGGTAAAAATAGATGGACTTCTATTTTTAGACATATGGGCGGAGTCTATTTTTAGACTGCCAGGCTAAAATAGAACAGTCAAATATTATTAACCCTTAATAATATTTGGACTATAAACATTATCTTATCCTCTTGGCACACTTCAGTTTGAGCTACGGATGTGGCACATGCAACTGCCAAAAGGAAATACGCTTTTCCTATGGGTTATTTGAGCTATTTCATGATGGACTTCAGTTAGAACTCAAGTGATTGAGTTTGGTGGAGTTGATTGAGGAGTTGATGGAGTTGTGTTCAGTTTGACTTAGTTGAACTAGTTGTGTTTAGTATAACTGAGAAATACACTAGTGATGAGTGGTGTGAATTAAATATTATTTAATTCACTAATTATTAACTCATAAATCAACTAAAGAATACATCAGTTAACTCAGTGCATGGACAATTCAGTGGAGACAAGTGTTGGAGGTGGGTGAAAGGGTGAGACATCTATCAGTTGTGACTATAGCTGTGCATGAGATTTTCACAAGCATTGAGTGAGATTGCCAATGAGGATTGTGCAGTTGGAGCTAGTGGGATTCGAACTTGGATCTCATCCATAATCCTTTTGGATTGCGCAGTAGAGGCAAGCAAACAATGGAGGAGTTTTGAACCCGTGACTTGTTCAAAACTGAGCTAGTTTGTGTGTAACTTTTGGAGATAGTACTGAGTACTTGTGAGGAGTATTGTGCTATGTATTGTTACATGTTCTCATTCATAATATGATACAGATAGCTGGGGGTTTTCAGCTATAGGCTTTCCCCATTACATACTACGTTATATGTGTGTGGAATTTATGTTCTTATGATCGCATACCGCTTGTTTTATTTCTGCATGTGATGATTAATGGTAGAAGAGATTATGTGTTATGCATAAAGATCAAATAGTGTGTGACCAGGATAATCTCAGTGAATAATCTTCATTGTTTAGAAAATTTCTACAAAAGGTGTTCATTTTCCCCCTATTTCATTCCCACAAAGCCTCTGTTTTCATCACCTTTTCCCCTTTCAAAATCCCCTCTTTAACCCTCCAAATCTCCCTAAATCCCCTTTAAAACCTCATAATATCCTTTATTTGGTCTTGAAACCCCTTATTCCCTCTACCAAAACCCTCCTTTTGGCCTCAAAAAGCACTAAATTTAAGCCAAAAATCCCCTTTTTACATTAAAGGCTTAAGCCCCTTTCGACTAAGCCCCTCAACCACTTCCCCACGTATGACTCGTGCCCAGGACCAAGTGCTAAAGCCCCGAGCGCTAATCGCAATTGGGAGTTTCAATGGTTGCATTCCCCTTTGTTTCTTGCTTTTTTTCGATGCGAGGTCTTTTGTTCTAATAGACCCCCGCTGCGATATCGATTGTTGATCTTTTAAAGATCTGACGGTCAGCGCTTGTTCCACAGCGCGCCCCGTCGCCTCTCTCCATTCACCCCTCCAATTATGTGTAGGCCATTGATCTACTATTTTGATCCAACAGCTATCGCATAATCGCACCGTCGCAGCGCCCAATCCCATCGCATTTGACCTCCGCCGATTAGCAAGTCTCGATTTGATCTGAACCATTCATCCATTCGGATCCAATGGTCCAAATTACTCCAATATCCTCTGTCTATTCCCCGCTGATCCAACGGCCCTGGTGTAATCGCAAGACCAAAACTCAGAGCCTTGGCCCCTTGCCTTCTCCGATTTGCGATTGATTTCCCACCGTTGATCTCTTTAGATCCAACGGCTCTCATTATCTCCGCCCGTTCACATACCCCTTTGCCTTCCCGCTCCCCCCTTTTAATTTTGACTATCTGTATCTCAGATTCGATGGTTGAGATCAAACCTGCCTTTGAATTTTCACCACCTAACCGACCATGCACTTTCCATTATCGCGCTCCACCCTACACTGTTTGATCTTCCACCCCTCCATCTGACAGTCCGCATGCTTATCGTATTATTTTGGCGTCTGAACTTTAATGATCAGAAATCATGCGATAAAGTGGTTTTGTTTTGCCACGTGTCAGGCAGCGACATATATCTTGTTTTTTCTAAGGATTTACCAAACCGCTCAGAAGCTGTGTGACACTAGTGGTTTTCCTCCTAAAACCATATTCGTTCGTTTCACTCCCGAAAGCCCCATATTTAATCTCAATCGTCCATATGATCAGATCAATGGCCCATGTTGCATCGCATTCCCATTTAACTTTCTTCCATCAGATTTGCAAAGAATTTCATCCCACGATCCACACCATTGATCTCCTCTTGAGATCCAACGATCCACGTTTAATCGCCCTTCACCCGCCAGGTCCCACCATTAAAAGGCCCTGCTTTCATACATTTTGCTCCATTTTCTTTGTAAAACACCCAAGCACTAAACTTTGGGTTTCAACACTAAAGTGTTAGTTTCTCCTCCTAACTTAATATTAACACCTCCGTTCATGAATCCTGGTCATTGATCACCATTGCATTATCTAATCCAATGGTCTGCGACCCTTATTACACCAAGCCTCCAATAGATCACCCCTTCACCATTCTGCAATGCTTTTTTTCCCATTTTCACTTACATTCACCATTCTGCTACCATCCCACAGGCCTCCACAGCAAATTCTCCTTCGCTCCCCTGGATTTTTATAATGGGTTTATTGCATTTTTGCAGGGTTTACAGAGTGGTAATTTCACTCTGTCTCCACAGTCACAGTTACTGTGACTAAGAGTGCAGAGAAGCCATTATATCAGTGGCAGAGAGTATCAGCAAAGACAGATCAAAGGATTACTACTTATTATTGAAGCTTAATGATTGTAATCCGTGCTCAAAGGATAAAGACACAGTTAGAGATCATGAAGAGAATTAAGAGGCCTAATAAGGCCTAAAGTGCACATAAAACAAGCCATATCTATGTTTCAGCATCAGCAGTACACTTTTCTATAGGAGGACACCTTCCTACAGAAGTCTCCATGCCTCCTCAGGCTCCTAAAGGCTATTTCACTAATAGAAGCTTCTAAGGAATTGTCAGGATAGTAGTTGTGGAAGTATGGGAGACCAGAAGACCCTCAGTCACCTTACTTCAGAAGGCAACAAAGAGTACATTATAGCTAGAAAGGACTTCAAAGAACACATCTGAGGTTGCTATCAACCTGAAAAATACTCCGAACTAGACTACAGAGTACACATAGCATGCAGAGCCATTAATCAGAGTGGGCACGAACACTCCCCCCCACTCTGTCTTAATGAAATCAATTAAATGTACATCTGCTACTACAGTTTCTCATTCTCCTATAAGAACCCCTATAAAATTCATTGAAAAGGTTGTTGTTATTAGTTGTAGGGATTCATTCGACTGTTAGAATAGTTGTTGAGGGGAAGTAGCTTAGTAGTTTGTAATTTAGTAGGATGGGAGGAGAAAGTTTGGATTGTAATCAGCCATTGAGCTCAAAGTATGTGACTGGTTTTGCACATCAATTGAACAAGAAAATTTCACAGGATCCTGGTCTATATTACGGGTGATGTTTCTCTTACTGCACTGTCTTATTTCATTTAAATCATACTGTCCATTATTCTCTGATAGGAATCAGTAAATCAGGCTTAGGATATACCCCTGCATGGTACCGTAATGCCCACTGCTCTTCTTGTCTTTGATTTTTTCTGCTTAATGTGTATCTGAGAACAAATTCATGTAATTTAACCTGTTAAAGATGTTGGTCTGGCCCATGCTTACTGATGTGTGAATTCGGGATTTGTTGCTTAGATGTTCTTGTTGGTTTTAAGCTGGAAGAATTGGGATACCGGGGATTTAGTGTAAGCCCTGTCCACTGGGGTCCTTTTCCAACAGATTGGCCTTTCTAAGATCCCTTTCTAAGATCCCTCTGACCTGATCTTAAGCTACCCTTTGTGTCTTCATTGAGAGTCGCCTCTGAGTATGTCAAAGCAGGTCTAGATTTAAATGACATCTGACCTGATCTTCAGACTGCACTTGGGTTTCTTTCCTTCTTTCACCTTCACTCCTTAATGTTCCATTCCACCATCTATCTAAAAGATATTTTGGTATAGATGACTTTCCCTGTGAAAGGCCTTACTTAGTTGTATGCAAGTAATCTCCTTTCATGACTCCATAGCCCAATGGTTTGGCACTTTCTTGACCTATCCTCTTTTGCCAAAACATCCTGCTACTTTGTTCCTTTCCATCCCATAACCTTCTCAGTTAATGGTCTCCAACCCAACAACCAAATCATTTAAAAAACCCTTTGTGCTTCATACCTTGCCTAATACCTCATTTAGAGCTTTCAAAGATATATCATTCTTTTCATTTATAGATAGATCCCTATCTGGGTCCAGGAGGGCTAGATTCTAGGGCCCCAAAGTGGTTTTGATGTTGTCTAGTCTTTTGGTCTTGCCAATCTGGCCAAAACACTGGAACCCCAACACAGCTCAAGCAACCAAAGTGCTTGCTGCCTCCTTGTGCTCCCATCATACAACTCATGTGATGAAGACACACTGAATGATATGAATATCACATCAACACCATGCGTCCATACTCCATGCTACCCATTGATGCAAGCATCCTGCCACCTCTCCTCTATCCCCATCCCCTTAGGAAGAGGATATGCCAAGTGATGGCAAAACTCCTTCAAAAGAAGCCAGCGCAACCAAGCCTCTTGCTTCCCAGTGTCATATAATTGCAAGTAGCCTCCCAGCTCCTTGCTCATCAACCACATCAGCTCAATCACTTGTGGATGTATTTTTCTTTCCTTCCCCTTGGCACTCCTCTCATGATGGCTACCATCCTCCCAAACCAACTTTCTCTCTGTGTACTCTATGAAATTTTGGAATGCAACTCTTTGGAGACCTTCTAGAGAATATCTCTCATCCATGACTATGTTGAATCCACAAGGATCCAAATATGATGAAGGTAATATCTCTTCTCCACCATTGTTTGATAGTGCTATTAATCCCTCCAAAGATGTAGTGGTTGTCTCATACTCCAAATCAAGGATGGTTTCATAGTTTTTCATAGGAGTGTCATGGTTTGTTTCATCCTCCAAAATTTCACACCCCAATCTCAAGGATTGTGTGCAGCTCAACAAAGTTGCATGAGGATGATGGTTCATCTCCTCCTTGAACCATTTGCACAGCACAGTGCAATCATGATGCTCTAGATTAGCAGTGTGATTTGACCCTTGGTCATGCAAAAGAAAATTTCCACAACTACCCAAAGAATTTGCTGCAACAATAGATAATGGAAATTCCTTCATACCTTGATGAGATTTGGGAATCTCTTGTAGGGCTACAAGAGTTCCTTCCTCCATTGTGTTGGCTGCCCCAACTGTTGATGTATGTGGTTTCCCCTCCATGAGTGTGACAGCGTTAGGACCAAACTCCTCAAGTGGTGGTGAGGGCTCCTCCTCTTCTGTCCTTCTATTTTCAAACTCCTTGATCATCTCTTGAGAAAACTTAGCAAGAGTAAAAACTCTTGCATGGCTCAAATGGATGAACCACTAAATGTGGGCTTCACCTTCTAGGTGCAGCGCTGAGATCTCAACAACCTCTTTCTCCACTACAGGATGTAGCAGGAAAAATTCTTCCAGCTTCCCCACCTAAGCTCTTGCTGTAGATAACTCATCAAATGTAGACAACAAAAATCTATTGCCTCTGATTCCTCTTGTACTACATGGTCTCTTCTCTTCTTTCAACTAGATGAATGGTGGAAAAGATAGAGTCTCCTTGAAGGCTCTAGGTTGAGATTTTTGCTCAACAAGGTAATCACTTAAAATCTGATGATCCAAGTATCCTTCATGCTTGTCTTCTTCTTCATGAGACTATGAAGTGCATGGTCCTTCCTCCTATTCTTGCTCCTCTTTGGAGAGGATCTTATTTGTTCTGAAAACTGATGAGAGAAATCTCATCTTCTTCATCATTCTAATCTTCTTTGGCTGAAACTCACAAGCTGAGCCAAGAAAGCTGCTTTGATACCACTGTAATATCCCAAAATGGGATCTGTTAGCAAGGCATGACTAGAAAATGCATTTTGCAGGAATGGCTGCTACAGGAATTGAAACCAGGACCTGGATCCATTAGATCAATGTATCTAAGACCTAAATCCAAGAGGTGGCTCAAAATAAATCCCTCTAGGTGGGTTAAACAAGTCTCCCACACCTAGTTTCCTTTAAAAAGTGCCCGATGAAGGGACTGCAATAACTCTTGAAAAAGAGATGGAACAACAACTTTATTTTTATAAGCCTAGGCACATGAATATGTATATAGAAAAAAAATTCATATTATAGAATCAATGGTATACAAATCCTTGAGGAAAGAGTCACTCAGGCAAAGCAATACAGCCTCAATGGAACATGTACATCAAAATAGAGAAACACTGCTACACATGTATTTCTGTAGGCTAAGAGGACGCAGTTTATAAGAGAAACTGCATCATAATAGAAATATATAGCAATTTGGGGCTCAAGAAATGAGGGGCAGGAAGCTCTCAACCCTTGAAAAGTATAATACAACAATCCTTAGAAGGATTGGCTGAAATATACAAAATTAGGAAAATGTCAGAGTTGTTGGGTAGTAGCTGCAACTCAAAACTGGAAATGAATAGAGAAGGCTGAATATGATGAAAAATATGAAGTAGACCTCCTCCAATGGGTCTTCTAAGTGAAGGCTGATCCTATCACTTAAGATCTCACCCTCCAATCAACACTGCAAACCCTCACTGCAGATGCATACTGAAAATAACGCAGATACTGAGGGAAACTGCGTTGTAGGTGGAATAGAAAGTGTTGGCCAAGTGCCAAGATCTGAAATGAGCTCTGAAACCTTCCTTACTAATATCCCAAAGGAAAGAAGGCTTCCTCTGAAAATCAGCTCCGGAAATGGTGTTTTGGAACCTCCACTGCAACACCTTGCAATACAACGTTACACTTGAGAAGAAATAATGTTGTAGCTGAAGGAATGGCTTTGGCCTTGAGCCTGGATGTGGAGAAATAAAATGCAATCCCTCAAGAGGCCTCTCAAGAAGGATAATAATTCCTAAACAGGAATCCCTCGTGCTAAACAACACTGCAACTCAGCTAAATAGTCGGAGACTGCAAGTAGTCTAAGCAGACAATAAATCTATAATCATATGCATGAGAAACAATAGCTGCCTTGCCCTCCTTTTAAAAAAATGAGAGATCCCTCTCCATGGGTCCCACTCTTTAGGGTTTCCTCCATCAAGGAAACTTCCCTCCTCTTTCACTGCGCTATCCCACAAGATGCTCTCCACCTCCTACCACTGCGCTGTTTGACTTGGTCAACTAGACCTTGTCCTCATACAAAAAGTCCCTTTTCACACTAGAAGGGATTTTATTCCTACTCATGGGTCTCCTCACCCATTTTATTCATCTCCTAGATGACATAAACAAAATCAATGTTCCAATTAGCCTCATGCTAATTTTGGGAACATTAAATCCCTGTTGAGACAATTTTTCTTCCAACTATTTATTTTTTCCATACTTTGTTTCACAAAGTCCTTCAATTAGGAAATAAAATCCATATTTTCATTTGCATAAGCTCCAATATAAAAGGCTAATTACTTAGTTGTTTATTCTGGTCTAAGTTGGGAGCCATCCCAAACTATTTGCAAAGACACTTTTGTTATTTCCTTAGCATCTTCAACTTTAATGTTTCTCCTTTTCTACTTCATCATGGAATTTTGTTGGGGATTGTAGAAAAAATCAATTAGAAGGATATACTCCATTTCAATTGGTGACATGTAACTTTCCAATACTTCTAACTGTGTACTTTCAACAGGTTTAAAATTGGTAGGATTTTTCATTAATAAATAAGTAGTGACCAAACGAGTTACACTAATTCAACAATACTATGAGGAGGAGCATTTAGTTGAGGTTTTTTTGCTTGTATTTATATATTTTTCTTAGGAGTGGAAGTTGGAAGGAGAACCTCAAGTGTTTGCTAAGATTCATTTGTTGTTATTTTTTCAGTTTCTTCCTATTGGTTATGAATTCTAATTGCATCTTGAGTTATTTTGATAATGTCTTCTTTTAGAAGCTCATTGGAAACTTCTAGAAGGATTTATTCAACTTGTATAGGCTCTTTTGTAGGAACAATTCTTAGAACTAGATATGGAAGCTTCTGTTGAAATTGTTTCACCTATTGGTTGTTGCAGAATTAAAGGTAATGAAGCTCTTATTTCTTATCTAAATGATAGAAAAAGCTAATACCTTTATGGGGGGATTGTGCTTTCCTACAAAAATCTTGATAAGACTTGGCTCTATAAATTAAATCATCAAAAATGGACTTTTTTTGCATATATTTCTTCATGGCCATAGAAACACAATGTTCACCAACAATGTCTAAAGGATCATCACGTTTGAAAGGAATTTGGGCTAGTTTGAGTGCAGAAAATTTGGTTATATTTTTTCTAGCATGTTGAACATTCTGAAGGGCATAAATGGCAACATAAATTAGGAAACTAAGCCATGGTTTTTAATATTTATTTGGTAATTTCACTACAACACCCACTTCAATTGTTTGATATTCCATTTCCTTACAGACCAACCTGTCAGGGACAAAAAGGGGGAAATAATGTGGGGGTTCCTGACAACCATATATTCTTAGGTAATAGAATTTTTCTTCAGTGAACCAATCACAAATTCTTTCAATGGATTCTTTTTCCTCTTCTAAAATCCTAGAAGATTTAGCATTGAAAATTATTTCTTAGATAGGAATAATAATGAAGTGACAAATTTGATAAAAGTGATCGAAATAGTTCTCCTCCTAGAGCTCGTTATGGTATATATGAATATGGAGTGCTTCAATAGGTAACCATTTCCATCACATAGTTTGGAAAGAAGTGGAAAAGAAAAGGGCATCCATAACAAAGGATGGCATTTAAAAAGTGGGATTGAGTAGCGATTCTAGAAAGGTGAAAATAATTGTTGTGCTTGTCTAGATTCTATGAAAAAAAATTTCCCAATTGAAAGAATAAAATTTTAATGCCCTTTGAATAATGGGAACCCAATCTAGAGGAAAATGTGTTACATATTCCTTTCCATAGAGTCTACAGAGCATAGTAGAAATAAAGGCAATTGCAAAATTTAAAGAAGAAGTAGGATATTCTCTAGAAGATTCTTCTTTAAAATTTTGTTCATTAATCATCCATGCTTTAATTAAATCATGCATCATTCCTTTGAATTCAACACATTATTCTTGAATGAATGTTTTCATGAATTGAGTATTATATTTTAGTTTAGGCTTGTAGGTTTTAACCCTGTACAAAAATTATCTGCAAAAAAACTCTTAAAACATAAAATAAACAATAGTGAGATCATAAAACATAAAACAGATATACACAAAGATTTTCCGCAGGATCCCAAAACTAGGACTACTAGCTTGATTTTTCATTATATTCCTTTCAATGTTACAACTCATATTTATACATGTCGAAGCATCCATAAACCCCAATCCATTAACCCTAGATTAGAACATAACCATAGTTCCTTTGACCAGATCTACAAAATACCATGGGAAGAAACCATCATTCCCAAAACCATGTGCAAACCCATGCGCAAAACCATAGGCAAGTCCGCCCACCTAATATAGGGTTCATTTTTTTTTTCGGGGCACTCCCTCAAATCCCATGTAGGGGGGTTGGTTACCACCTCTTTTTTCCTAGAGCTAGTTGTGGAAACAATATAACACATACCCAACAATGCTCAAGAAACTTATACATAACCTTGAGGTCTTCTAGGTGAGAGGAACTGACAATTGTGCCACAATAAATACAATTTACTCACCTTCAACACATTCTTCTTGGATGAATTGAGTATTATATGTTAACTTAGGCTCGGGGAAATTATATATAACCTAGACGCCTTCTAGGTGAGAAGAATCGATAATTGTGCCACAAGAAATACAATTTAGTCATGTAGAGGTTTTTGCATTCTCTACTTCCTAGTGCATCATATTCATGTGTGGTAATATCTTGGGTTGTGTAGAAAATTTGTGCATAGAAGACTTGCAGCATTTTGGAAGCAGGTGTCTAGGTTATCTTTTTCTCCTTCTTCATCTGTACGAATCTCTACCACATTATCATGTAATTTTTCTTCGAAGAGTCTGTACATGTCATTCCATGAAGATACCTTAGCGTCCTTAGCGATTACTGCATGAATGTGTTAGGATTCATTTCATCCACATCCTCGGGAGCTTGTTGAGGAATTTTCTACACATAAGGTTTATTTTTAGATTGCTTTCCCATTCTTGATGTTCTTGCAGAACATGTCGAATGAAAAGCCAAAAACACGAAGGAAAACTGAAGTAATGGCATAATTTAGCAATTCAAATCATTTTAGAATTATGAAATGAAGAAATTAGGTCAAATGAGACTGAAATGAAATCATTTAACTATTGAAAATTCATGACTACATGTAGTACAATTGACATAATCCACGGATTGGCCCAAATTTAAAACGAAAAGACTCACATTTATTTATGGATGCGCTCTTATTAATTAAAAATTGAAGCATTAATCATCTAATTGATTATCCACTACGTTGTGATTAACCTTAATTCACATCGCAGGAGTAAGGTCATGTTCAACTAATTTTTTATGTGGAAATCATGGTGGGACGAAGAAACGAATGTTATTGAAGGAGAAAATTTCTTGGCATTAACATACATAGGGATTGAACTAAGTTGATATGACATCGTCTAATAGGGGTGCATGGAAAAAAAAAATCCACATAGAATCATTAACTACATCATTGTGGAAAGGATTCCCTCGCATGAAGTTATGTTTTACCATTTAAAATGGCTAGCGTCTGTAAATTGATGGATGCCAAAAGATGGGAGGTTTCAAGGAATTTGATGGAGAAATATCTATCCCTTCGTGAGATTTTTCGGAAGAGTAAACACATAAAAACTGAACTTTGGGGTGCGATTGACATAAAACCTGATAGGAAGATACGTGATATCATGAGAAATTATCATTCGCACCACGGAATGGTTATGAAGTGAATGTTTAAGGATCAACCCTAGAGACGAGAGTCGGGATGAGAAATTATCTATGAATTAGTTGGAAAAAGTTTTTTCGCATCATGGGACTTCTAATAAAGTGTTATATAGAGTATTGGGCACAATTTAATCAATGGCTAAGAAATTTTTGTCACGAGAGACATTGAAAATAGAATTAACTAACAACGCCTTCGTAACTTGACCAATTTTTGTAATTTTCCATTTTTTACAAAGATATTTTATGCATGAAGTACATACAATTTGGAAAGCCAATGTAATTTCACAAAGGACAACTACGACAAGGAAGATAAGAATGTAAGGGAAGGGAAAAGTAGGTAATGAAAAACAGGAAAAAAAGGGGTCCCCATTTTATTATGGATTAAATATAAATGAGGGTTATTGTTTTACGATAACAAGATACTCATCCTAAGAAATCGCATGCCAATTCCAAAAATGCGCGGAGGGAAATAAATTATTTTGGCCATTATACACAAATTCAAGCTATAATTAGCATCAAGAAATTGCAACCTCCTCATATGAATAGCATCATCAATATGAGTGTATGCCCTATCAACCATTCTAAGTCCTTGCACGTCTGTTACCTGTCCAATCTTGAAACATGATAGTTATTACCCATTCTTTCTTGTAAAATGAAGAAGAAATTTAATAATAGAAAACAATTTAAAACTTACAAATGATTACTGCAACGTATTATACATGTTGTCCTCTGTCCAATGCCAAAGACGACATGGAAATTCTGAAGCTTTGGCCAGCTCTCTTCCCATGTCTCTAAGGTGATCGTGCAATCTTATCTTTTTCCCACGATCCACCTCCACCATACATCTATCCTGTATATTTGAAACCCCTCCCCAGTATTCTTACCACCATATCGCTGTCTTCTCCAATGAAAAAATAGGCAATATCTAAGAACATCTCTTTTTCTTCTTTCTCCAATGCATCATAACTGATTTCAAGTTTTTCCATTATCTCACTGGGAAGTGTGCGTCCAAGTTTATACAATTGGTCTTTCCAGTAAGAGATGTTCTTGCTATGAAGAAGTGCCCCAAATACCTTTAAAGACAGAGGCAAACCTACACAGGCTTCTAAGAACTTATTTACCAAAGATTCAAATTCCTGAGGTGGACGTGACTTGTGGAAGGAATAGGAACAGAAGAGCTCAAGAAAATGTTATTCACTAAGGCCGCTTAGGGTATATGTGGACTCCTCTTTGACATTTGAGTTGATGAGAACATGTCTATTCCTAGATGTAATTAATATTAAGCTATCCGAGTGAATTACACTTTGATGTGGCCAAAGTGCATCAATCTGATCCTCATCGTCTACATCATCTATAATTACAAATGCTTTAGATGACGAGAGATGCTTCCAGATCATCCCTTTGCCTTCATCAACACTGTTTATTGGATGATCCGATCTTGTCAATTCCTTAAGAAGTATTATCTGCATCTGCAACAAATTTAAAGTGCCCTTACCTGCTTTATCTCTTACATCAGATAAAAAACATGAACTACTATAATCTGAATTCTTCTTATTGAATAATTATTTTGCCAATGTGGTCTTTCCTACACCACCTAACCCCACGATCCCAAAGATCTGAGGTTTCCCTCTCTGCTGTTGTGGCAATAAAACTTTAGTTTCAAAATGCTTCACCTTATCATCCAAACCTGTTGGATATTTAGCTACGTCCAAGGCTAAGGCTGTTTTTTTCGCCTTTTTTAGCACCCATTCAGCAACCTTATCTACCAACTCGCTCTCTTCACTGATTATTCACAAGAAAATAAATAAAACTAATGAAAAAAAAGAAGCCTGTGTTTTTAACATATAACACAAAAAATAAAATACAATAACCATAGAGGAGTTTCATTTCTCACCCATTACAGGCTTCCAGCTCAAAACCACTTATATTTGCAACATTAGAAAGAGAAGTTCTCCATTTTTCAATCATGCTAGAATCATACAGCAACTTCCTTTTACCAGTTTGAGGGTCATAATCAGTCTTCTTTTCGAGTTTCTCCAGGGCTTCAACATACCTTGTCTTTTTGCCCTATGTCCACCTAAGGTCAGCAGGCTTCACCTTGTAGAACACTGGAATTATGGGCTTCTGTGTGTCCAACATCTAGACCAGCTCATCTAGACACCAACTTGAATCGGCATATCCCTGGGAGAAGATGGCCACATGAACAGAGGCCGATATAATGGCGTTTTTAATCTGAGGAGCGAAATAGTCTCCCCATTCTAATTCAGGTTGATCTAAAAAGACTCTCAGTCCAAAAGAAAGAAGACGTCGGTACACTGGAAAACGTTTTTTTTACCTCAGGGCCACGATGACAAATAAAGACATCGTGGGTGGAGTTAGCAGTAGTGGAGGTGGAGGTGGAGGAGGATTGAGCCATTGCAAATTGGGAAATGGAAATTGAGGTGATGGGAAGGATGTTCGATGCTACCAAATCAGGTAGGAATACAATGAAAATTGTAGTGGTCATGTGCAGATAAATTATGGGCATTAAATGCTTGAGCGATTTATATTCCCAAGTCTTTCAACGCATTTTCACAGGCATCCAGACGACTCTAATCTCTATGTGAATGTGGTGAATTGAAAATGTATATAGCAAGACATTTACCTTTGATCTGTCCGCATAATGACAAAACATGAAGTGATAGTCACACATGTAAAATTCGGCCTGCTCTAGTGCCTCTGTAAAGGCAAAAGCCTACAAAATGTGGGGAACTTGAAAAATCAGGCAACCAATATTTCGTATGTTATAGGCCCATTAATGCATTCTAAGAGGAGGACTTTGACATGTGGTTTAATTTCCCATCCATGGGCATAATTTTCCCAGCCACCACTTTTCGATGAATGAATGGTTTAATGTCCATTATGTATTCATCATCCATAGCCATGTTCATTATGGATCTAAAAACCATCATCGTATCTACTCAATCCTACCAAGTCATCTCCCATTTAATTACTAGCTGACGTCAGGTGACAAGGATTTAGAAAGGTTTTAGACTATGAATAGAATTTGAATACGATCAGTATATAATTTGAATTTTCAATCTGAAAATGGGAGGGAGAATTTTTAACATTAATTTATTTATTTGAAAATTTGAATTTAAGCAGGAGCGTAATTGGACTATCTGTGAATACATAGCAATTTTTACATGCCATTTTGTGCCTGGTGTCCAGTGAGTAAATTTGGAGAGAAGTTTGAAGAATCAGTAACAAAATATCTTTATGCAACTGCCAATGTCGACCACCTTCTATACATGCTCCTAAGGCCTACCAATTTTCCTCCAGGACCGCTACATATTCATGTGGGAAACTGCGAACAATGCCTACGCATACAAGATATCCTCCTACGTCTTAGCCCATGCCCTTGTCTTTATTCAACAACTCACAATCTCGACCATGGCCTTTGCGGTGGCCACATTATGGGTTGTGGGGTTCGCCGACTAAGGCTCGCCACCATTGCAGCGGTGATCCTAATCCTCCTCCTAGTTCTGATAGCGGCGGCGGTGGTTCTGATCCTCTTCCTCCTGGTCCTGATGGCGACGGCTGCTGTTGGCCTTTGGATGCATGGTAAATCTGAAATTTATTGATCATTCTCTAATGTTGAGACCTTTAAATTTTCAATAATGTGATCTTACTTTTTTGGTGGCGTTTTCATGCAGCCTTTCATTCCTGTGTTGTTGTTTCTGTCTGGGAGATGATCTTCCTCCTCCCCCTGCTCCTCAATGACAAAAAAAAATAAAGGTCTGAACAAATATATATTTTTATACAATAAGGGGGTTCAAATATCTTATTCCTTCTTAAAATAATAAAAATGTTGTGTCTATGTGCTCACAATTTCGTCTGTGCACCATAATATTCGGTCGACTTAATAGACCATTAATATATGGTAGCTTCATTTGTTGTAACTGCATTTAAGATCCGGGCAGACACAGTCCTTGGATTCTAAGGCCATTATTGTTGTATGATAAATTAATTTTTTCTCTCTGTAATAAAATGATTTTTTCTGTTATCTCCCCATTTAAATTGTATTTTAATGGATGGATTAGTTCTCTTCTGCAATGTTGACTTTGCAGAGATGGATTAGTTTTGAGTTCCTTAATTGGTCAACACTCCAAAGTTGAATGTAGTGTTTTTTTTTATTTTTTTTTTAGTAGGTGACGATTTCCTTTAGTTTTTTTTTTTTTTAATTTGAAATTGAGAATGTTTAATAATTTTTTTAATACTAATAAAATGCTTCTAGTCACCTTAAAAAATCCTTGTACCATCCAAATATTTCCAAAAAGAAATTCTTACTGTATCTAACTATAGGACTTTTGAAGGGGATGATGAACATTCTCAGATATATGACTGAAAACATTAAAAAATGCATTTTATAAACTGTTATACGAGATGATCCAATGGTTTTATGACAAAATATTTAGGTGGGTACGCACGAAACCGAAGGGTTCAAATTGGTCAAATAAAGCTAAAATGGTGTCTAGGAGAAGTTAAATTTGGGTTACCTTAAGAGTTTGTTAACAGGAAAAAAGAAGAAGAAGGCATTAATAGGAAATTATTAATTTTAATTCAATGGAAGAGCATGAAAAAATTGTAAAACGGGTTACAACGGAAGATATTTGAACCATTTCACATCCATTACGTTGTTTTTGGAACATTATTATTTTTAAAAATCAATATTTAATATGAAAATTTCAAATTTCAAATTTAGTGTAAATTTATTTAATTAAGTGAATGTTTTCATCCTCAATTTTGGGTGTTTAATTCTCATTAAATAATAGATTTTTTTGGGAAGATATATTTTAATTATCAAGTCTTACTTATATGATATGGAAGATATATTAGGGATGGAGTGATGTTATGGTGATTTGAATAAAATAAATATTGTTATTTTTTTAATTTAATATAATAATAGGCATGTGCATATAAAAAGTGTTATAAAGGTGTTATAATATTATAAGATGAGAAGAGTAAGAATGCTTACAGAAGGATATCACATTTTTGTTATATATATATATTTTTAACTTATTAAAACTAATTATTGAATAAGAAATATGGACTAAATACATGCATGTAAGTGGATGGTGGAGAATTTACTAAAAAGTGGTGGGTGTTTTCATAATAGGATTGATGTCTTTGGATCATTCAATCAATTATTGATGCATGAGACCAATCGAAAGGGAGGTTGTGTCCATTAGGATGAATTACCCATCAGGGAGGCATTTGGGTGACTAGTTACATGGAGGCAATAAATTCATCTTGTCTATATTCATTTATGTTTCCACTCATTCAAGAAGATTGAAGTTGAATTCTTGATCATTTATTCATTTCATTGGTTATTGGAGCACCCACATGTATGGTTGAGAAAGGGAAAAAATTAGTTCTTGGGGGAATGCATGTGATTGGGGGTAGAGGAAGCAATTGACCTATTCACATGAAAAGATGAAAGGATGCTTTCTTCTAGAAATGTATTCATGTATTTGGAGAGGATGGACATTAATGGCTATATGTAAGCATGAGAGAAACTGATTTCTTGGTTGTTCTTGAATTGAGACAAACAATGGAGGTCATTACACACTCACATGAATGGTGAGAGATGATTCTAAATTAAGGAAAAGAGTGTTGAAGACAAAGGTATAGTGGTACATAAAACTAGGAAAGAGACTTAAATGGAAGAGAAAACAATTTCTTTGAATAGAAAAGAGAGGGAGACAGAAAGAGGAAGTTGGTTGGGAAGGATGTTAGGAAGGTTATCAAGTTATGTGTTAAAACAATAATGGATGGAAGCCAAGAAGGTAGCCATATTGTGGGCTAGAAAATATAAGAAAAGAAGGCCTTCTCCTTGTGTTATGTGGGGCAGATAGTGATGCTCGAAAGTTTTTTGTGTTGTTCCTATTACCTATCCATATATGTGGGTAACCCTTGGAGAACAATTTTCTCCTACATTATATATTTCCAACCAATAGCTCTACCATGATCCACAATAACAATCCTCAAATTTTCCACACCCATTTGTTAGTAAGTACATGAATAGATTTGTAGCGTACACATCCAATGAAGGAAAATTTTCTATTATGAGGCACATTAACCATTTCTGCATTCAAGTTATATTATTTAATTATCAAGGAATTGTAACATGGATCACAATTTGAAATTGTATTATACACCATTATTTCTTATGCACTTGTTCCCATGCCTCACCTGGGTAGTTGTGATATGTCCCTAGTCCAATGTGTCTTTCCTTAGGATCTTTCTTTCATTGTTTAGGAGGCACAACTAGGAGCATCTAAGGATGGTAGCGCTCCATATTATCCATACTTAACACTTATCAACATTCCATTGTGTCCATTACTCCATCTTTTGATTGGTTTTTGTTAGTGGCTCATATTAGTTTCCTGTTGGCCTTGTCCTATGACTAGAAGGGGTTGAAAACACTAGAGTTTTATGTAACTATAAGAAAACAAGAAACATAATCCTAGTATCAATAATCCATAAATTTTCATGGATATTCCACTATGCAGTTCATCACAAAAGATTTGTTAAAATTATACTTTAAAAAATTGAAATATGCACTATGAGAGTTTATTTCTCTTTAGATTTCTAGATTTGAAAATTATTGTTTATTATGTATGCATGAAAATTATAATTATGCAGAAAATATAGAGAAATGAAATAAAAACTCACAAACCATGATTGACATGAGATATAACCTAGGAAACCCTTTAAGAAGAAAACCCAGCTGGAAGGTGAGGTTGCTTTGCTCTCTTTCTCTGAATAGAAAATGGTTGTGAGCTCAAAGAAGTAAGGCATGTGGCTCATGGCCTACTATAGTGCACAAATCTACTCTATGTTCTCTCTCCATATCCCTCTAGGATACTCTGCTCTTTTATGGAACAAATTCACTCGAAAAGAATGGAACCTCTTTTCTAATGAGTGTCCAGGTTATAAAACAACCCCATAGCCTACTAGTGGTTAAGTTTGAATCCTTCAACTCTTGACTGTAGTTATAATTTTGACTCTTTTAAAGTCTTATTCATCATGATTGTTAGTGTGAATCCTTTGTCAAAGTGTACGAAAAAGGACCACTTTAGCTACGCATAACTAATAGCCCTAACAACAAAAGTGGCTGCCAATATCTTCGGATCTGCGGTTAGTAGAACAAGAAAAGAACTGCAAACAACCAGATCTATATATGGAAAGACATTAAGCAGTAAAAACAAGGGTTTGCTCCATGTACCAATAGACAAGACAAGAACGATTTTTTTGAAAGAATTTTTGTATTAATGGGGCACCTGGGAGGAAAACCAGAAGGAGTATCCAATTCCCCTCAGTGGGATGGGTTCTTGGAAGTCCTCAGCACTTCAGATCTAAGATTTCTCTCTCTAGTTGATGTAGAAAACCCAATGCAAAGAGTAGAGCTCAATGGGAGCAAATGGAAGAAAATGGTGACCAAGTGTATAGATCCAGAGTGATCTAATAGGCAACAAAAGGTGAAGAATGATGGGAAAACCCTCCTATTTATAACAAAATATTGGGTCATTCTAGATCTTGGTGCATGGGTTAACCAAATCTAGATCCACTTTTTATGGAATATTTTATTATATTTGTTGGAGGGAAAAGGTATTTGACTTGGGTCAAATCCCTTAATTTGTCAAAAATAAATAAACAAATGATTTATTTATCTTTTTAAGGAAGTGGTTAGAAGATAATAAAATAAATAATGATTTATTTAATTATTTAAGGAAGTGGTTGAAAGATAATTAAATAAATAGTGATTTATTTAATTATTTGTGGGTGATTTGGTCATATTTAACAAGAAATATCATCTAAATAAGGTTTAAATGATTATTCCTAGAAAATAATAAGATAAATAAAGGTTTATCTAATTAATTTCTTTGATTTTGGGTTAAACATGACTGGGAATAATAATTAAATTATGGTTTAATTAATTATTCCATGAGGAAAATCAAACAAATATGGGTTTGTTTAATTTTCCTTTTGGGGTTTCCTGTTTTAACATAGTGAAAGCAGTTTTACTTAGGGTAAAACTGGTCTTACATGGTGTACTTGGGTCCATCTAATGATAAGAGGTTAGATGACCAAAAAATGGTGTAACAGATTTCCCCCCAGCGTGCTAGTGTCAGGAGCAAATCGTATGACCGAAGTACGTTGTAAGAACACGATCACTAGACAACAAAAGGGATGTCAGAGAGAGAAATGTGAGGTAGATAGTGTGCTGAAGGACTAGACCCTGAGGAGACGAGACTCGCAGGTGCAACAAGTCTCTTTTTATGAGAGGGTACCTGTGCTGAAGGCGGCGGGGGAGGCATACCTATGCCCGCCGAGACAAAGTACAAAAGAATAATGTGTCCAGTAAACAAGGGACCGAACCATAAAATACAGCTGGCATAATCATGAGCCAGATAAAAATACAATGAGGAATCCCACATACATGCTGTGCCTGGGATAACAGCCAGGACTTGTACAATAATATCTGAGTACATGAGATACAAATACAACCCAAATGCCCCCTATAAATGGGGAAGGGCTCATAAAATCTGACTGATACATGCAAGTTGAAGAGGCGCTGCAAGTGGCTACGGCCAACATCATCAAATATCTGGAGCTGCATCGAAGGCTGCAAAGAAGAGGTCATCCGGGCATGTGGGGGGCTACCTGCAAGGCCACCCCCTCATGAGGGTTGAAACATCTCACACACACCCGGGAATCATCAAGAGCTGCTGCTGGATCACTGGACCATCAAGTATACGAATCTCGATCATGCTGAAAGGAGCTGGAGAAACAATCAAGCCAAAGGGAAAGGAGATATCCCTTCGCCTGATCCGAGGCACCGAACAAGAGTGGAAGCTGGAACCAAGGTACACCGCCCTCTAGACCTGGCTTCTGGAATGAATGAGCTGATGTCGACAGAAGGAGGTCCGCC
The DNA here is from genome assembly GCA_034641835.2 of Pinus albicaulis. Lineage (NCBI taxonomy): Eukaryota > Viridiplantae > Streptophyta > Pinopsida > Pinales > Pinaceae > Pinus > Pinus albicaulis. Next base: position 1,628,271,926 of record CM076570.1, read on the forward strand.
ATAGTTGAGGCAATGAGAGACCTTCAACTAAGGCACGAGAGAAAAGAGTAGAGCGACGGACAGACTGACACTAATGATGATAGTGAAGTGGAAAGGACTGAGTAGCTAATGGACGACTTCCCTTGCTAGAGCATAAAGGGCATGAATGACATGGCAGCGACTGACACAACATCATCAAGGATGGGGGACAGTGGAACTGAAGGTCATAATGTGCGACACAAGAGAGAGACCAAGCAATGAAGGATGGAGGGCTATAGTGGGGTACAAAGGGACTCGGTATAGACTCCATGGAGGGAATGATGACTCAACTTGGATGCTCTAAACAAGGGCGACTCGATGGTGTTGCCACACAGTAAAGGCCCCAATGGGGGACCGTGGAAACATGAGTACATGATGGGAACTCATGACGAAAATCAACACGAACGAAGACAAGTAAGGAGGCAAGATGGTGCCCCAAGTACAAGTGTTGTAAGTGAGGAAATTCGATTTTAAGGAGAGGTGAAGTGACCCTTCTTGAACAAAATGTGTCCTGGTAAAGTATCAGATCACAAAAAACTAACAGATACCCATTTGAGAGTTCGGTGATAGCTTTCCAACGGTGCAGACGGTTCGTCAAACGGGGCTACGGTGTGGTCACAACAGTCGAAAGAAGAAATAAGGGTTCTCTTTTAATAAGGCAGTTTTCCCTCCAAAATTACTCATTTGCTATTGTTGCTGTGGTGAATGTGGAGAGGAGAGAAGGCCCTAAATCTTGCGGCGAACGTAGTGGACAAACCGACCGTTGGAATCGCGATCCATCAGTTACAGGTAAGAGGTCTAACCTTTCTCTTGCATTTTGATGGATTACATTTTCAGTTTAGGGCCCAGAATCCCAGAAATAACCCCTCCTTCATCTCTACGGCCGGGTCGCACTTTTTGGGGCAAAAAGTGCGACCTAGGACGCAGGTATCAGGGCAAAAAGTGTGACTTGGTCTAGAAAAGAGCAGAAAACTGTGACCTAGGAGATGAGGGGGTTTTGGTGCTGTTTTATGGCTGGAAGTTGGGTTTTGGTGTTTGGTTATGGTTTTCCGGATCTGTACACTGAAAAAAATGATGTGTTTTCGCAGGTATGGCAGAGTTACGGGTCAACTGGAGAGAGAGAGAGATCTGGGGACACTACGGGCAGAGATCCAGGCGGATCAGGGCGTCCGCCGTGTATTGGCCAGATTTTGGGTTCTCAAGTTTTTGGAGAACCCTTTGATGAGAGTAGGGGAACCGTTACTGGCCCGGATTATCAATTACTAGGATCCAGATTAGGAGATCTTTACAGTGCAGGGGCACAAGATTAAACTGACGGTCCAGGACGTGTACTTCCTGACTGGTCTCCTGCCACTGGGGATGGTGGGAAACACCCAGCCAGTGTTGCCGCGGGGGCGGCATATCATGGAGTTCGTGGAACGTCATTGTCGACCGGGTCTCCAAGTCAAGGGGACTCGAATACCGATCGGGGATCTAGAGAGGCTAGAAACCCGTGCAGTGGCCGCAGCTGTGCTGCGTATCCTGGGCAACCAGGCGCTCCATCACATCACTGGGGGGCAGATGATGATAGTGGAAAGTGTGTTGGGTGGGACCTACTATGGGTGGGCCCAAATAATGTTGGTGTCGCTAAAGCGACAGATGTCACTATGCAGGTGGCAGGTGAACCATGATTGCTCATATGGGACTTTTTTGTGCGCTTTCTTCTTTGAGAAGATCCTGACCTTAAGGCCTCGTGTACAGCTTCCAGATGGGGGCCCGAGAGAGCCCAGGATGCGCCGTTGGGGACGGCTACTGTGCAGAGGAGGAGGAGGGGCGGCGGGCGAGTGTTTCGACCTGAGTTTTTTGCCCATTGGGATCAGATGCCATTGTACATAGATGACTATCCCTATAGTGGGATGAGCTACTATGGAGATCCGGACCTGCCACTTCTGCCTGGTCGAGTCTGGGGGCCCGATGGTAAGTGACAGATTGCTATTCTTGTGTGGGCATGTTAAAGTTTTTGAATAGTAATTAATGGTACTGATTCATGTACTTTTGGTATGCAGATATAGCACCGGTAAAACCGGCCGGATATATGGGACGACCGGCAGCGTCTGGAGCTACAGGTCCAAGTGGGTCGAGAGCAGCGCAGAATGAGGATGCAGCCGCCCTGCTGGAGGACATCCGTCGTAGATGCGAAAGGTTGTTGACCGGAGTATCAGAGCGCGGGTGGCAGGACTTAGACGACCAGTTCATAGAGCCATGTGTTGGTCTACCCTCGGAGTGGCGAGGTGTCATGCGGCGCATGGCGATGGCCGGTCAGGCTATGCACGATCTACATGCTGCAGGGGCAGAGCCATTGGCTCGGGAGCCTCCAGATAGTGATTAGGGGTGGGGCATGTGGTGCCCCGATGATGTGTAAAGGTGTGGTGCCCTGGGCTTTGGGTTTTTTTCAGAACATGCCATGGGCATGGGCCACATGTACGTAGTGTATTTGACTCTAAACACATGTTTTGCGACACATATTATGGATATGCATCGTTTTTTGAAAGTTATGAATGTTATTGTCTTGTATGAAATGTGTGTGATAAATGCCAATCTAGAACATGGTTTGCAATACGATCTACATAGTGATTCTGATCTCGAGGTACATGGTTGAAAGTTATGGTTTCAAATGCACGTATCAAGATTTTCACGCGTAAATAGCGTCTAAACATCACAGGGTTATGCACACGATAAATACCATTTAGTTGCATTACAACAAGTAGGGAATCCAAACGAATGTGCAGATGGAGGATGCGATGAAAAAGGGCATCGGCTAAGAGACCATGCACTGCATCATATTCGGCCTGATTGTTGGTGGCAGAACCAATGCATACCCCGTTAGAAAGAACAACGGCATGCAAGGGGGTGAAGATGGCCCAACCTGCCGAGGCTAGATTCCTGGAGTAACGACTTGCACCATCGGCGTAACTGATAAAGGGGGTGGACGGGGGGTCCTGCGGAATGGTGTGACAAGACAACAAATGAGAGGAGGAGAGGCAATGACGGCAGCGTGAGTGCACGGAAGTCATCGAGTGGCAAACGCAGGAGGGAGTGCAAGGAGCAAGATGATCATGACTCATATAGGGTGGTATATGAGGGCTATCGGAAGTATGATGAGGACTCGGGCTGCGGAGGTCAACAGAGACACGGGTGGAGTGATCTCATGTATGGGTAGGAAAGGGGTGGTTAAGGGACACAACAGGGGAGGACGCAGATGGGCTAGGCTCTGAGTGTCTCGCAGAGGAGGATAGGTAAAGAATGGTGACAGTAGACTCCGTCATCTGAACATCAGGGGGGGAATGTCGATGGGAGCGGGGGGATCCTCAGGCTGGCCTGAAGTGTACTGCGCGAGGATGGGAGAGGCAGATTGATTTTGTTCAACCTCATACTCTCGGATTACCTCTAAAGAGGCGCGGTAATGCGTCAGGTGAGGACAATGGTGGGAGTAATGGCCATGAACGTCGCAAAAAGCACAGGGCTTGTTGGTGCGGAGAGTCTTGGGGTTCTTGGTTACGGACGGAGAAGGAATGGAGGCTTCAGGGACCGTAGACTCAGGGAATGCGACTTTAACCATGGGCTGAATACGGGGCAACTCGGGACAAGCATGGGTGGCATGACCGGTGACATCACATAAGGCACAAGGCTTCGCTGGCGGAGGAGGAGCTGGGTCAGTCGTGGTGGTCTTGTCTTTGGGTGCCCCCTTGCGGGCTTTGCCTTTCTTCCCGGGAGCCGTCACGATAGGAGAAGGGTCCTGTGGAGGTGTTGGGGGCACAGTGGCAACGGAGGAAGCGAGGGGGACCGGTTGAACTGGTGTCAAAGCCATGTAAGGTTTGGGGTGACTAGGAGGGGTGGCGGCTGGGGGATCAAGGTACCAGACCGGAATGCCCAAGGTCAAGTTAGGGAGAGAGAAGGTGGCCATGACGAGGACAGAATATACTCCGGGAGGGGGAGCTAGGAAAGGGATCTGTCCAGTAGGGTAATGACCAGGAGGGACAGCCTCAAGGTGGTTAAGGCCAGGAGGAACTGAGCCAGGAGGATAAAGGGGTTCAGGGATACCAGCTGTAGGGGTAGGGCCAGAAGGAGGAGGTCTGGCTGGCTGAGATGAATGGCTAGGAGTGAGTTGCAAAGGGCGAGGGGGAGGTTGCTGACTAGCCGAGGCAGGCCGCTTACGGGCAGCCTGGGTCGATTGTATCATGCAAACATTCGATAAGCTGGGATCAGTGACAGGAGGAGGGGGGAGATGAGGAAAAGTTCCAAGCAGGGAGGAATCTTTGTAGACGCCGGGGGAGACACTGGTAAAAGAATCGACGGTTTGCTTATTGGCTACAGAAGAGATGGTCGTCTCAGGGTTGGTCTGAGACGGCGGCTCATCATAAGACAGCTGGTCAATGGTGACTATCTTTCCATTGTGCGGGAAAGACATCTTGCGGAAAACCGCGGATGGGACAGCAGACATGGCATAGGTGTAGCTCCGCCCCAATAGAATGTTGTAGTCTAGAGGAGCGTCAATGACTTCGACGTAAATGCAAGCGGTCTTACCGGCGAGGGTGATAGGACAATTGTGGAAAAGGCCAATGGGCTGGGAGGCGTGGCTGTCCCACGCTCGGAGGGTGATCGTGGAAGGGGCCAGCTCAGGCGATCCGAGTTGCTTCCAAACCGAAGTGGACATCACGCAAGTGGATGCCCCCTCATCAATTATGCACCGGGAAACATTGGCGTTCCGGATTTTGACTGGGATTTGGAAGGCGACGGAAGGAGGAAGAGGAGGATGGTCCGATTGAGTGGCGTCGAAAACAATCATTTGGTCATCAGCAGGATCTACAGTGCCCACGGCAGATAGTAGAGCCTTCTTTTGGGAAGGGCACGACTGGAGGAGTTCCAGTGTGGAAATGGCAGCAGGAGATTGCACCAAATCATCTACTATGCTATACGCGTGAGCAGCTCGACCAGAAGCAGCATTTCGACGTAATGGTCCCTTAGGAATCTTGGTATGGACCTCAACTTTGGGTTGAGGGATGTGTAAGGGGCCACTGGATGTTGAAAGAGGCTCTGTAGAACCTGAAGAGGGAGGCTCGGGGGCAGATTGAGCGGGAGGCTTGGGGTACGGACGAGACCGAGTTTGAAGGTGAAGGTCGACGGTCGGGGAAGGATCGGAGTGCATCATAAGGATATGGTAATCGGAGGAACCAGAAAGAGAAGGTGGAGTGGCGACCTGGCTGTCAGGTGGTTGGGTAGACACAAATCCTTGCTGAGGGAAAGGATCGGTAAACACAACTGGTTGAGTAGTGGCCACGTTAGGAGGAGCATGAGGGGAGGCGTGTTGTTCGTGCAATGTGGCTTTAGACTCCCACATCTGCCGCATCTGGGGTAAGAGGGGACAATCGTGGGTGTAATGGCCGTAAACACCGCAACACGAACAGGGCTTGTTTGTGCGAAGCGGCCTGTCCGGCTTGGGCTAAGTGCCCTGTTGCTGGTTAGCAGTGTTAGGGTCCACACCAGAATTGGGTCCACGGGTACCAGGGGCAGATTGGTTCTGATTGCCTCTCTGCCTTCTTTGAGAGGAAGGAGGATTAGTCGCGCCCTGCTGTGAAAATACTTGCCCTGGAGGGGGCTGTAAGTGCTGTTGCGGGGGTGGAGGAGGCAAGGGAGATGGAAGCGCATATGCTGGAGGAGCTGGCGCACCAGGCTGTGGATAAAGGTAAGGGTTAGGTTGGGCAGCATTGAGGTAAGCAGGAGGTTGGGCAAAAGGAGGAGGCATGCCGTGTCCTGGATATATGCCGCCGGGAGGGGGAAGAGTGCTAGAGGTGCTAGCCCCTCCCTGAGGGAGACCATAGCCCACAGGAGGTTGAGCATACGGATGGGAAAGCGTTCCAACAATACTGTCGGCGGAATGAGATGCCCCCGGGGCGTTGGCGCCACCGGGCCTGGGGAGGTCAGGAAGAACGGTATAAACATAACCAGATTGAGCATAGATCAGGTCATATTTCAAGGCTATTTGGAGGGCAGCTTCTTCAGTTTGAGGAAAGTGAGAGGCGACATCTTTGCCGATGGGAGCGGGAAGGGTGCGAAGGAACCAGTCCATGTAAACCCGATCTTCGAAGGGAGGGGCTCGACATAAGCTCCGTCTTCTTCGCCATTCCTGAACATGGGCAGAAAGGCGTGTTGAAGAGGATTGCTTGAAGGAAGTCAAGAGCTCCGTGCCGGTATCGTATCGGAGAGGGAGCTGGAAGTACGACAAAAAGGCTTGGGCAAGAGTCTCAAAGGTGGTATGGGTAGAGGTGGCTTGTTCGACATACCATTTAGAAGCTTCGCCGGTAAGCGTGCGTTGGAAAAAACGAAGACGGATGGAGTCATCGGTAATGGAATTGGAGGAACACCACATGTGGAAAGATCGGACGTGATTGGTTGGATATTCTCCATTAAGGCCCTCAAACTTAGGGATGTCGGAGGGGAGCTTGGTTGGCATAGCAGGCCAATTAGCATTGTGGTGAATGGGGTCATTGATCAACTGATGGAAATCGGGGAGGCTGAGGCCTGCAATGTACGGCAGCACAGGGGTGGCCAGGGTAGTTCCTGTGGTGGTTCCGCTAGTAGTAGGGCCGGCATTAGGGCCGGGAGAACCGCTAGCGTTAGGCCCTGGACCAGACATAGTGAAGGTGACAGGGGGAGAACCAGGAGGAGAAGGAGGACTCGATGAATCAGGAGAGGAGTCGGAGTGCGGACTCGAAGGTGGACTGGCTCGACGACGGCGGTGCGGAGCAGGTCGATCAACCGGAAACTAAGGGTGAAGGCCAAGAAGTCTCCGGGAAAGGCGCCTTGGGGGCGCAATGATGACAGGAAGAAGGAAACCGACAAGGGCAGAAAGGGACAGAATCAAGAAAGGTCAAGGGCAGATAAGGTGCAGTGACAATTGATTTTAGAGTCTTTGCCAGGCGGTGTTAACCAGGCGCTTCTTCACTTAGGGTCGGTGTGTGGTGTGCGTTAATTTTAATTTTTAAACCCTTTTCGTTTTGAGAGCAAGAAAAAGTGTGCTGCGTAACTGAAAAGAAATCTGCAGAGAACAATATAGATTGCTGAAATAACAGAACATTTAACAACTAACTATGCATCGATCTAACCCAAAAAGGCAGGTCTCTCAAAACTACTCTAAAAGAGGGCAAAAATCTATTCAAAACACACGAAAAAGAGGCCAATAGATCTAGGGTCAAAAGGGACAGGGATCTAAAGGATAAAGCTGCTGAAAAGAGGTGCAGATCACAGCCAAGAGACAGAGGCAAGGTGGCTGGAAAAAGGAAGGTAATCAGCAAAAAGCGGAGGGGGCAAGGAGGAGGCCCTAAAAGTAGATCCAAACAAATATTCAGGAGGTGATTTGAGAGGTAGAAGAGCTGATTACAATGGATCTGAAAGGGAGGTAACAGATCTGGAAAAAAGGAGGCTGAAGCTCTGAAAAACAGACAGCTGAAACAGCTAAAACTCTTCCACAAAAAGTGGAGGGTACTAAAGCCCTAGGGGGATAGGTTCCCACTTAGATGAGTAAAAATAGATCAGAACTTGGTCAAGGCGGGCTGAGACAGAGGCTGGAAGACCCTGACAGAAGCTGCAGCAAAACCCAGAAAAATTGCAGAAAAATCACTGAAAAATTGGCAGGTCGCAGGTTCTGACCTGATTTTAGTGCAGGTCACAGTAAACAGGCTGAAAAGTGCGACCTAGAGGTCCAGGTCGCAGGTTTAGGGCCAAAAAGTGCGACCCCCCGTTCCGGTTGTCTCGGCGGCAGATTTTCAGAGAAGTTGATGTCTCAGTTGCGGCTGGTGTCGCTTACCTGCGCAATAGGGCCAGAAACACACGGAAGTTAAAAATTTTGATGTTTTAGGGTTTTATGTGAGAAAAAAAACATGAAAATAGGAGAAATAAACAGCTGAAGAGAAACCCTAGGTTCTGAAGTAGCTGCATATGCAGGAATAGGAAAAACGACAGCGGTCGTAATTTAAAACCCGTGTGGAGTCGCCATTTGTTAGTATGAATCCTTTGTCGAAGTGTATGAAAAAGGACCACTTTAGCTACGCATAACTAATAGCCCTAACAACAAAAGTGGTAGCCAATATCTTCATATCTGCGGTTAGTTGAACAAGAACAGAGCTGCAAAAAACCAGATCTATGCATGGAAAGACATTAAGCAGTAAAAATAAGGGTTTGCTCCATATACCAATAGACAAGACAAGAACAATTTTTGAAAGAATTTTTGTATTAATGGGGCACCTGGGAGGAAAACCAGAAGGAGTATCCAATTCCCCTCGGTGGGATGGGTTCTTGGAAGTCCTCAGCACTTCAGATCTAAGATTTCTCTCTCTAGTTGATGTAGAAAACCCAATGCAAAGAGTAGAGCTCAATGGGAGCAAATGATGGAGATATGTGACCAAGTGTATAGATCCAGAGTGATCTAATAGGCAAAAAAAGGTGAAGAGTGATGGGAAAAACCCTCCTATTTATAGCAAAATATTGGGTCATTCTAGATCTTGGTGCATGGGTTAACCAAATCTAGATCCACTTTTTATGGAATATTTTATTATATTTGTTGGAGGGAAAAGGTATTTGACTTGGGTAAAATCCCTTAATTTGTCAAAAATAAATAAATAAATGATTTATTTATCTTTTTAAGGAAGCGGTTAGAAGATAATCAAATAAATAATGATTTATTTAATTATTTAAGGAAGTAGTTGAAAGATAATTAAATAAATAATGATTTATTTAATTATTTGTGGGTGATTTGGTCATATTTAACAAGGAATATTATCTAAATAAGATTTAAATAATTATTCCTAGAAATTAATAAGATAAATAAAGGTTTATCTAATTAATTTCTTTGATTTTGAGTTAAACATGACTGGGAATAATAATTAAATTATGGTTTAATTAATTATTCCATGAGGAAAATCAAACAAATATGGGTTTGTTTAATTTTCCTTTTGGGGTTTCCTGTTTTAACATAGTGAAAGCAGTTTTACTTAGGGTAAAACTGGTCTTACATGGTGTACTTGGGTCCATCTAATGATAAGAGGTTAGATGACCAAAAAATGGTGTAACAATGATCACATGACTAGCCCATTTTATTGCATATGGAGCTGGCATGGAATCCTCTTGAATTATGGCGGTGTTGGTGTCTGAGTGTGAATAGACTATTCAACCCTTTTTCCACATTAATTTATCAATCTAGGTGCGTATGTTATTTCAAGGTAACGCGCAAGGTATATGCAGGATAAATGACACAATCCAATATTGATCATAGATTTAACAATTAAAATAACCAGAACTACTGTGATAGTAATTAAAGATAAATTGCAACATTATAAAACAATTCACAACAATTGAAGAAACAAATCATAACAACAGTTAAAATAATCAAACAGATATGCGAAAGTAATACAAATAAATAATGTAGCACTTGATCAGACGAGTGGGCCCAACGCTCTGACCAGGGCTGCGATAGATTCACAGCTTACAAGTAGAACAACAAAATGGCTTGCATAAAATTGATTAAGAATCTTCTGTTACAAAGTTGATCTCTTGCACACTAACCCCATTCACAGCCCTGAGACCCTTCTTATACATTTGTTCAGAAAACCATCTTCCCAATATGATAACTAATATCTACAAATATACAATTGTTACAATGACCAACCTAGTTGCGGAGAGGATACCAAGTAATGTATGAAATAGTTCTGGATTCGGTTTGGAATCTATTATGCTATTATAGCATATCAAAATAGTGCTATGAACTCACAGTTGCTTCTATGACTTGCAAATGTGACCCTTTGACTGTCGAATCTGCGGCATTAACAAAATTAGTGCTCGGGTAGGAAAAATCCCCATGACTATTATGTCATTAATTAAACATTCCAGATAAGACAGTGAAAGGAGGTTTACCTTGTGCGTTTAGAGCATTTAACGAATATTAATAATACAAAGAAGTGAAAGAGTGGGTGAAAATGGGAGAGAAAAGTATGCAGATTTGGTACCCAAAATCTCCCCCCAACTGGTATATCTGCATGTCGTCATGCAGCTCGTCGACTTTTCAGGTCTGGGTTGGACTAACTGTGGTCGACATGAAATTGAGCGAGGTCGTATTTTGCGGCCATCTCTGTTCCAGGGGGTTTATACCCATCTGTCAGGATGATATCCTTCCACCAATCTTCACTTAAAGTGTATGCTAGAGTATATTGATATATTGGCAACCAAATGAGGGGGAACTGAAACCTTAGCCCCATCCACCGGACCCCACAAGTCTTAATACATGCAACAATGTGAGGCACTATTTTTAATGCTCGTGCAAAATTGGGTGCTCCAAAAGGTTCCTGGTTTCTGATAACTGATGACGATAGCATCCATCTCCTTTGACAATTATCGAGTGCTTCATTCTGAAAAGAAACTACCTGTCTAACACAGAGGTCAGCACACCACTTCTATGTTTCTAGCATATGTTCTTTATGTCCCTCAATCTGTAAAAAGGTAGAGTGCTTGTTATAAATATTCACTGCGTGACCATGCCCCATCCTTATCATTAGTGGCCTTGTAACTTGATTTTCTTCAAAAGTATCAAAGTCCTTCCTCCATTTAACCTGGTTGATAGTGTAGGAGGTGAAGGCTCTGAGGTGAATATCCCCCACAAATGGAACAGGATTGAAGGTCTGATCATCCTTCAAGAAATAATTATGCATGTAAAGTTCGCACATCAAGTGTTGACCCACAACATCATGGATTTTCAAAATACGAAGGAACTGTATCGAATCCTCAATCTCATGGTTGATTTCCTTATAAATACTTTCTAGGCAGAAAAAAAGGAACTTCTCATGAAGAAATAAAGCATAACTATGGGCGGGAGGTCTATAGGCCATTACCTGTTGCGCCAAGGTAAACATCTTTTCTTTATCTACTTTCAGCATTTTCACCTGTTACTCTAAATCCTCCATCTTACCCTGCTATTTCTCTTGCCTCCTTCGTGCTCTGTCTAACTGGTCCATATACTCATTAATAATCCCAGTGGCCTGCTCCCGAACCCTCTTTGTCTCCTTCCTATGTTCATTTGCAGCAAATTTCCATTTCTGAATTTCTGCAACCAGGAAGAATTCTCGGGCTTCGAACAGATGTTTGATAGGGCTAGTCTACATGGAAACCGAGATAATTTCTTTCTCAGTCTCCGAACTTCCTTCTTCAGCCACATGGTCTCGTTAAAATGAAGCTGATACCTTCTTTTGAGAGGTGGTCTCCTGTTTTCACATTGTTCTATCCATTCTTTCTTAACAGTGAATTCGTCTCCTGGCCCTGCAGCAGGTTCAGAAGGCAGTGGACTGTTGTTAAAGGCATCAACTGGCTTCTCTACCAAGTCTTCTTTACTCGGTTCCCTTTCTTCAGGGGCACTCTCCTCTTCTTCTTTCCTTAATTCAGGAATTTCTGTCACCTGGTTAGTGCCTTCATCAGGCGTTCCCTCCTCAAGGGTTTCTACCTAATTTATGTTTACCATGAGTGCATTTCTCTCTTACAGGACTTCTCTTGATCAATTTTCGTCACTACAGCTCCCAAGAGAACTATCTCAAAGGATACCACAGAAATCAGCACCACAGAGGCAACTGAGAGTACTCCAGTGAACTTTCTAGTTTTCTCAGATACTAAGTTGTTCATAGAGAAAGAGTTAGACATTACATGACATAAGGTGAATCAAGTATTATCAGCAAAGAGCTTCAAATCTTATCTTGAATAACCATAGGTGTATGTCAATGTCCAAAGGTTAGGACTACACAAGGTTGCACGTAGGTAATTGGTCTATCCATGTGCCCACATCATCAACTGGATACTATCACATATAGATAACAAGACCATGACTCTTACCTGTGCCAGTGGATAAAGGCTTGCCTCTTTTATGGCACATGATTACCACCTTATGTATCATTACCGATTCCAGAAGCGCACATGGATTCCCATTTTTACATAGTCACCAGCTAACTGAACACAATGGATGTCGTCAAAGGTTGGGTGAAAGAGCCTTCAAATTTTCATTAGACACCCAACAATACTTACAAGACAAAATATATTAGGAAGGCCTACCAGTACTTGATAATATTACGATGCTGAATCTATGGTCAAAGCAATACCGAGACCTTCCCATAAGGCTGGGAATTCTTGCTTAATCAGGTTGTGAACAAAGAAAAATCGTTCAATTGGTTGGACTTGTTAGCTCAAGAATCGAGAATTCATGTAACGAATGCTAAGAACCCTCCCAAGGGTGAACACGCCAGATTGTGACAAGGTGATTATGACAGAGACTGGGAGAAATACAGTATCCATTGTTGCATCCAAGTTGGCCTTTGAAGGTGTTTGCAAGTCAAACATGAAGTATCTCATGGACGAGAATAGAAAAATGGTGAATAAATTATAGGGTGCAAGGCAAGAAGTTTAACAACTCCAAGAAGAGTTCTAGAAAGAAATTTTCACATAGGCATGTCTCGAAGAACTTAAGGCATCCATACTTAGAGAAGTATTGACATGTAGAGCCTTTATGAGGAGCTTGTCACCGTGCATAAAGTGGTTTTCTGCTTGCATGACATGTAACAAAAGTGCAATTATATTTCTAAAGACCTCAAGGTTTTTCACGCAACCATTGTTGTCATGCATGGATGGTCAATGCAATACAAAGGGGCACCGTCCGAATTGGGAAATAAAACAAGACAACAGGAAGGGATGGAGAAATCACAGGTTCAGAAGATCATCTAGAGTAACAAACAACTCACCTCATTCATTTTCAATATTCAAGCCTCATATGCATGATTATACAATATCGTGGATTTCATGGCGAAATCACACAAGATCCCTTTAGTTGGCTCACTCACTGAAGCTAAACGCAAGAACCAGGTCAGGAAGGAGGTAGAAGAATACTTGGACCAACTCATACATATCACAACTGAGGAATATCTGGAGGTGAACAAGAACAATATGAAAAATTACATTGGTGGCCCTATCTATATCAACGCTATGTTGCTCATGCTAAAGAAGGAAATTCAGACTGGCCCTAAATCAGTCTACCCAGATGCAATGGAGGCTAGAGTATGCTTCCAACTTGATCTTACCGCATAGTTTGGCCGGGAAATCACCACACATTACAAAGCTTGGCACCTCTATGTTACCGAGAAACTACGAGTGAGCTGGTTGAGCTAGAGTTTCCCCAAATTGAAGCTTAACATGTTTTGTCTTATTAGGATGTCTAGTTGACTCTACCCAATTTTTTCTTATATGGGTATGATAAATATTATAATATTCTTTTGTAATTAATTGTAAGAAAACTTCCAAGTGTCCATTGTGGAATGTGAAGAGGCATTTGTAATGAAGTTCGAAGGTCATGATTTAAGGAAGTAAAAAAATCATGTGCTTTGTTATCTCTGTTAAATTTGATAACATAAAATAGGGTCAACAAATTACAAGTCTTTAGAGACTCCAAAACAATGATAGAATGGGTAAAGACACACATAGACTTCATTGCATCATATTGGGACCTCTTGGAACCAATCAAAGATGTTTCAATCCAATTCCCTGATATAACATTCCAACATGCATACAGAGTAATGTTATTAAAATCAGTCAACCCAGGCTTGAACTTGGCCGAGTTTACCAAGTTGACCTTCAACTGTATGGAATTGGTGCTCTGCTCAGTTTGGTGACCAATTTGGTACCAAATTGACCAATTCAATACATAAATTAGCTAATTTGTTACCAAACCAGTCCAACTTGACCGAGTTTTTACCTACCAGCTAAGCTAGTCATCTTCCTCACAATTGATGCTGCAATGCATGTCAAAACGAAGATGGCTTGATTTATCTATGTAATTAATAGTATATATGAAGAAAACTATGAGAGGAGTTATGAAACTTCTTACTTTGATAATGTGGTATTCATTACAAGTATTTTTGATGGCTATGGCTCCACTATCATTCCTGTAGGAATGTAATGTTTCCACTTTCTTTTTAGCATATGATGTTTTTACAAAAAAAAAAAGCATTTTTAGCAGTTCAATTGCAATCTTATTCCACTCATGAGTTAATTTTTAGACATTTAGCAACATGCAAAAGAAATCCCTTCCCCTCACACCACTCACAATTAGTTCTAAATATTATTCGAATGGTTGAGAAATAACACCTCTCAATGGCCAAATCCTACAAATTCTACATTAGAAAATATATAACAGTTTATCCCTGTTGGGCCCAAGTGGATCCCAAAAAACGGAAAGAAAAAATAAACCTAAAGCTACATTATCTCATATAGAGTAATATGTTAAGCATACAACAATAACAATTTGGGAAATAAGCCTAACAACAACCCACACGTGCAGATATTAAGAAGCCTCAGTTGGCATTATCAAACAATATTGCTTGACATGATGTTACATACCATTATCCTATTGTGTTTTATTTTCATGTTTCTAAATTTTTAATGGATATTCCTAATAACATTATGTAGGTTCAAATATGTTACTGATATACAACCTATAAGTTCATTATGTAGTTTTAGCTTCATTCTTGTTGTATCTAAGATCGAGGAGGATACATATTATGATCCTTTGAATGGAAATAAAATTAATGGTGTGGTCATGCAAACCTTCTAGAAAAGATTTCATCAGGTAAAAAATATTTTAGAACATAATCAATTTCTTATTAATGAGATAAATCAAAATCACAAATCCAAGATACTAGATAATCTAAGTTGAAATGTTTCCTTGATTCGAGAGCTCAACAAAAACCTCACAAGGGTGGTGGATCGCTATACTGTTTTTTCCACCTCATTCATAAAGGAAGCATAAACATATTTATATGAAAATTCAACTGGCACACTCAAATTTGATGGAAGACTTGTTCTTATTTTTGAACAGAAGAGATATCGACCTTAGTCTTGATGTTTTATGAGTATGTAAATTTTATTGGATTTTTTTTTGTATGAGTTAAAATGCTTACATTTCATCATTCATAGGTTAAGAGTCATATGGGTTGACATGTCGTCTATTGTGTAGATGTTATAAGTCAATCTCTATTTGAGATGTAAGGGTGGATATACTTGTAGGTCTTTTGGCCTAGAATTTCTTCCATAGAAAGAGACTTTCAAGTGTTTAATGAAGTTCATGACACTAATCCCTATTATTGAACAAGTTTCTAAATTAGGATACAAATCTTGTAGGCGCTGGAAAATGATTTTCCAGCGCTTCCTATAGGCACTGGAAAATCATTTTCCAGCACCTACATGATTTGTATCCTAAGTTCGACTACTTTTAATGGATCTGATTTTAGTGGAGGGACTTCCCAACATCGGACTTTGGTAGTGGACAAAGAGTAAATGGAAAGGAAACCCAAGACCATAGATTCAAAAGAATATACCTATGTGATTTTCAAGGAGCAGCCTAATCATATAATAATTAAAATGTATATGTCTATGGGGCTTTAAATATTTACCTACAGGTTAAATTAAATCTCAGGGGTTTTAATTTGGTTTGTTATTTCCTTAGTTAGATTCATTAAGTTTGAAATTTGTATTTATTAAATTTTGAGTGTGATTTATTTTAAATTTAAATTTATCAAAGTTATATGATATATTAAAAGATATATTAATTTTTTTTTTAATTTAAAATTTAAATAAATATTTACACAAGGTTTTGGTTGAGATTCGATTGTTGATAAATTTTCAATTAAAATGGATTTAGATTGATTTGCTAAAAAAAAAAAATGGATTTGATATGTTTTAAATGAATTTCATATTTTAAATTAGAAAATATTATTAAGAGGACCACTTTAAAAGATACACGAAAATTAAGATGAATGGTATACTGTTAAGTTTATTGTACAAATTAAAGTTACATGTTATCATTCCCATATTTTTATATTCATCACACGAGAAATGAAATTGATTTCAATTATCGTTGGAAAATTCATCTAGAGATATTGTAATAAAGGTAAGGTCATATCATGTCTCTCTTGCTTTTGTATATAGTAAATGAAATTGATTTCAATTACAGTTGGAAACTTTAACTAGAGATATTCTAATAAAAGTAAGGTCATATCATATCTCTCTTACTTTTGTATATAGTAGTTTCTTTCTCCTAGTGCCATATTTTTCTCAAAATTATATTTACGATATATTACAAGTTTTTGGTTTTAATGATTTTTTTTTCTCCTTAGATAATATTCCTTTGGTCTTTATAAAAAATATATTAGATAATCTACAAAAACAATTACTTACCACTAGCTTAAATCAAATTAACATTATTTTCCTAAAAGTAAACTACAACATTTAGGTATAATTGTATAGAATCACCAATCTCTTTCTTGTAAGTTTGGATTTTTTTCAATGAACTACTGCCCTTTAGATAATTAGGAAAGAGACTTGTATGTAAATATGGTAGTCCAAAAGAGTCATCAATTAGACAAAAATCATTTTTTTGGGTTCTTTGATTAGCTCCTTTCTAAATTAAGAAATATGTTTGATGGGTCTTTCAATTAATTCTTAATTACTTAGTGGATAGTTGAGAAGTTATACATTTAATTTTCAATCTGATGTTCATATGCCAGAACACGTGAATTTTCATGCATTGTATATCCAAACACAAATTGTTAAGTGTTGATTAGGTTGCAGTACTAATTAAGTATGATAAAGCTGGATGTTAATGCTCTTTCTCAAGTCACCAAACCACACTTGTAGGAAATGAAAGGTTCACACTTCCATGAATCGTAATATCACACTTCAAAATTGTAGGAATTGAAGTGTCACACTTCACACTAGCAGGAAATGAAAGGTTCACACTTGCATGAAACAAAACATCCCACTTCACACTTGTAGGAATTGAAATGTCACACTTCACACTAGCAGGAATTCAAAGACTACTACGACACTCATGCAAAAATGTATATCATTCTTTGTTAGATAGTCAATCACATAGAGAAGAAATTAAATCACTATGCTGAAAAGAAAACACATAGGAATGAAATTAAAACACTCTTCTTGGAAAGTGAACACAACAACAATAAAGTAAATGGGTGTCTTGATCAAGTTAACTGTTCATTCCTTTAATTTGCAATACAAATGCTCATAAATTGATGAGATACTAGCAAACTGTGATAAATAAATCCTAAATCACAATCTAAATTAAGACTAATACCATAAAATTGGAAAGAGAATGAATCATTGTTTGATTCAATCAACACATAACATTAGAAAATATAGTAAATCACGGTGAATGCATGAAGCTCAATTACACTTTTTTGCAAGCACATGGGTTGGGAGGGGGGAAAATATATCTCAATCGAGCAACATTTTAGCCCTTGATTAAGCTATTTGAGGGCTTAAAAAATAAACCCTCGATCGAGCTACATGCTCGATTAAGCTATTTTTTTAAATCGCCAAAAATAGAACATGGAGTTTATGGTTGAAAGGGATCAATCAAGCCCTTGATTAACTGTGTCAAAAGCTAAATCAAGGGTTTGTTAAACCCTCATTCGAGTTATTTCAAAATTTACGCTAAGCACTCGATCGAGATTTTTAAGTGCTCAATCGAGCTCTCAAGGGCCTTAAAACATAGTTTTAGCTCCCCTCCTGCAAATTTATTTGAAAAACCATCTTGTAGCATGGTGAACTTAATGAAATATTTATCCTGAGGTGGCGTAGTTAATTACATGAAAAAAATGGAAATGGAGAAAGAACTAGGAAGCTTATTAATTAATAGCATTCAGAATTACATCAGTCTTCTCTTCATTCACGTATGCATTCCCCTTGGCTTGAGTAAAGGGAGGTATTATACAATGCTTTAATCTCTCAATTTGATCACGACATCAAGAGACAAACATGAGAATATATGATTTTAAAGGTGTTCTCCCTTCATTACAACAACATAGTCAAAATATGGAAAACTTGGGCATCTGTTGATTCATTCAACCACTACGATAGGAAAGGAGGTTGGGTCAAATTAGTTACAGTTAAGCTCTCCATGTTAGATGACCACCCACCCTTTTCATTTTCTCCATTGCGTAATTAAGTGGTTGATTCCTTCATTGAGTAGCTAGTAGAGGCAATTATGCATATAGTAGTTGATTTCGTTGTGTTGCTAGAATTGTCCACAACATTTTAGTAGTTTCTTTGATGGTCGATGTGTTAAGGTGTTGCAACATTAGTTCTCAGTTTTATTTTACCATTGATACTCCCGGATTTTTTAGAAAATTGGTATTCAATTGCGTTGTAGCATTAATACTCCAATGTGCTATGACATCGATGCTCATAATTGTGTTGTAGTAAAATTATGCTAGAGGTGTTCTAGCAACAATGTGTTAGAGGTGTTGTAGCAATTGAATGTGTGGTGTTGCAGCAACGAGAGTTGGCTTAAACATAAAGGTGTTGTAGCAACACTAAGGTGTTGCAACAATTAAATTTCTCCAAATATTTTTTCATTGCCTCCAAGGGTACCTGTAGGGGTTTTTCTAAATTATTTCTCATGAGTTCTCATTAGTTAGCATAAAAGGAAAATTCTTTCCTTAATACATAAGAATAAACATTAAAAATGATATAACTACAAAAATATTGTACGTTGGACAAAAATGCATTGTTGTGACGAAAATGGGTTATAAGTTAGCATGGAGATGGGAAATAAGAATAACAAATGTGGTGAATCAGTGCTGAAAGGATGCCAATTTGCGCACCTATCATCTTCCCTCAGTCGAAAGTGTTTCATGTACCCATGCAAATAGATATTCAGTGTGAATGAGAGTGAGAGTGAACCCCATGGAGGTTGATGATGTTGTTTTCAACCTCCCATACCTCATGGGAAAATAAGTAACATTTTATCCTCTCAATGTTCCTCTAGAAACTGACCTCTTCCTTCAATGTTCCTACATGTTCCTCAATGTTTCTCTACCAATTGATGAGAGGGATCAAATCTCTTTACATCTTAAGATATTTTCATCTCAACATATTTGATCCCTTTGGAAATTTGGTAGATCCAGACTTAAGATGCATCTAGACTAGTTTAATTCCTCTCTTAAATATGTTATATTCCACATGAATACCATTGTAAATACCATGGGTTCTCATAAACTTGGAGCTAAAGAAAACCACTAGTAAATTGACCAAGACCACTTTAAAACCACTAGTCACTTGACCAAGTCCACTTTACCTTAACTAATGAAAGAAAATTAATTAAAAAAATAATAAATTAGAATTTTTATTTTAATATATGGGTATTTTTTATTTTATTTTTATTTCTAGTTTACATTAACTACCCAACAGAAATTGAATAAAATAAATAATAACTATAAATTTTGCTTTAACATAAAGCTTTTTTTTATATATTTTATTTCTACCTAGTCAAAAAATATCACACGACACAGTTTTACAACATCTCTTGCATACTCAACTCCACAACACCACTAGGGGCAATGAGGTGTAGTCAACCAAAGTATAGCTACAAAGTATAGTCAACATCTCTTGAATTAGAAATCCCAAGTTTCATCTCAAAAAAGTCCGAAGGTAATAACCAACTCAACAACTTATAACCAACTATAACATGTTAGTCCACAACTTGTAATAACATGGTCCATGCATGTAACAACTTGTAAAAAATCAATCCAAGCCCTCAACTACCTCAGACCTCATATGACTTAAAACCATTCCCTCGTGCCAACAAAAATCCTCTCAATGTTCTAAAAGACTCACAAGGACCTTCACATTGGAGGAGTAAGCCCAATCATAATTCCAATCCCTACCTGAACTAGTAGTAAGGAAACCAAAAGAGACATTGCCGCCTAAATAACGACTTGAACTAGCTAGAGAAAGTGAAAAAACCACAGTATCATTGTTCAAACTAGAACAAGACTTGAGCAAGATAAGGGTCCCAGTTCCTTTGTCAAAAATAGCTCAGAATCCAACCTATTAGTCTCACATATAGAAGTTCATGAACCACATTGAATTATCCTTTGACAACGATACCTTGAACATTCAATAAGATCACCCTACCATGGTATGTGGCCCACATGTAGAGGAACAACATGAGGATATCCCTCCTTTCTACATCACCCTCAATGTTATGATAAAATTCTTCACAACTTTATGTTAGAATCAGGAGTGTCTCACAACCTCATGCCTAAATTAGTCATGCTGGAATTGGCTTAAACATCACCAAACCTTACCATGACCTTTATTCATTTGATTCTAGAAGTGTCAGGTGCCTAGGTCTCATCAAACATTTAGTGATATCTGTTGAAAATGGCAACAAAAAATCTTGAAAATTGCATCAAGAAGGATTTTAATTTAATTTTCCCTTAATTAAATTAGAAGTAAATTATAATTCCACATCACATGACAACTTATACGACTTAACTAAGTCAAGAAGACTTAGTTAGTTTAGTTAATTCGAGTTGAGAGTCTAATGGGAGGCATGTAGAGTGTTCCATGGAAAGGCAACTCTATATGCTATGTGGAAGGCCGTAACTGATTTGTTTCATAAAAAAAATGACCATAGGAAGTTGGCGCTGAAGGAAAAACTCAAAAATATCAAGATGGAGGAGGGCGACACAATACCAAAGTACTAGACCAGTTTCACCCAATGTCAGGATGAGCTTGGAAGTGTTGGTGTTACCGTTGTTGAGGATGATCTTGTGAGCCTAGCACTTCTAGGCCTTGCCAAGTGCTGACATAACTACTAGGATTCAATAAATGGGAGGGAGAAGTTATTGGAGTGGGAGCGAATATGGTCCAACTTGGTGCAAGAGGAGATAAGGCGAAACACTAAAGACGATACCTCTTCCAAAAAAACGGAAGAAGACTTTGCTTTAATCAACAAAGGAAAGAAAGCCAAGGGAAATAAATCCCAAGGTGAAGAGGGAAAGAAGAAAGACTTGTCCAACATCAAGTGTTTTCACTCTCACGAGTTCGAGCACTATGCCATGAAATGTCCACAGAGGAAGGCGAGCAAGAAGGAACTTGCAGTTGCAACAACAGGTGAAGCTCTAGC
Organism: Pinus albicaulis; assembly: GCA_034641835.2. Classification (NCBI taxonomy): domain Eukaryota; kingdom Viridiplantae; phylum Streptophyta; class Pinopsida; order Pinales; family Pinaceae; genus Pinus; species Pinus albicaulis. The sequence goes on from CM076570.1 coordinate 1,628,292,990, forward strand.
TTCACAATTTAAGCTTAATTTTACTCACATTGCATGCATGGCAAGAACAGTAATGGGAAGCATGTTGTATCTTGACATTGGTGTCTCGTTCCATATGACGGGTAATAGAGATCTCTTCAGTGACTTAGAGGAGAAAGAGCAGGGTTTTTAACTAAGGCTTTCCCCAGATAAATCTTTGTGTCGTGTGATTGAAATTCTCTCTTTCTTGTTCATGTGTTTTTGCAATCGTAATTAATTTCCACAATTTGTAGAATAGATTCAAGTATTTTTTTATCATATTACAAGATCAATTCATTGTACGTGGATTTTCTACAATATCTCTCACCCAAATCTCCATGAAGAGCATGGTCATGGACATTGTTGTGGCTAACATTCCAGTGGTCTATACAATGTTACCTTCTAGATATTGGGCTAGAAAATTAGGCATAACCTTGCACATGGATTTATCCTATGCAACCATATTGTTATTGGAGGTCCAGAGAGGAGATTGTATAGAGAATCTTAATTCCTATATATTGTAAGTGATGCCAAAAGGTCTACAAATCAACCTCTATATTCCATGAAAGAATTCATTAGCTCTTACAACCTATTCATGAACCCAAAAATGATGCCAAAAGTAAACGAAACTCCCTACTAAGATCAAATAGTTATAGGACAATTTTGTACAATTATCCAAAACAAATAAATGAAAAAACATATTTTAAAATATTTCATATACAACAATAATTTATTTGTCATGAACTTTGTATATTCTATATTTATTGTATGTTATTTAAATTATGTTTATTTTTACTTTCATAAAAATAAATTAAAACTATTGTTTTTTATCAAAATTTAAGATTTATATTTTCATTAAAACTTTATATCAAAATAACCAATTAACAATTATAATTAAATAAATTTTTTTTTTCATATATATATATAAACTTCTAAATTATAAATTATAAAATTAAAAAAAAAATACACTTCTAATAAACATATAAATAATTTTTATTAAAATATATATATATATATATAGATAGATATATATAGATAGATATAACAAATAAATAAAATAAATATTATAATTTATTTATATAAAATTTCATTCAAAATTAAAATTATAACCCATTTTACATATATGGAATTTCAACATATACATTGCAATAAAACTTAAATAAATTAATAAAATAACAACCACATAACATAATAATAAAAAAATAAAATAAAAAACTCAATCTTTTTAATCTCTTAGCTCCTCCCAATAATATTATGCCTATCACACATCCCATTATTGTATACCCCATGTTATTTTATTACATAATATTATATAATAAAATATCCTTCGAAAATTTTGAACATTGACAGCTATGAAGTGTATATTGTGGAGCGTGAGAACAGATGATGAACGCCTGTGATAAGTGCGGGAATCAATGTAATGACAACAGGGTGGGACCATCACATCGGGCGCGAACTGAATTTTAATTTTTAAATTTGCGGTTATGTGTTTTATAGATGATTTTGTGATGGACACAACGCAGATAACAACATGATGTATGTGTTTTGGCCAGATAACGTGTTGGTCGAAAAAATTATGTATACGATTCACAGTCAACGCAAATATCAGATCCCTTCTCCCAGGACTGTTCTAATGAGATGTATTAATGGGCGTATAGACTTAGAAATAAGGCTTTTCTAAAAATTAATGGAATTTGTGATGTCCACCCACCGCAAATTTCAATACGTTTTTTCATTTTGTGAGTTTTTTTGGGCTCTTCTCTTTTTCACTAAAAGATTTTGGAGGCTAAAATAAATTAAAATGGTTTAAGACAAATATGAAATTGGTTTTATTTCATCTAAGTCAACGGAATGCTTCAAGTCACTTTTACTTTATTTTTTAATCAATAAAATAAAATATTCTCTGTGTAATCAAATCAAATGTTCTCAACATGCTTTACTTTATCTTTAATCAAATATTTTCCATGGACTTTCAACATACTACCTTTATCTTTAATCAAATATTTTCCACGGATTTTTATATGAAATTAGATTTTTATTTATTTATTTTTTAAATAGTCTTTAGTTTTATTTTATTTTTTAATTGGAGTTATAAATTAGTTAGTATTTATGATTCAGTTTAAATATAGTTTAATTAAATAATAAAATAAAGATTTTGTCTCAAAAATAAAACAATTAATAAAATGTTATTGTTGAATATCATCACCAAAACTTAAAAATTATAATAATTAATATTTTTTATATTAATTTTAATATATGTTTATATGTATGAAAATGAAAATAATAGAAAAGAGAAAAAATGAAATAAAACTAAAAAAGAAGAAGAAGAGTAATTAGTAGAACTGAAAGTTATTAAAAAGTGAATTAGAAAATTTCAACCAATCATTTTACAAATAAATAAATTTAAATAATAATAAAAAAATAAGAAAAATTAAATTCCTAATACTAAAATATAGATAATCAACATAATTTTTTAACTTATCACTTTTATTGTATATTTTAACAAATACATATTTTAATTGAATTTCCGTTTATATGATACATATCATGAAATAAGCAAAAAAAAAAACTTTCGATATGTAATTTTTACCCAAAATTTAATTACTTTTCAAAATAAATATTTTAGCAAAATTAAAAAATATTTAACTTTTAAACTTTCAAAATCACCAATATACTAAATAATATGTTTTTAAATAAATAATAAATTAATTATTTTACATGTATTTGTAAAAATTGCTAAAATTTTAATTTGGTGTGTTTTAGTCCTAACAAAAAAATCCCTCTTCATTTTAATGTTTCATTAATTGAAACAAGCTTTTAATAATAAAAAATATTGAGTTATACATCAATATTGGGTAGACACATTTGTGTTAATTAATGGAATTTTGAGATAATTTGTTTTGTCTATGAGAAAAAGGCTTCCTCTTATATCTTTCCTAGGTTCAATGTCATCAATTTTAAAAATCTTAATTTAAAAATTCTTTTCACAATAAGTTAATTATATAGTTTAGAAGTTTTGTGAAAAATATTATAGCTCATTACCTTTTCTACTTAGACTGACCAATTTTTGATGCAGGAGACATTAAAAATTTTGGAAATAATGAAAAATGCAATGGTCTGCAAAGGTTTTATAAACATTAAATGATTGAGCAATCTATATTCCCAACTCTCTCTATGTAACATACACCGATAAATTCACATGGAAATGTAAGGAGTTAAAATTTTTGTATACAAGTTACTCATGGGTAACTATCCATTCACTATTAAATATTCCATACTCATCATTACATAGAATGTTTACCATTTCATAGTATAACTTTAGATTAAGAATAGTAAGCTCCTTAACCATTAACAACCTCCATTACAGTATATTAACATAATACTGTATGATGTAACCTTCCATTCATTTCATTATTCATATAGTCATCACATACTTGCCATAATGAACATCATAACAAGAAAGGAATCAACATCATCAACTTGACACAATAATCAATCACATCACTGAACACCAATATACCCTGGAAACCCTGTAGGGTGAAAACCAGCAAACGTTTAATTTTTTTATTATTAAATGCTTGTGAGGGTGATCAGCCCTCATTCTATGGCTTATAAGGGAGACCATCCCTTAACCATCGTTTATAAATCTTACAAGGAAATATATAAATATCTAGCTTAAAGCCATTATAATAAATATGATACCATTTACCCTCTGGTCTTCATATCTTCATATCTTGATGGCATGGATGTACCTACAATGGTTCATCGTACATTGGATAATTTGGTAGTTCACACTCATCTGCATGAACCATAATCATTTACCTGCCACGGGTTAAGCATAATATTTCATTTATACATATCACCATCATACCCTGCTAATGTTACCTTCAATGTACATTGATGTCAAGATTCATAAAGTATAATAAATCATTTCATATATCTATACTATAGTAGTTTCTTCATCTAATCATGTATATTCATGACATGCAAGTAAAGTACCTTTACATTCTTCCTTTAGCAACACATACATCATATGTGCTAGTTATAAGTCATTACATTAACTAATGTTTCCATTGCATAAGCACACATTCCTGCAAGACAATAGCTACATCTCCCCAGCATATATTTAAAATAAACTGATACATTAGTTACGATATTCGTGCATGAAATTTACATAATTTAGTCAAAATAGCTAACCCTTGAGCTATGATTTTTAGTGCATGAAATGCAAGCTAACATAATAAATGTTGCTTGCATGCATGCAAATGCATATAGATTCTGAAGAGTCTCCCCAAAGGAGTGCTTACACAACGAAGCACATAGCTTCCTTCACGAGTCTTCACAAAGGAAATCTCAACACAAGTGAGCATGTAAACATATCTGTTCTTTTCTGTAAAACTATGCGATTAAGAATACAAATACATGTCTTCTTTTTCAAAGATTATACTATCAATCATTTCCAATGTAGTTTAACACAACATGCTATCTTTCCCACCTACAAACATGTATATTCTTTCCAATGAAAGTTAATACATATATTGCATGCCTATGCAGGATCTTCTTCCAAAAGGAATTAACATAAACTAACATATTAGTTTTGATATCATAAAGGTACTTACATATTCTCCTAAATATTAAGATAGCTCAACATTTCTTTACCAATACCATGGTAAACTATCCATGGATTTATGAAACTATCTATGGATTTATGAAATAATTACTATTTACAACATGGTTAATGTATAGAATTTTAATGTGAGAAGCTTTTCTTTTCTTCTTCACTACACATGAAAATATTTCAAGAGTTACCCTCTTTAATCTATATTCATTCTCAAGAAAATACCTTGGATTTGTTCTCATTTCCTAAACTAAATGAGTACAAAATCCCTTTTTAAAATAAGGGCACGCGTCTTCTATTTTCTTGCTTATACAATATTACGTAAATATTTTTATTAAAGAGTTACCCTCTTTAATCTAATCAAGAAAATCTCTTTTAAAAATAAAGTACCATAACTAACCTTATTTGGGCATAACAGCTAGATAGACCTTTTAAAATAATAACAAAGTTAACATGTAACCTTTGCAAACCCTTGCAAAGGAATTAACACAATGGAATTATCTTCTACTCCCAAGATAAATACATTCTTTCGAAGATAGTCAACAGTGAATTTGTTTCAATCAAATCCCAATAAACTAATGAAATACCATTTTCTTGGTATATGTAACTTATCTCAAGAAATATGAGAAAGATCATTAGTATTTTTTTCTATTTTCTAATAATATTTTTGCAGAAAAACTATATGATATATAATCTTTATTTATATCTTTCATCTCACAAAAAAAAGATTATATAATAAAAATTAGCAAATATTACTTATCTTGACTCTTATAAAAGAAGATGAATAGCATTTGTGGAACCTCCCTCAACTTCATCACAACGTTTCTTAAAAGAAAGGGGATAAATGCCCCTAATCGCCAAGAATGTAGACCTCAATCATCTGGCTACATTATTACTCTCATATTGCAATAATTACAATAAATAAAAAGGAAAAATAGTTGAAGATTTTTTACGTACCCAACAGAGAGTTCAATACAAATTCAAGAATAGATAGCCAGCTTCCACCTCTCAGCTTTTCCCACTTTAAGTTCCCCTCGTTAAGTGTTTTAATCACTTTACCATTCTCCGAATTGAGTCATGGATTGAATATAAATATTTATCTGCAATGAAAACTGGGGAGGACAGGCAAATAAAATGTCAACCGTATTGGTAAGTCAACTCTGTTACGAATGAACTGAGAAACTACTTTAATCTCTATGCAATTTCCAAAATGCTTCGGAATGTAATCTCCCCAAGGCAATCAATTTAATTTGCAGAACCCACTATTTCCAAAATGCCGGAGACTCCCCATGAGTCTCTCGATCCCCACTTTAATACATAGCACCTATTCATTTTCAACCGATTCAAGAATTCAGTTTTCAACCAATTCTTAATAAAACAGTTAAAAATACAATAATGCAATATTTATTTACCATGAGTTGTTTGAGTACGTGTGTGACATACTCCCCCCCTTGAAGAGAACACTGTCCTCGGTGTGCTTCTCTCACTGAAACTTAAACTTATACTGATGATATAATAATATTAACAACCCAAAGGGGTTCTTCCCCTCACAATGAAACACTTTTGTTTCCTTAAATGTCATTATTTAAAACAATAATGTTTTTATCCATACTCATAAGCATGTATAGCGCAAAGAAAATTTCATTTCCATTTCTAACTGCTTATGCCTTATTCAATTCACAAAAGTATAGAAAAATCTCTATACGAACTTACCATTATTTACCAATTACCATTGGAAGAATGATGGCTTTTACGCAAGCTCTCTGAGAATGTTTGAACAACCCATCAACACTCCATGGAAAGAGCCTGTAATATATGACTAACAATTCAATCACATTAGTCACATAGTTTTCAATCAAATGAAAATACTTGCAACCATAAAAAATTATTGCAATATAAAGAGATTTTTTAATCAAAGTACTTCCATAAGTACTCAGAGAGAACCAACCCTCTCATCAATGCATCACGTACACACTGTCTTAGCTCCTGCTAAAGACATCCACACAGTACTTCAAAAAGTACTCAGAGAGCACCTAGCTTTCTAATCTTACCAATGGTCAATCAATGCACCATAGGCATATCCTAGCCTCTGCTAAGACATTCAATCAAATTATTAATAAAATAAATGAACTTATACATTCAATAATTCATTTACCGAGCACCAAGCTCCTTTCATTTTAATATCTACATAAAATATTTACTCAATCATACAAAAATTCGTTTTAATATAACACATAACTTTTTACTTAACTTGTTCCGTTATGAGAACCACAATGGTTAACAAAATGCTCCTCCCAACCCATGGGAGTTGGTTTCTACAACCAATTCGAGCCATTTTCACATCCAGACAGTCAATCTTTCCATATTAATTCAAAATAGCACAGCACACTAAAAAGTCTTTATACTTATCTGGGAATTTAGTCTTTCAAGCTGTGTTCCTTTCAACCATCAAGGGAGGCTATTACGTCCTCCACTTTCCCCTAGCTCCAGAATCTGGACGGTGCCACGGGTTAACAATGGATCTTTCTGCTATGACATCTGGATGGCCAATCCAGTCACACTCATAAATTCTAGTTTTACAAGGGTTACTGTAAGCTATTTTCAACTGGTCTCAGCCAGCTCTAGAAAATACTCCCCCTTTACCAATTTCACAGAATGCATACTCCTCCTCTGGGATTCAACTTTATCCTTAGAGGAGTAGGTAACTGTCTTTCCAGCTATCCCCAACCACCTCCTATTCTTGGAAAAATTTTTACCATCAGCTTAAAAATATTTTCTGTTTCCATTAAGCTACCCATGCTTACTATAAGAAACAATGATAATTGTAAATATGCATTTCTCAAGCACATATTATCTTACGCAATCATTTTAAGTTCCTACATAAAATGTTGTTATGCATACAATGTTGTCATGCATAAAAGTATATTCAAATATTCATTAATGTGTATGTGTCAATAACGATTAGGGTATGAGTGCAAACATTTCCAATTCCCATAATGTTCTGTTCCAACAGACTGACACACGAATTAATTATCATAATCACTTGTTCACAACTTTCAAATAGCTTTAGTCAAAATCGATTCGTGCATATAACTTTCATTAGTTATTCATGCTATTAATAATTTCAATGCATTCATGACGACTTATGCAAACACTAGTCAGTCATCTAGTCATCATAGTTAAGTCTCACAACTTGACCCATTAAGAGGGGTCATTCAATTTAATTTTAACATTCTATCATCTTATATAAGGAATTTCCTCATATTTTGCATTCATGCATTAGTTTCACACACCATCACTATACACATTCATCTTTTTAAAGTAGTGCATGGTAACTTTAGAAATTTTATTGCATGTAAAAACAATTGCTTCTTTTCAAGCTCAAATGAAAAGTAACTATTTTTCTTTCATGCTTTTTATACTTTCTTTCCTAAAGAAATAAAGCATAATACACATATTAATCTCATATGCATCTTCTTATGTAGAAAAAGTATGTTATAATAGCATGTACTTTTTTAAGAATTCTCTTAAATGGAAGCTAATCTCATGCAATGCCATGTATATAACAATTCATTTTTAAAGGAAATCAACATGCATATGCATAGAATTCTTAAAATAAAATAAAATACTTATCTTTATTTCATTTGAAGAACTTCTCTCCCTACTACAGTACTCATCCCCATCAGGAAATTCACATTTCTCCTCTACAACAATGTTTTCTTTTAGCAGCATCGACAAGATTTTATATCATGATTAGATAAAGCCTTAATCAATAAATAATCAATCTTTGAGTGATCCTTTAACACCTATTCATTTGCATATATGAGATGTGAATACAATGTCACAACATGCTTTCTTCTAACATATCTACATTAGTGTGAGTAAGTAATTATCAATTCATGTCAAATAACTCCCACATTATTATGACATTTTTCACATGCACACATTCGTACAAGACAAATCACTATATCTGTTCAGGAATTCCTTTAATGGAAAATGTGCATTCGCTTTACTTAAACTTTAACAAAAGAACCACCACTTCAAATTTTGCCTTTGGATGATGCAAATATATTAAAGCTAACACATTGACTGTTGTTTCTATGCATACAATGCATAAAGATTAATTTCCCAATAGAGAACTTAACATAATCGAGTATGCAAACTCATGATTCCTCTTCGAGGAAATATAACATAATAGTTATGATAGCATAACATAATCACATACTCAATAGATCTTCTATCCATGCAAAGAACCTTGTTCCTCTATGATTCTACATGTAAGTTGCTCATGCTTTGCTTCCAAGAATATACCATAGATAGCCTCTTTTATGCATAAAAACTATGCAACACTAACAAGGTTAACTTAACCTTTAATATACCTAAATCAAGAAGTTGACATAATCCATCTAGAAATGTAGTATATTCAAGAGGTTATTCTCTTTAGCCTATATTTATTTTCAAGAAAAGAACTTGGTTTCCTTATCATTTAACACACAAGTACGAAATCCCTTTAAAAGAAATCAAGCTTCCTATCTTTTCTTAAATCAGTGATCCAGGTGGATATTGGTGGCCACCCGCCTATTCCACTTGGGCCCCCACCATTGTCTCTTTCAGTTTTTCCGTTTTGGCATAACTTACTATTTTTAGCAGTTTTCCGGATCTTCAGAACCCAGGAGCGTGAGGCCCTAGCGACGTTTTTGGAGTGCAAGCGTGACGAATTTATTTACAAGATCTCCGAAACATTTGTAGTCCTGCGATCCCTGTATTGATTGGTGTATCATATCGTCAGCGGAGATAGTATCAAAGTTATGTCCCTGGGAAGTTGAAACACCAATTTACCCAACGGGGCCCATAGTTTTGAGCTTCATCTCCTAGGGTTAGGTTTTGGGATGTTTAGGGTTCTCCATTTGTTTCTCAATAATAAATAGGCCCTCGCGCCTCATTGTAAAAGCGATTCGAAGTGCCTTGTACCACATCTCTTCTCGGAGAGATGAGCTGATACCCTAGCTAGTTTTATTTCCATTGTGCGTAAGCAAATTTCGGTTCTTTGATAATGAAATGAAGTATTCTCACATTGCATCTCTTGTATTTATTTATGGTTATGTGTTTATTACATTGCGTCCACATAAATCCGGATCAATAAGATATATATAAAGGCAAGCAAGTTTACTTATTTATGTTTTACTACTACTCACACCTTTCAAGATACATACTAGTAATCTTTGCAAGAACTCACATGGGTTCTTCTCAGAAAAACTAGTAGAGTAGTTTGGTCTTTTACCATGGTATATCTCTAGGAATAATATATTTCTAAAACATTAACATAATAGAAATATTTTAAAGAACTTACATTGTAAGTTTGTCTTTACATACATGGAAAATATATATCCTTTTTAAAGAAACTCTAACTTCATTGCTATTTACTTTGTATGCATTTTATTTTCCATAAATGCAATAACTATTGTTTCAAGGAAATAAAGATAATAATACTTATCTCTTGAAACTCTTTTTTCAACCTGGATTAGAGATGCGATGCCTTCCTTCACAGATGCGCACTTCATCTCGGATCTCTTTAGAATCATTTTATAACATACCTCAATTTATTTTCACTTAAAAAATCCTAATGGCGCCAGTGCTGCAACCTTTAGCTCTGATACCACTTGTAACATACACCGTTAACTTCACATGGAAATGTAAGGAGTTAAAAATTTTGTATACAAGTTACTCATGGGTAACTATTGATTCACTATTAAATATTCCTTACTCATCATTACATAGAATGTTTACCATTTCATAGTATAACTTTAGGTTAAGAATAGTAAGCTCCTTAACCATTAACAACCTCCATTACAGTACATTTTAACATAATATTGTATGATGTAACCTTCCATTCATTTCATTACTCATATATTCATCACATACTTGCCATTATAAACATCATAACAAGAAAGGAATCAACATCATCAACTTGACACAATAATCAATCACATCATTGAACACCAATATACCCTGGAAACCCCATAGGGTGAAAACCAGCAAACGTTTAATTTTATTCTTAAATGCTCGTGAGGGTGATAAACCCTCACTCAATGGCTTATAAGGGAGACCATCCCTTAACCATCGTTTAAAAATATTACAAGGAAATATACAAATATCTAGCTTAAAGCTATTACAATAAATATGATACCATTTACCATCTAGTCTTCATATCTTCATATATCAATGGAACAGATGTACCTACAATGGTCCATCGTACACTGGATCATCCAGTAGTTCACACTCATCTGCATGAACCATAATAATTTACCTGCCACCGGGTTAAGCATAATATTTCCTTTATACATGATCCGGATCTTGGGGGGGAGGCCCCCAAGATCTAAAAAGTTGAAATAGATCTGACAAGATCTGAAAAACTAGAATGCCAAAAAAAAAAAAAGAGAACAAAAAGCAAATAAAACCACAAATAAACTTGTTTTATTAAAGCAGAGAATAACTGTAGAAGCTACATTGTGGTGGACAATCTGTCCTTTTACAAATTAAGGCTTGTTATTAGCCTTTTTTGACTTACAATACCATGTGTAGATGCCATAGGTGGATACCACTTACAATACCATAGGTAAATCCCATATGTGGATGAATACCATGGGTGGATACATACCGTAGGTGACTTATAATACTATGGGTGAATAAATATCACGGGTGAATGAATACAATGGGTTGATGCCATTTACAATACCATGGGTAAATTCCATGGGTGGATGGATAACATGGGTAGATGAATACCATGGGTTGATGCCATTTTCCATTCGGATCATTCCTACCTCCTTAAGAAGCAATGGTCCCCATTGCATGAAGTTCCCTCCTGAGAAGCCTTTATTGAATATGAAGAACCACTAAAGAGAAGGTTTTTTTTGTAGTTAACCCATAACTATTATGAACGAAGATTCGAGGATAGAGATACCCTGTAATGCTTGTGACCAACTGTGATATTGACAGTGTGCGGCCTAGAAAATGGACTTCGATGAAGTGTGAGTTTGTGGATGAACCAAAACCATGACAAACGAAGATCTGAGGATAGAGATACCCTGTAATGCTTGTGACCAACTGTGTTACTAACAGTGTGCGGCCTAGCAAATGGACTTCGATGAAAATGAATTTATACAGTTGACTCATAACCGTGATGCTAATTGTTGATGAAGTAGCAGGTGCCTACATAGCTTGGGCTGGGAGGGCACATCTCCAAATAACCCAAGCTGAACACTGCTATGTTGAAACTGATGAATGTGAAGTAGGTGCCTACTAAAGCGGGGTGGGAGGGCATGTCTCCAAAGGGAACCCACTCCGAATGCTGCTCCAGATTTAAAATGAGCATAACTCGGTCAATATAAATCAGAATATTTATTATAACCTGTTTTTGGAAATTGAATGATCATTCTTCATCTTCTCATGTGTTTGAAACCACTATCTAGAGACTCTAGACTCTCATATTCACGCTGGAACTGTCTCGCCGTGACAAATTTTTTGAAAAAAATCGTTAATTTTAAATCAACGATAACTCCCACATCCGGACTCCGATTCGACCGATTTTTTTTTTGAAATTGGGTGATTTTTCAAGGGTAGCTCAGATCTATATCAATTCTTCTGAATTTTTTCATTTAAAATTGCGAAAAATGACAGGAGAGCCGCCGTCCATGAATTGTTGTCAGAAAAATTGCTTCAACATTGCTGATTTTGAATCAGCGATATCTGCCTCATCTGAACTCCAATTTGGCTGATTTTTTTTTTGAATTTGAGTATTTTTTTCCCAAGGAATCCAGATATGATCTTTGTTTTTGCAAATTTTTCACCAAAATTTTCAGATCTAGGATGAAAACTCGCCATAAAAACATTCTATGGATTTTCTTGAAAGATTGTTTAAAAACATTGAAGGCTGAAATATGTTCAAACCCTCATTCCCATGGGCGTAACACGAGATCTGTTCTGTGATCCAGATCTTGAAGCCCCTGTTAGAGGTTCCCATATTTTGGCCAGGTTGACAGAGACCAAAAGATGAGACAACATAGAACCACTTTCAGACCTTAGGATCTAGCCCTCCTAGGTCCAGAGAGGGATCTCTCTGTGATTATCAAAGGAATCAAAGGATATATGTCTTTGAAGTTCTAAATTATGGTTTTAGGCTAGTTATATGCTCAAGGTTATTTGTTTGATTGTTTGAGTTTGGTTGTTGAGAATCAGGAAGGAAGGTTTCATCACAAGACAAGGATGGGTAAAGAAGGAAGCTAGGCAAAGGTAGATAACTCAGGGAACATCAAGGCCATTGGGCAATGGAGTCAAGAAAGGATTTACTTATGTTCAATGTGTAAGCTTCAGTTGGGCTAGTCATCTAGAGCATTTGGATCTCAAAGACTGATTAGTGGGGTGGAACATTAAGGAATGAGGATGAAGGATGGGAACCATCTGATTTCATCTATAGATCAGGCCAGAGGTCATTTAACTCCAGGCCTGCTTGGAAAAAACCGTAGGCAACACAAAGGATCTTGAAAAGGCTTATATGGAAGGGAAGGTCATGAAGAGGCAGCGACAGGCTTTACACCTCCCAATGTTCCTAACCTCTTTCAATTAAATCTTAACAAGAACATCTGAATACCGATTTTACCAACTTGCACATCAGAGAGTAGGCAATAATCATCCACTACACTGGTTTAGTCAATTAAAAACAATATTCAGACACACATATGAGTAGAAAACATTCAAGACTGAGAGAGCTGGGATATAAGGTACCTAACAAGGGTAAATCTTATATCATGCATTCAGATGTCAGTCAGAAGAACATGAAATGAAATGGAAATAAACACAGAGATAGGAAGAACATCACCAACTACTGTAGATCAGGATCCAATGAAAACTGCTTATCATGTTAAACACTACACCAATCAGGTACATCACTGCCCAAAGCTTTTACATTCAGCCTGAATACATCATATTTCTCAGCCTATCATACAACTGTTACACAGGAAACTTGGCTCGGGACAGAATACTTGCAGTTCGCTGATGAAACAACAACAACCAACCCTTTTACAATGTTCTTGCTGTGCTTTTATAACAAAGGATGATCCTCAGATCGACTCAGGAGGTAGGTGCCCATTGAATGTTACATTTAGGTATAATAATGAATGCAGGGCCGAGGCCCATCCTGTTTGAGAATGCTGCATGTTTAATTCGCTCTCCTTTTATCAAGAGAACGATCTGCCTCAGATTTGATTCTGACATTTTGGGCTCGTTGTACTCCAGGTGATTTGAATTCGGGGAAAAGATAAGCTACTAAGAGGGTCTGTCTCATAAATGCCTGACTGTCTTTGAGTTGTAGTTTGATGGAAAAATCCTTCAGGGACATTCTGCATAATAAAAACAGTATGGATGCCTAGTCCTGGACGAAAAACACTTTGTTGACGGAAACCCTGATATTACCTTTGTCTGCGCTTGGGGTCTGTGATCCTCTGTTCTGCCCTGTTGAAATGAATGAACTGGATGGAGGTCAGCATGGCCCTCCATGCTTCTTTAATGCTGCCGGACTGTCTGAAATGAGCTTCAGTCAGTGAATTTAATTATCTCAAGGCTCGAGAAGGCATGAAGGCGCTGTAGGAAGGTGTACTTTCTGGAGTAAACGCGCTCTGCTTTTAGGTGGCGCAATCATGACTTTGCAGGTGCGTTCTTAATCTTTGAAGGGCGCTTGAATCCTTTGACTTGCGGGGTTGTCACTAATTAATCTTTCACTTACAGGCTCAAATCCTTTAAACCTGTCTCTGCTATCCCGTTTGGCCGCTGAAAGGCCTCTCTGTGCTATCTGCATGATACAATGGGTCTGTCACAAACCCGGGCGATGGTGGAGAAATGCTATGGAGGCGGAGGAATGGTGGCGGAACCGTGGAGAAACAATGAAAAGAATGCACAGTGGCGGCGAAATGGTGGCTTTTACTGCAATGGTAACAGAATGCAATAACATGATGAAATCTTACAGACAATGGAGTGTGTAAATGATATGCAGCGCAGACCGTCAGATCTTGGTCTGGGAACAATGATCAACGGTGGAGATTGAGCGGCGTAACAATATGTGAAACAAGTGAGCAACACATAAAATACCTGAAACCCGACGGAAATGAATGAAAGAGTGGGACCCAGTGGAGGCGGAGGGCGATTGAACAAGGACCGTCGGATCTGGGGGAAACGAACGGTCACGATCCAATCGCTCAATCGCAATCGGGGGACAGTCGAAATGGTTTGCGATTGCGATCGGGGAGGGCATTGCGATTGAGCGCTGGCCGTCAGATCGGCGGGGCGATAGACGGTTGGGATTAAATCAGAGCGGGAGAACAGGCGGGGAGTGACGAGATCTGGGCCATTGGATCTGAATGAATCAACGGCCAGGATTAAATCAGAAGGGAGACCAACAGAAATGCGATCGCGATCGGGAAGACTAAGCGATTGAATGCAGGCCGTCCGATCTGGAACAGATCAACGGTGGAGATGTAATCGGAGGGGGAAAAAAGGGCTAGCGATGGCCGTCGGATTTGCACGAGGATGGACGGCTGCGATTGAATCGCTCAATCGCAATCGGGGGTCACACAAAAGGTTTGCGATTGCGATCGGAGAGGGTCATGCGATTAAGCGCAGGCCGTTGATCTGACGGGGAGATCGACGGTGGAGATTTAATCGGGGCACGCAATCGGAGGAGGGGCAGAGGGACTTGCGATCAGCGGAGGGCCGTCGGATCGCGGGACACATCGACGGTGGGGAAAACCATCGGAGGGGCAGTGCGATCAGCGCGGGGCCGTTGGATCGCGAAACGAATGGATGGCCGTGATCAAATCGGAGGGTTTCAATCGGGGGGCGGACTTAACGTGTTCCGATTGCGACGGGCGGGGGACTTGCGATTAGCGGACAGCCGTTAGATCTGATCGGATCAACGGTGCAGATCGGAGCGGCGACCTTACGTGTTAAATCGATCGCATCGGGGTTTTTTGCGTTATAACAAAGGAAATGCGCCCGCTCGGTCTTCCGATTGCGATTAGCGCCTGGGACTTGGGCGCTTGGTCCCAGCGCGGGGTCACATGTGGGGAAGTGGTTAAGGAGCTAGCGGGAAAAGGGCCAGGCCTTATAATAAGGTCGGAATATGGGTTTTGGCCCCTTTTTAATGGATTTTAACGGTGAAGGAGGGGAACAATAGAGAAATAGAGGGGAAAGAAAGGAAAACCAAGGGTAGGGGAGGAGTTTAAAGGGGATTTTGGGGGAATTTGAGGAGTAAATGGGGAAATAGAAGTGCAGAAAAATGAGGGATAAAAAGAGGTTAGATGGGGAAAAATAAAGGGGGGAGGGAGTCTTTGGGCACTTCTTCATCAACAGAGAGGCTTTAAAAGGGAAAAATAGCAGAGGGGGAACCATCAAAGGATGAAGGACACAAAGGGGCTTCAAGGAGACTGTATTTCAGGGGAAAAGCATTCCTTGAAGACTCAACAACACATTAGCCCCCCCTAATTGCTTGTCAAAAATTCATAGGGGGCTAACACCCCCAAGATCTAAAAAGTTGAAATAGATCTGACAAGATCTGAAAAACTAGAATGCCAAAAAAAAAAAAAGAGAGAACACACTGCAAATAAAACCACAAATAAACTTGTTTTATTAAAACAGAGAATAACTGTAGAAGCTACATTGTGGCAGACAATCTCTCCTTTTACAAAGTGAGGCTTGTTATTTATAGCCTTTTTTGAGATACAATACCATAGGTGGATACCATGGGTAGATACCACTTACAATACCATAGGTAAATCCCATGTGTGGATGAATACCATGGGTGGATACATACCATGGGTCACTTATAATACTATGGGTGAATAAACATCATGGGTGGATGAATACCATGGGTCGATGCCATTTACAATACCATGGGTAAATTCCATGGGTAGATGGATAATATGGGTAGATGAATAACATGAGTTGATGCCATTTCCCATTCGGATCAATACATATCACCATCATACCCTGCTAATGTTACCTTCAACGTACATTGATGTCAAGATTCATAAAGTATAATAAATCATTTCATATATCTATACTATAGTAGTTTCGCCTTGCTTATACAATATTATGTAAATATTTTTATTAAAGAGTTACCCTCTTTAATCTAATCAAGAAAATCTCTTTTAAAAATAAAGTACCATAACTAACCTTATTTGGGCATAAGAGCTAGATAGACCTTTTAAAATAATAACAAAGTTAACATGTAACCTTTGCAAACCCTTGCAAAGGAATTAACACAATGGACTTATCTTCTACTCCCAAGATAAATACATTCTTTCGAAAATAGTCAACAATGAATTTATTTCAATCAAATCCCAATAAACTAATGAAATACCATTTTCTTGGTATATGTAACTTATCTCAAGAAATATGAGAAAGATCATTAGTATTTTTTTCTATTTTCTAATAATCTTTTTGCAGACAAACTATATGATATATAATCTTTATTTATATCTTTCATCTCAGAAAAAAAATATTATATAATAAAAATGAGCTAAGATTACTTATCTTGACTCTTATAAAAGAAGATGAATAGCATTTGTGGAACCTCCCTCAACTTCATCACAACCTTTCTTAAAGGAAAGGGGATAAATGCCCTTAATCGCCAAGAATGTAGACCTCAACCGTTTGGCTACATTATTACTCTCATATTGCAATAATTACAATAAAGAAAAAGGAAAAACAGTCGAAGATTTTTTATGTACCCAACAGAGAGTTCAATACAAATTCAAGAATAGATAGCCAGCTTCCACCTCTCGGCTTTTCCCAATTTAAGTTCCCCTCGTTAAGTGTTTTAATCACTTTACCATTATCTGAATTGAGTCATGGCTTGAATATAAATATTTAACTGCAATGCAAACTGGGGAGGACAGGCAAATAAAATGTCAACCGTATTGGTAAGTCGGCTCTGTTACGAATGAACTGAGAAACTACTTTAATCTCTATGCAATTTCCAAAATTCTCTGGAATGTAATCTCCCCAAGGCAATCGATTTAATTTGCAGAACCCACTATTTCCAAAATGCTGGAGACTCCCCATGAGTCTCTCGATCCCCACTTTAATACACAACACCTATTCATTTTCAACAGATTCAAGAATTCGATTTTCAACTAAATCTTGATAAAACAGTTAAAAATACAATAACGTAATATTTATTTACCATGAGTTGTTTGAGTACGCGTGTGACACTCTGTGTCATGTTTCAACGCATGAAGATGACCCTGATCTCTGTGTAAATCTTGAGACCGTCCACGTGAATGAGAAAATGTGGGCCCAGTGGGGCCTGTACAGCGCAGCAACAAACTATGAAGTGATAGTCGCACATGTGAAGGACAACCTGCTTTACCGCATCCGCAAAAGCCGATCCAAAAAAATGTGGACACTTGAAACACCGATGGAACTAGTGGAGCCCACCACAAATTTTTCAATCACTATGTTTTCACTTTTGGGTTTTTCTTGGGCCTTTCCTTTCCTAATTATTTTTTCCAGTTTTATGGTGGACATTTCATTGATTATTAAAAAAAAATCAACTAAAATGCAAATATGAAATTCATGAATGCCTCCTATTTTTCAATCAACG
This sequence comes from Pinus albicaulis, assembly GCA_034641835.2. Lineage (NCBI taxonomy): Eukaryota > Viridiplantae > Streptophyta > Pinopsida > Pinales > Pinaceae > Pinus > Pinus albicaulis. The sequence goes on from CM076570.1 coordinate 1,628,311,259, forward strand.
TTACTTTGATGTTCCCCTCTCACTTTTAATTTTTTAAAACTCTGGTAACTTTTACTTTATCATTCATCAATAAAATCTCATCACAAGCGAGCTTATTTTTACTTTATTTTTAATCAATAAAATCTCATCACAAGTTTTTACTTTTATTTTTAATCAATAAAATTTCATCAAATTTATACTATTTTCAATTTAGGCAATATATATTTATTTTTTTAAATATGTTAATTAAGTATTTCTAAATATAAATTGATATAATTTATTTTAATTCACATAGATCATTAATATAACAAACTCTTATTTTAAAACTTTTATACTAATATAATTTAAATATTTATGTAAAAGTTGAAATGTCATATTAAAAAAAAAAAAAAATTATGTAAAAGTTAAAATGTCTTTATTTAAAAGAAAAAAATTTCGTGCTTGAATATGAAGTTGGATTTCTCATTTAGCCTTTCATTTTGATATTTTCTATTTAAAATATTTTTTTAGTTTTCATTTAAACTTTTAAAACTTTTTATTTTATTTTATATGTTAATAAAGAAATGCTTTATTAAAACCAATCTAGATCCATCTAACTCGGGATTTATCATGGGCAGAGAGGGATCAAATTCCTTGAGATGCAAGCCTTCTTTTTAGAGTGTATAAAGGATTGCACCTAGAGGGATTTGGTCCCTCTCTGCCCATGATAGCTCCGGAGTTAGATGGATCTAGGTTGGTTCCAATTGAGGGCAACAATGTCACATTTTAGATTATCATTATTATGTATATGATTGAGATAAACTCCATACATTGAAATTTACATTATGTTTTCTTTGATTAGCATGACCACATCATTCTTCTCTTTAATTTAGTCTATGTGGCTTGCCTTGAATGGTTTGTGTGTCTATGTTTGGATTCTTTTAAGCGTTATGTATTTTGTTTTTTTATGTTTCTATATGTGTATGTAATTGTATGTTAGTAATGTTTTGGTGATGAAGAAGGCACACAATATTGTCAATAGTTTGCAGGAGGATTGATACTACACATCTATTTCATTTAATTTTAGGTATTACAACTTTTGACAACTAATTAATTCTTAATAGTGCCCCTCTAAGAATTACTAAACATATCTTGAAGAGTAGTTTTAATAATTTAATGGGTAAATATTACAATTGAAATTTTAGGTATCACAACTTTTGACAACTAATTAATAATTCTTAATAGTGTCTCTAAATATATCTTGAAGAGTAGTTTTAATAATTTAATGGGTAAAGATTACAATTGAAATTTTAGGTATCACAACTTTTGACAACTAATTAATAATTCTTAATAGTGTCTGTAACACTCGGGTTAAGTTGCTATGTTATTTTAATTGATACTTTGACTTGTTTTAAGCTAAAAAGGCTTAACAAATATGTTAAGCAAATTATGAACAAAATTTATTTCTTTTTTGAATAAAGATTAATTTATGATGTGGTTTCCATACGCTGATGGTAAAAGCTTCCAAGATACCAGAGTAGTTATATTAAAGCAGTTATTTGACCGTTACCTTTTCCTCTGGGAATAAAAAGGAAATCATGGATAGGAAAAGGTGTTCTATGCAAAATGAGAAGGAACACCTAAAGGGCTGAAAGGTGAGAGTGTCGAGAGCTGGCAAGAACTAGTGGAAATCTACAACCTGGCAATTGGAAGAGAGGATGGACGGAGGTCTTGAGGTCTACCTCCAGAAGAACTGATATTCTTGAGGTCTACCTCCAGAAGAACTGATATTTAGTCCTACTCTAGTGAGGAGCACGGGGGGTGTTGAGGACGTAATTTCCTCTCTCATGGTTGGGAGGATGTCATCAGCCATACTTATCTGATATAAGTATTACAAACTTGGAATAGATTGGAATAAAGAGTTCTTATTATGCATTTATATACATGTTAATCTATGTAATTAAATTTCTACACATTGTGAAAGTTGAATACAGAAAGGTAGAAGTTATTCTTGTTATTGAATGGCTGAATAGACTATTTAAGTTGTTAAATACTTAGATCTTGATGTCTGTAAAAATATCCTTAGTATAAGTATGAAATATACTAGTCCAGGAAAAATACATCTTTATATGCATAAAGAAATCTTAAGATTTAAGCATAACTAACATTTCGAGCAGTAGTAGAAATAGTTTGAGATTCTGTAGAAAACAAATGAATGGATGGGACAATTAATCCATCCATGGAAGAATCCCAGACATGATAGTATGTCTTGTAAAAATATTAGGGCAATCTTACACGGACTAAGGGTTGAGGAATAAAACCTTTTTAAATGATGGTCCAAACATCTCAAAAAGACTTATTTAAAAGGAAGAAAATACTGAATTAAATTAAACTGTAGAAGTATTGAACCTACAATATTGAGATGCAATGTAACTATAAAAAATTATCCAAATGCAATGTAACTATAAAAAATTATCCAAATAACAACATTACAGTGAAAGAGTGGTTCTCTATAGAATAATAGACTTAAGAAAATAAGAGATACTTTCTTTTAAAAAAAATAGGAAACCCTCGTGAAGAGGTGAAACTCTTGTTGGAGATAGCATAAGAATAAATTGGATAGAAATCTCATTGGACAGAACTACACTATAATTCAAAAATGTTAGAAGGAAATATTTCATGTATATAAATAAATGTAAAAATTACCCAGGAACTTAATAATGGTGCAAAGAATCCAGAACGAGATTGAGAATTGTGCACAACCCGCGAAGGAGTGGCAATAGAAACAATATTCATAGCAAAATTGTAAGCCATTATGGACATAAATAACATACAAATATAAATATTACCCGTGGAACTGTCTATACAAGAGAATTCCAACAATTGGGAATAGAGTTAGAATGGAATGTTCCCTTTTAATACAAGTCATTGGAAAACAAAGAGAGTAAAAGTGTATTTCAATGCAGTCCATTTTCACAAAATAGAAGTGATATTCATTGAATGCTCAGAATCATAATTAAAACTTCAGCCAACATAAACCAAAATTTATCATTATATAGATTACAGAGAGGCCTCGAAGGGCTATACAATTCCATAGTAATTTAAGAGTGTTATGGCTTGTATACAAAGACTGATATCGCCATTTTCAATTAAAAAGTGATCATATCTAAATTAAGGACAGGGACTGAAATATCTTGGAAGATACAACCTGAGGATGTCGTGGTACCTAGAGACAAATGGGCGAGGAATTATTATTTGGAAAACCGCATGCAAGCCAAAGTTGTAGATGAGTTAGGTTTTAAAGGAAATACTTGCCAAAAACATAGAAACAAAATCGTGAGGATTTAACAAAAAAATCCCCAAATGGGTTTAAAACAATGGAAGGAATTTGTACAAGCATGATTTTGATCTAAAACTTACCTCTCAGAAGCAAATGGTTCAGAACGAAAGCCTGGAAATAAAACCAATTCAAATTGTGAGGTCGGGAATATATTGAAAACTAAAACTAACCTAAAACACAGTGGAGAAAGGAAAACCCTTACCTGTGTTGGCCCTGCTGAAGTTGGGTAGCCATCGTTAGATGAAGAAAAGCCGGAGACTTTCAAAGGAAACCATGTAGTACTTTCATGGCAGCTGGTGTCATCATCAAATCTACCAAGGGCAGAGATCAACCTAGGTGTCCAGCGTTAGAAATATCGTCATATCCGATGATACCGAGGATCAAGCCAAGGGTTAATAAATCCATAAAACATAAATAACAGTACCACCCAAATCTCATGCCATAGGTTAAGAGTTGCGACCAGTTGGATAGTAATCAACCCAACAATCGAATATAATAATTCTGAACCATAACTTAAGGAACAAAATCTAAGGAATCATGAAATGAATTAATGCAATGTGGTAGAGTGGTATAGTGTTTATGTTTGTATGTATATTCTATGCAATCATGTATTAGGACTATGATTAATAGATGACATAATGGTAATTTCATGCTATGTATATGCTTTGCAACCAATCATTTAAGACTATGATTAATAGATGACATAGTGGTAATTTCATTCTTAGCAAAGTTTAAATGTTACATGGTAAATATATATATATATTTTTTAATATTTATATTTTCATTGGTAAGTTTCAACATTTTATGCACGGTAAGAAGTTACCATGTCCCTCTAACTCCATAGTGTAACAAATTTTGACATTATTAGTTTTGCCATCTTTTCATATAGATTATATGAAAAGGGCAGTTGAAATCATAAACCATTCAAATATTTAACTCGAACTATTGTAGTAAGCATCATACATTGTCTCTCTAGCTCTCCAATATTAATAGGTTGAATCACTATAACACAAAAATCAATGCACATTGTCAATAAATTTTTTGTGGTTATAGTGAAATCAATGCACATTGTTAATCCAATCACTAAGTATTAATGTACCACCATACATTCAGTTACATAAATCATAAATCAACATCTACACTGAAATCAATGCATCTAATCCAAGAAATCAAATAGGATTAGAAAACAATATCTACATTAAAATCAATGCATCTAATGCAAACAATCATATAGTATTAGAAACGAGCATCTACACTAGAACCAATGCATCTAGTGCAAGCAATCAAATAGGATTATAAATCATATGCATCTAGTGAAAGCAGTAAAATTCGATTAGAAATCACCATCTACACTAAAATAAGTGCCTCTAGTGCAAGAAATCTTCTTCCCTCTCCCCCTCTCCATATATATCCCTCCATCTCTCCTTCCTTGTCTCTCTACCTCACCCCCCCAAACACACACACTTTATCTCTCTATATCTATCTCTCCCTCTCCCCTCCCTCTCTATATCACTCTCTTCTTCACACCCGCACCTTCCATCTATATCTCTATCTCCCTTTGTCTCACCTTTGTCTCTCTATATCACCCCCCAAAAAATTCACACTATTTCTCCCTATCTATCTATCTCTCCCTCCCTCTTCCTCTCCCTTTGTCTTCTGCTTCCCCCTCTCTCCCTCTCTCCCCCTTTCTATCTCTCTTCCCTCCCCTCCTCTCTCCCTATCTCACCATATCTCTCATCATTCCTTCTCTCTCACTCCAACTTTCTCTCTTTGTCTTTCTTCTTACATCCCTCTCTCTCCCCCTCCAGCTCCATATCTCTCTCTGCCTCCCACTCTCCTTCTCTCTCACACATCCTCTCTCTCCCTTTCTCTCCCACCTCCTCTATATATCTCTCTCTCTCTTCCCTCCAACTCTATCACTATCCCCCTCCCTCTCTTCCCTCTCCTTCTCTCCCCATTCTCTCCATCTCTCCTTTGTCTCTTTATCTCACTACCAAACATACACACTCTCTCTCCATCTCTCCCTTGTCACTCCCTCTTTCTCTCTCTCTCTCTCTCCACTTTTCTCTCTCTATGTCTTTTTTCTTCCCTCCCTCTCTCCCCTTGCAAATACATCTCTTTGTCCCTCCCTCTATCATCCTCTATCAGTCTGTCTTTGTTCTTCCCTCCCACATATATCTAGAATTAATATATATCATTAATAATATATTTAATAATATTAATATGAATATTAATCTTTTAATATTAATATTAGATTTAATGAAGCTTTTTACAAGGCATGATAACAAAATTTATAATAAAACTACATCAATATTTCCAAATATTACGACTTTCACGTGGAAATATTTCCATAGGATATGGCTTTTCCTTTTAAATATTTATTTTACATATATGTAATTAAAAGAAATATTAAAATATTTTGGAGCACATTTGATAATTGGTGTTGAATTAACCTCTTTCCTTTTATATAAGGAATGGTATTGGCTTTAGGAAAGAGTAAAGATGTTTAAACTCTTACCTAATTTGGAATTTTAATGTGGTAAAAAAAATTGTTGAAGGTAAATTTATGATTCATTTGTTTTATTAAGGTCAACATTAATTTTATTATTATTTTATTGTAAATACATATTAGACATGGCACCATACTGGACTGTAGAATATCCCTCTCCATAAATAATGAATAATATTTTTTTATGAAAATAAAAAATTAAATTCTTTTTCATAAATACGGACTCATAAATAGATAAATTAACAACTATCTTCTTCTATTTTTTCTGAAACAAACTCAGAAACATATAAATAATATTTTCTTATGAAAAAAAATTATATTATTTTAATTTCATGGACCATTTTTAATATTTTTTTTAATGAAATTTTTTGAAGATCTAAAAAACATTGAAAACTAAAGTTGCTTTTTAAGAACACTAAGATTATTTCAATAATTTTCTCTCTCACATTCAGTGTATTATTTCATTTTATTGAAATGTAATAGGTAAAATTAAAAAAAAATAATGGTTTTAGAGTGTGGAAAAAAATAAGTGTATAACTAATAAGAAAAATCAACATACAATTTTTGTAATGAGCTATAAACCTAAGAAATTTTCAAAAATCCTAATCTTGCATCAACCATTATTTTCAAAAATCATAATCTTACATCAACCATACTTATTTCCATTATTTTTAAAAACCCTAATCTTGCATCAACCATATTGTTCTATGCTATTTTCCATTTATTAGTCCCTGTCTGACTATAGCGATCGATCGATTGATCGTTGGCGGCCTATTAAATCATTCATTGACCAATTCTGTTTTGGCTTTCTCTTATTTTAACCCAAGTTTCATACAAACAATTTCATTCACCAAAATTTTAAGCAAAGTTTTACATTGTATCTCTTATTGCAGACTTCGTGGCCAAATGCAAAAAAAAATGAGGAAATATCGTTTTATTCAAAGTCTCCAAAATATGGTTGAGGTAAAATTCATAATCACACTCTTATACAAAGTTTAATAGAATTCATGGGCCACTCTTATACAAAGTTTAATAAAATTCATGTAAGACTGGCACTTGTTGCACTCCATTATTTGTTGATGCCACTGATCATCCACCCATCCACGCGTCACTGCGTCACTTTTCCCCTTACACATCGCCCTCCTTGTCTTCTTCTCCCTCCTGCACAAATAATTCATTCTCTGTCTTCCTGCAGCAACAATTGATACCTATTGAATCTACACAGTAAAGATTCATATCGATTATCAGCCCAATAAACAAACTTACAAACTTACAGATGCAGGCTGAGAAGTATCATCCCAATAAACAAACTTACAAACTTACAGATGTAGGTTGAGAAGCATGCAAACAAGCTATAAAAGAGAGCATGCCAACACACCCAAAGTCCACATAGGAGAACCTTATAAATCGCAGACTCACCGAGGCTGTCCGAGAACTTTATAAATCGCAGCGGACTCGTCGAGGCTGTCTCCATGCTCTTTGCAGGAGGAAGAATCCAAGAGCAGCGTGTAGACCGCCAAAATTTTGTCACTGGGAACAAGAATGCTGAAATAAGCTGCAACAACAAATAAGCTTATAGTATTTTCTCCACTGAAATATATCAGCATGGTTAGAATCGTGCAATTAAATGTGTGAAGCAAAAAGTATAGTTGTAAAGAATGGGATTCTAAAAGTTTTTACTTCTATTTCTGAAAGTTTCTTTGCAAATACAATTACATCAAATGTAAATATAACTGTATATATATTTCCTTTTACACAGTTGCAAATATAAACTTAGGTTTACACTGGGAAAGTGCAAAGAAAAAAAATACATCGATATATTTTTAGTTGACGTACTATGTTTGTTGAGTTGTTAATCCTTAGCATACCTATAATTACTTATTGTGCTGGACATTATGAAGAAGATCACATATATATGCCCTTTAAACCTTCCCATTTGGAAGAGCAGTTACTAGGTAAGGGACAATAGGTTTTTGCACCTGCCTTGGCCACATGACCCAAACCAACCTGTCCTCCTGAAACAACCCCAAACAAATCAAATAGTTAAGGTTTCTGCTCCAGTTTCTTCCATAGTAAGGGCGGTTACACATCGCTGAGTTCCAGTACCCATAACATCGATAGGGAAAAAACCAACGCTATATCCAGTAGCATCACTTCCTATGCTAGAACAATATTGGCACCTATAATCTCACTGAAGAGGTTGAGTACCTAAATTCAATTGAAACCTGATTTCCATTTATTTACTTTGGCATAGGAAATGAAAATTGGTTTATTTACTTTAGCATAGGCCATGAAAATCATTATCATGTTAATTTTGACTCTATTATCTTGATGAAAGATAATTGCTTAAAAACAATAATTTATTAATATAGATTTATCTAAAATAATAATCGTTTATTATAATTACCGATATTTTTTGTAAAACTATATGTATGAGAATGTGAATATAAATTTTTTAAACTATTTTCGGTGTGAATGTGAATATAGGTTTTTAAAACTATTTATTTTTTATGTGAATGTAAATAAAGGTTTTTGTTCAATACAGCTGTAAGCATTCAAAGGTCTGTTCTTTTCTAATATAATGATTATTATTTTCTGACCTGATGACAAATTAATTCAACTTGGACAGATTTAACTAACCGTACATAGTAAAAACATTTAAAATTTCAATTCTAGAATATGAACAGCGTCAACTCTTTGTATAACTACTCAAATTTCATTTTACCCACTCAACAACAGAAATTCAAATTCATTTTATTAAGCTTACATAATGAACATATTCAAACATAGTTTATGATGTTGTGATATCACTTGAGATTGAGAAATTTACCAAATCCTTTTAGCCGAAATTTCATTTTACCCACTCAAAAACTTCAACTCAACAAGAAATTTCATTTTATTAAGTGTACATCATAAACATGTTTATTAAAAAAAATTTACATGTTTATTTAAAATCATTGCCCATGATTGTGTGATACCACTTGCCGGAAATCAACCATATCTCTTGAAATCAAATAGATTATCAAACAAATATTTGGAGACCGAGGAGTCCTCTACCTAACCCGCGAGTATGAGGATGCAAGCAAACAAAGCAGAAGCCCAGGATGGCTTCGGGCTAAAGCCATCACATAATTATCACTTATGGGGCCAATGGGGAGGGCTTTGTTAATTATCACTTATATCACTTTGTCAATTACACTGACGCTTCGTTTTATATTAAAGAGAATTTGAGAGGTTTTGAAGATTTTCTGGAATTGAGTGTGGTACATCAAATATTAAGAACACTCTTTGCACAGGAATAACATAAAAAATGATAATTGAATTGCAGTCCACACCAGATTACATACGTACATATAGATGAAGCTAATTCTAATCTTAGAGAGAGAAGTTGAGAGAATATCTCAACTTCCTCAACAACTCAATCCAAACTAAGTAAGCATAATAATTGAGGCATTAATTCAAACACCTCCCTTAATGCCTACATTATAGAAATGGAGAACACACTAATTTAATACAAACATTTGTCTACCCTGGTCTTCATTAACATTTGTACCCACTCTGAGATCTCATAGACAACGCTCTTTTCTCCACCATTTTCGAGCTACCATTCAACCCATTTAAAATACATTTGTTTCTGACCAGCAATAATGAACTTTGCAAGATCAACAGTATTGACAACTCGGCTCGTCAGGGCTTCTATGATAAGAGCTGACAAGTGATGAACCATCCTATGGACCAATCACCATCTGTCAGATATTTCGCTTTCGGCTATCCATCAGTGGCTAGGCAAATGGTAATGTGTTCAAGAGCTAATCTAACAACCTGACCTGCTTCACACAAATGGATCTCATACTGTAACCTGTAACTGATGCTCTTGGCCCGAAGCACAACAATATCAACATATAACAAATTCACACAATCAAATTAGCCAATTGTTCTCTCGTCCCTGAAGAACGTAGAGAACGACTAATTTAAATAATGCCAATTTGTTCAATAATTGGTTCTCTACTACACAAATCTCATAGCAATAAATATAAGCTTAAACTCCACACTATATTCCACACACTTGCAAATCACAAAACATGCTTTAGAAAAGTTTAAGAGATGGATCAGGAGGTTCATCCTCACTTGAAGAATCTTCAAATATTGCATCGGGTGAATCGTCTGAAAATGTTGCATAGGCTGATGTTTTCGATTTTCCATTCAAAAGATCTCGAGCCCGAATTTTGCAATTTTCCATTCAAAAGATGTCGAATATAATTACAATTTAAATCATATCATGGCTATAACTCTAGAGCACAATATTTATATGGTTACTGGTTATTTAAATTTTCGTTTAAGTTGACAATATTTATATTTTTATGTTATTTAGTTAGTTTTTTTTTTTTTAAATGTTGATTGATATTAACTAAAATTTAATTTTGGTTTCGGATATACCACACATCTCGCAGATATACCACACATTTCCCCCATACTGGCTGTAGAATGAGCTTATGACGCAATAAAAAAAAAATATTGAATTTTTAAATTTTCAAAATCACCAATATATTAAATGATATATTTTTAAACAAATATGACTTTTAGATAAATATTATTTACTTTACGTGTATTTGTAATAATTGTTAAAATTTTGGGTTGGTGTGCTTTGGTTATGAGAAAGAGAGCTCCTCTAAATTTCTATGTTTCATTAATTGGTGCTTCTAATAGTAAATGTTGAGTCACATGCATTTGTGTTAGCTCCATCTTAGTTATTTCCTCACCCATTGTGTTTATTGTCATCAATTTCAAAATTTCTATTCACAATAAGTTAGTTATGTTGTTGTCAAGTCCGGATAGCACAACCAGTTGAGGATAGGTCTCATCAGCAAGGCAACCTAGGATCAAACCTCATGGGTGGTGGTTGTGCCTTGTGCTAGGGGGAGGAGACATACTAAAAATTCATTCATCTAAAGGGTTGGTGTGGGCCAGGCCGGGTGCGATCCTCGAGTGAATTTGATGGCTTAGATGCCCTTGGGTCACGACTCCTCAAGCCATAAGTGAAGCCTGGAGGATCACAGACAACTTGACAGACAAAAAAAGTTAGTTATGTTGTCAGTGAGACTTGTGAAAGGCATGATAGATCATCACCTCTTGCTCTCACAAAGTGACCAACTTTCTCATCTAGATTTTATATTCTATGAGGTTGAAAAGTCCATCAAACCCGAAGCTGCCCATTATAGCTAAACCTAAAAAAATGTTTATATCACATTCAATGTCAACCTATAATCACCAAATAACCCACCTACTATCACTCTAAATAGACATTGAGCATATAGTAGATAATCAACCCAATTTAATATTTGTTTAAAATTGATAAGGGGATCTAAAGCCATAGCATATGTAGAAAATGTGGCTGACCCTGCATCCAAACACACTAATTCCTTCACCTTCTTGTCTATGCCCTAACTATTTTCCCTATAAATATCATAGAATTTAATATTTTGAAGATCATGCATGAGATCCTTGCCTCTAGGTATCACTTATCTCAAAGAGATGTCTTTAGAAGAAATCGATCCTTTCAACCATGACACCATTAACTTATAATCACCATGCATTTTGAAGTCCCTAACATTGTGCTAAAATGGTGGAGACATCTTGTAGACATTCCATGAAACTTAGCACACTTATTTGATTTTTTACAAAACCCACCTATAAATGAGGAAGCTTTGTTTTTATCCAAAACTAGAACTCCCCCAACTACACACACTTAAAGATTCATAAAAAAAAAAGTGTTTGAGATAATGAGAAATGATGAGAGAAATTATTTGATGTATCTTGGTGTTGACGATGCTAGAATTCCGTCAACCAAGGGGTCTCTTCAATGTGAAGTCCTAATTAGACCTCACACTGTTTGGAATAGGAACCCCATCTAGAATATCAACCTAGTTGCCATGTATTCTTATATATTTTCCTTGACTCTAATTGTTAGCAAGAGAGGGGTGCACATGCGCCTTCGAAAAGCAAGGGAGGTGTACCTGGTGAGTGTTCGATCGTATGTGTGCCAAGGTTATTCTATTGCGGGGGAAAGGATAAGTGAGTCTCTAAGAGAGAGGTAATAGTACCACCTAGGAAGAGACACACATGAACCGAAGGATTTCGTCTAACATCCAGTGGAATAGTCCATAAAGGATGCGATGGTCATTGCACACAAGAATTTGAGAAGGATCAACCTAATATAACGCAGAATAGTCCACAATGATGGGGCATAAATTACAACCATTATAACACATTCTCAACAAGATAAGCACTAAAATAACCAAAATAGTTCAACTATATTAGTACATGTGAAAGCAAACATGAAATACAAACATCCATAGAATAGTCTTACAAACATTCTTAAGTCATGCATGAAGAACATGTTACCCTTGAAGGCTTAGGTTATTAAGTAAAAGTTCCAAGACACATATGTACAATTAACATCACTAGCTCTAGTAGTGGACCTTTGGAGCCACTCCTTGCTCCACAAAGAAATGATTTATCTCTCTAATTCTTTGCTAGTGGAGCCAAGGTGAAAACTTCTTTGCTCATACAATGAGGGTGTACATATAACCAAGAGGTGATGCTTCACCTTCCTTATGACTCTTTGACTACCCTCATGATTGTTTGACTTCCTATGAATTTTTAACTTAAATGACTCTCCATATTCATGTGCATCCTTTGGACTTCAACTTTACAATACATTTTGAATATAATACACATGGTCCAAAATGATGATGTGGCATATGAAAAATCATGACACAACATGACATGAGACTGCTGACATGGACTACTTAATGATGTGGCAATTTCAAGCCACTGTTACTGTTGTGTCTTTAGTGTCTTCTCTTCACCTCCACCTCGCTTGGTGATAGGGGATCTTCAATGATCTCATGTCTTGGGCAGTGATCACAGATTGGTGTCCCTTTGCTTTCTCTTGATCAATCAGCCTGTATGCTCAGTGAGAAAGGTGTCTCTTGACATGTTTTCCTCTTATATCTCCTTCATCGTCGCTTTTATATAATGTGATAGAGTACATGTTCCTGAAATTCACTCATGATGATGCGACATCAAGCTAAAAACCCCTATCCTAAGATGGTGCATTTTGATCCATAAACTAAGCTTAGAACAAATGACAGGATCAGAAGGGAAGCTCAATGACTGCCAATTGCATGGTTCAAGTAGGCAAGGGGAAGCCTTGAGCCTTGAGACTATGCAATTTGTATTTCAGGCTGGGTTGTGGGACAAGACTGTGTAGTTTCTGGAGCCAATGGAACAGGCTGAAGGGATAGGCATTGGGAGAGCTCACTACGCAGTTTTGGCATTAGAGAACTTTTGAGGTCTAAAATGGGCCTTTTTAGAAAATGTACAACCAAAATAAACTTTATAAGAACCAACAGGTTTCAAGATGATGATGTCAACCATGTGTTAGATAAATGGTAGTTAATTAGTTTCTCTTATCATGACATTATCTTGTGATTATTATTATTATTCTTTTGGTAAGTTAAGCTATTCTATTAATTCGAAAACAGAGAAGTTACATATGCTATAGGCTGGGTTGGCAATCTGCGCTTAGCCAATCCCAACCTTAGTTACATGGTTTCTAGGCTACCTCAAGGGAGGAAACTAGCCCGAACAAAACTTAAAATAGAAAATTACATTATGCGCGGTAGCGCTGGCGTATCTAAGTAGCAAAAAGTAAACGGTAGAAAAAAAGCACTGATGGCAAGCTTGAAAAAAAACATGGGAGAACCATGCAGCTGCGCAGGCTTACCTTTTCGTCTTCATCATCACTATTGGGGACCTCCTCCTCAATGGGGCAATCAGGATCCTGCGCAGCGGCTTCCTCCATGTCTGCCACTATATGCCTGGGTTTGTGGACCAGTGCGCAGAGGATAGGGGAGTCCAGATCTATGTCGTCGGGGACACACATCCAATTGCCATCAGAATCCATCATCCAGACGTCTGAATCCTCATCTTCCTCCTCCTGAACTAGCAGCAGGTCAATTTTGCGGTGATGGAGGTGTGTTTGGGGAGAGATGGTGGACTTCCGCGGGCTGCATCTTCCTCTTTGCACAGCTTCCCCAAGGGTTGCTTCATTCTGCTCGGGATCGGGAATTTGATGCACAAAAGTGCTGGATGAGGAGCCTTCCATCGACTCTAGATGATTTTCTTCACCACGGTGATAGTGGCCAGGGAGAGCCCCTCTCTGTACACCTCGGATAGTTCTCTGGCAGAGTTTGGGGGCCATTGCATGAAGAGGCAGGGGGAGCGGTTCAAGGATGGGTACACAGAAGGGAAAGTAGTGTTGGGGCTCAGGGGGTAGGAATAGTAGGGGGGAAGGTGCACAGAAAGGGATGCGACAGCCCAAAGGAGACTACGCAGCACAACACTGAGTATAGAGCTTCGCAGCCTTCTGAAGTCAGGGAGAAGCCATAACAAAGTTAAAGAGGCGAAAGGCAAAGATAAGAAACTGTGTATTGAAAGCAGCTGAGTGCTCATATTTTTAAAGGGGCTGGGGTGTGTGCGAGGAGGATAGAAATGAGTAGGCTTCGCACACATTTGCGTGCTATGATCACCTGAGCAGGGTTGAGGGAAGGGGGATGGCTATAAGACGGTTTAATCACGGTGATCATTTATGGTGATAGATGCGAGATGATGCTTTAGACATGGTGACGCAGTTCCCATCCTCTTGTCATCATTTCTGATTCTGTGAGTCTTATGCGAGTGGCTAACAATTTTAGTATCTGCGGTAGGTGAGGCTCTGCGCAGAAGATCTACTCCATTCAGGGAGTTTGGGATGTGATTGTCAAGCGTGTCAGTTCTACCACCCGCATCCGGGGGGAACAGATCCTTCTGAATGAGAGTGAGGCAATCTTGTCTGAGTGATTCCTCCTCAACCTATGTTAGGGTGGAGTGATGCAGCTCCTAGTTTCTTTCCACCCCTTTGTTCTCCAGGAGATCTCCAACAGAGTTGGCCTTCCTGCGAATGTGACCAAAATTAATGGTTCAGTGGTTGTGAATCAACAGTTCCAACACCTTGAGCTTATGGGAAAGTCTCCAACTGTTGGATACTTTTGAGGAAGCTGTGCCCTGGAGGATTTTTGTGGCAGCCATAGTTATGATTTACATGTATCCCTCCATTTCCAGAGGGAAGTAATGAAACTTGATGGAAATTTGCTGTATAATCCCCTCCAATTCTGCTAAATTATTGTTGTCCCAACCTATGTTCTTGTAGTAAATCCGAAGAGGGTCTCCTTGAGAGTTCCTGATAATGCCTCTGAATCCTGCATTTCCAGGGTTGCCTTTGGATGCACCATCGAAATTGCGTTTAAAGAAGCCATTAGATGGGGGAGACCATTTTTCAGGAGCAGGGGTTCTACCTGCGCTTCGAGGATTGATTTCCAGGGGGGTGTTTAGACTCATTTTCCAATTGTTCCATATGTGGAATTCTACTGCACAGGTGGGGAGGTCCTCCTGACTCCAGGAATATAAGGCCAGAGTTTCAGAGATGTTGTTGTGGATCCTATCCTAGAGTTGATCTAAAGTTGATGCCTTCTCTTTGAAGATGCAGCTATTTCGTTCCTTCTAGATGTTCCAAATGAGGATGCCCGGAATGATCTGCCAGAGTCTATTTAAGAGAGTTCTAGTATATGGATTGTCCTGCCAGCTATTGATGGTGTTAATGATGTTGCCCCTTGCTCGGTTGGAACATCAACATAATATTGCAATTCTATCCCACAAGAAATTGGTGGTAGGGCATTGGTCCAGTAGGTCGTCGATGGTTTCCAAGTTATCCTGACATAAAGGGCATCTGGAGGGTCCTACAAACCCCCTCTTCAAAATATTCTCCCATGTGAGGATGCGTCATTTACTGAGTAGCCACAAGAACTATTTTAGGCCATAGATTGGGCTTCCATATCTTTTTCTAGATGAGATCTGTTTGTCTGGGGTTCTGCTAATGAAGAATGTTGTAAGCTTCCTTGGTTGAGTAGTTTCCACTGGGTATATGCCCCCAGTGAAGGATGTCAGGTCTTGTTTTTACTCTGATTTTTATTTTTGTACTCAGCTCCTCCCAGATGTTTATGTGGCTCTCATTGTTCCAGTTGTCTTTCCAGCTGCTCGTGTGTAGCCATTGCCTGTAACCTTGGGAGGTGTCATCCGTCCAGAAGTATTGAGCCTTCTGTATTTGCCTTCCTTGGAGAGCCACACTCCATAGAGGTCTAGGGAAGATGGAACAAAGGCTTTTCATTTGTTACCAAGGGTCCTCCCATAATCTATCTTGATTACCACTTCGCAGCTCCCAGAAGCTGTGATTTTGGATAATCATTTTTTGGTTGCTTGCAGCTTTGCAGATTTGGGATCCAGCCGGATCTATGTTATACATTATGAGATCCTCCTTAGGCTAGTAGTGTGCATACTTGGTTGCCCATAGGTTGGCCCATGGAGTGTTAGGATTGGAGACCTGTTTCCACTAGATGCTGGCTCCCATTATGGTATTGTTGTGCTCAGGGTCACGCAATCCTAGTCCTCCTTGAATTTTAGGGGTAAAAACATCCTTCCAATTGACTAAGGCCCATTTTCTTTTTTCTTTGGTGCCACCCCATAAAAAATATCGTTGCAAGTTGCGCATGGATTTGAGGACCCATTTGGGAGCTACAAGGACTGAGAAGAGATAGATAGGGAGGGATTTCAGTACAAATTTAATGAGGACCAGGCGGCTAGCAATGTTGAGGGATCGATGGCTCCAATTAGATAATCGAGTTTCCATTTTGTCCAACAGAGCTGTCCAGGAGGAGTGATTGATGGCCGAGTCAGTCAACGAAGCTCCTAGGTATTTGGAAGGCAAAGAAGAAATGGAGAATCCAAGGATACGGGCGATAGTGTATTGATTTAGAGGGGAGGTGTGAAAGAAGAAGATCTACAATTTTTCAGGGTTGACCTGTTGTAGAGCTATAAAAAGGGTCTCTTTCACCTCTAATTACCTCACATTAATATGTCAATCCGGGAGTGTTTTGTCATTACAAAGAGTGACTCAATCCGAGGCTATCATTTGTCAGAGTAATGCTAGTAGTACAGTGCTTAAGAAATACAAAAGTAAACAGATGCTTGCTTGTAACTAAATTACTTCAAAGAATAAACCACACACTCAGAAAACTCAACAGTTTATCAGTCAAGGGTTTGGCAGTGATAACACATCCCTTCGGAAACTGATGGAAAGGAAACTAGAGCATGGATCACGAGCCTGGGAGCTAGACAGTAACTGCCAATGCTCACTACAGCCTTAGATCATCTCTCACACCAAACCAACAACTGCAAGTAAACGGAACAGCAAAGTGAATAAAGGATTGAATAGCAATTCTGGAATAGAACAGCAAGTCTAAAATGGAACAGCAATTGAAATAACTAAGTCCCGCGGGTTATAACCAATTAACTCAAATACTCTCTATGCAATCAAATAACATTCTTTCACTCCAAAGGCAATTCACACGAATCACACTAAAGGAACAACAACAACGATTAATGAATTAAGGAACAATACTGATAAATCGGAAACGCACACAATACATTGGAATAACAATCAACAGAAATACAATTGTGCTTTTAAATAGAACGCTATCGTTACTGAATCCAACGATTGTAAAGAACACTGCCTCAAAAAATGTATAACACGAATATTCAACATAACAGCTCTGTAACAAAACAGTAAGAACATGCAATTAACTCCGAAAAGGATTAATAACTTGATGCAGAGTCAACACACGATTCTGTTGGTAAAAACCTCAATGATTCAACCTTTAACAGAGCATGTAATATGAACTTATAGAACATACCGAATTACCAAATACAATGATAAACAAACCACACAGGAATAAAGCCGTAATGGTACAGAAGCAAGTGTCCTTCGGGGCCGGGCCCTTAGCCTCCAAGGATACACCGCTTGAAGTTAATCCAGTAACAGGGACGAAATAATCACCAAACTTTCATTAATGCATCGGTCAAAAATACATTGAACCAGTTCTCAACGAAACTTAATAATCAAAGCTGATGTTTTACAGAAATTACATAAAACGTATCCTTCATCTCTATATCTCCCTATCCTAAACTAATAGTGCTGTCTCTTTATATAAAGACGACGGCGGAGATGTCCAAGTGACAAGGTAAATAAAGCAGCGATCCCTCAGGATCGAAGATCCTGAGGGATTTGCCAAACTGTTAACTCTTCATCCTGTCTTTTCTTTTGCGCTGAGCTGGTGTCTTCTCCTTCTTTTCCGAGCCGATTTGCTTTGATCTGTTTATCTTTGTTTGCGTTCGATTCTCGTCCAGAGGGACAGCAGTTATCTCAACTTTGTCCTTTCCTTTGGAACGACAATCCCTCGTTTTCTCCTTTTCCTGTATAGAAAATAACCATTATCAGTGGCTAAGTCTTGCATATCAATTCTCACATGTTTTGTTATAGTTCCTTATTACTTTCCAAATTCATGACACAAAAGGTTCACAAATTCTATTAAAAAGCCACTGAAATAATCATCAAAAGCATACCTTTTTAGTACTCCACACACCCCCCTGCTTACCTTGTTTCATTTCCTCATGAAAACATTGTAGTTGACATGCAATGCAGTGAGAGAATATGCTGGAGAAGGAGTCTCATGCGGAGGCCTACAACCATGTTGAGTGATTAGATAGTCAAAGAACTGACCTGTTTGTCCCTCAGGCATATCATACAGGGCCTGGTATCCGGGTGCAGGTTGCCAAATAATTGGAGTGCGAAATCTATACCCTAACCAGGATGATCCTGCTTTCAGAATGGTCTTGCCATAGAGGTTCAAACGGTCAGCAGCTAACTCAAAGTTCTCATACTTAAATGGTTCTCTGAGCTGGATGTGTGGATCAGAGATTCGATATCGAAATTTGGATGCATTAATGGCCAAGTCTTTGATAGAAAGAAAATACTCTAAACTCTCTTGAATGAGTGCCTCATGCATAGGTCCTAATGTTTCAATGGCACCAGGAGCCGTTATAAGATTTCTATGAACTCTCCACAACTGTACTAGGTTCCTAGGCTCAGCCCTAACCCGTAAATCTAGACCATTTTCCTGACCCTGGAAAGTATCATAGGCTTTGAGCCACTTAATCTGATTAACCCCGAATGAAATGAATGCTTGGAATTGGATGTCTCCAATGAAAGGGCCAGGGTTTAATTCAATCTCCTGACTTAACACAAGGTCGTGCAAATAAAGTTCACACAACAATCTCTGGACTTTCACTCCATGATGTTTACAGCAGTCTATAAAGTCATTGACAGTGTTGATCTGTATAGGGGCACCTGCTTTAACAGCTTTTATTTTTAATTGTAAATAACATTCTAATAAAAATAGAGCATATTTTTTAGCAGGAGCCCTACATGCTAAGACATCATTGTATAAAGAACACAAGTCATTCATCTGTTTGATAACAGTATCTAGTCTACGGGTTACCTGTGCAACTTCCTCTTGTTCCTTTTTCCACCCTTCAAAGGCCTGGATTTTGGATTGACTGACGTCCCTTAATTGCTGCTGTAACTCTTCATATTTTTCTCGGGGAACCGTTTGCTCTCTAAGTTGCTCGGCTTTTTGCTGGGCTTGCTTCACCATCTTATGTAAGGTTTTTGTCTTCGGATCTTTTTTCCATAAGTCAGTGGAGGCCGGGAGTTTTACCTGAACTTTCTTATTATACTGTTTAGAGTTCAGAACCCTTATTACCCCTGAGGGTGGTGCCTCTGTTTGAATTTTCTTATCACTGATCCTTATCTCATCCTTTTCTGTTTTAACGCGAACATCCGTCTGTTCCCATTCCTCAGCATCATTTGGAACGGCAGCTGGATTCTCAGTAGGGTTTTGAACAATAGGCCGCTTGTTGGCCTTCTTTTTCCTCCCTCCGGTCTTTCTTACCTTTTGGTTCTTTTTCAGAATCCTAATTTTTTGTCTGAGCTGGGTTATCGTATTCAACAATTTATTCCGTTCCATCCGCAACTTCTTAATTTCGAGCGTTTCATTCGAAGGAACAACAGTCTGTCTGCTGCGGACTGGATCATGACCAATTGCTAAATCTTCCTCTTGGGGTTCTTCCTCACTATTCTGCTCTGGCTGTTCTGGGGTAGGAACCTCGACTGGTTCTATCTCTTCCTGAGCAACTGATGTTTCTGCTCCTACTCCCTCTGGAATTTCTTCTTGTGACGTGGGAACAGATTGTTCCCGTTCAGTATTTTCCTCCTCTTCATCATGAACAGGCATGTTTTCTTCTTGGGGTTTGTCGTGGGGGTCCTCTGGATTAGAAGGTTGGCCATACTTACTCATATTGGCTAGGACTGCGGCCAAGTCATCATCTCCCAGTAGGTCTTGTAATGGGCTATCTTCCTGCTGTCCCACTTCTTCCTCCTGTTCAGGTTCTGCTTCTACTTCTATTTCCGAAGGCTCGGCTGCTTCTTCTTCGGGTTGCTCGTCTTCAATTATCACTGGTTGGCTGGTGCTTCCCTGGAGCTTTTCCAGCCTTCCTCTTATCCGAGCCAACCGGGCTGATTTTCTGGGCTTATCTATGCTTCCTCTCATCTGAGCTAACCGAGCTGATTTTCTGGGTTCCTCTGGTTGCTCGGGTGAGTCAATGGCATGCTTGCGCTTTGCCGATTCTTGATGTATCTCTGGTTGTTCTGATGTACTAGCAACATGTTCTCTGCGTTTTGCCGGACACTCCGGTGTGCTTATAGAATGTCTGCGTTTTGGGGATGGCTCTATCAATCCCCCCTCAATCATTGCAATCAGTTCCTCCCAGCTGCTCTGCTGCTGGGTGAGACCATAAATAACAACTAGTCGTATCAACCCATGGTGACTAACGATTGACTCTACATGCTGTGCCTTTTTCATACTTTGTGCAGCATCATGCAGTAAGGAGTTCAGGAGTGCAGGTAAATTTACAGAGCATCTCTGCTTTAAAACAGCTAAAAGTTTAAGATTTCGTGGTCTTACCACGTCTTTCCTTCCTTCGCAGGTAATGTAACTCTGCACTGTTCTTGCTAGCTCCGTCCAGGGTTCTCCTAGGGTTGCTGGCAGAAATCCCTTCCCCTTAATTGTCAAATTCTGGCCTTCGTCCTAGAACAGTTCCATGACCTTCTGTAATCGTTCCTTTTTTAATGTCCATACCGGTCCGGTGGCTGGTAGTCCTGAAACTTCTGCAATTATGGCATCAGTGACCGCTATCCGCTTCCCTCTTACTGTGGAGTGGTCATCTTGTAAATTCTGCAAAAATTCCATCGCTACTGTTTCATTGGACTCCTGTAGGTGATTGAAATAATTCAACCATTCTGCTCTTTCCAGGATCTCCCAGTTAGCAGCGGAGATCGTCAGCTGTTGAGGCTCACTTCGAATTGCCCTTCCTCCCATGGTTTCGCTGCGAATTCTAAATGGAACAGCAAAAACGTTCTCTGTTTGAAATGCAGGGAGGATGATAATCGCAAGGTTACGAGAAAGAAAACACAGAGCATGCAATAGTGAAACAGAAAGCAACTTGTGCGAAAATAGAAATGCCATGCCGTTAAAATATGCCAAACCGTCGTATACTAGTTTTCCCGAATGGTGAGTGGACACGTAATACAGGGAATGATGAGGTTAACCTCCCCCCCCCCCGCAGTGTGATAGGCTGTCCCAGCCGGCAAATAAAGGAGCGGCACCCCGTCTGCAATCAAGTCAGAAAGGAACAACATATGGAATTATGCTATGTTGCAAAGGACAACAAATTACCGAAATCGAGGCGGAGAATTGATCGCGTATGATATAAGAGGCTGCTGTGTTATGATTTGAGGCTGATGGATAGGGCATGTATCGTACTTGCCAATCTCAAGTGGTCATGGTCACTTCCGTTGCCATGATTGGTAATGATAAATATTCATGCAATATATAAATCGGGAAATGACATATGATTAGTTGCTCGGATATAAGAAACAAAAGAGTATTAGTATCTTACCTATTGGTGTAAGCAAGGTGACTTCAATACCATTAACAGTGCTCTGCTGCCAACAGGTGTCCATAACCTTGGCAGAGTTTTTTTTTTGACCCTCGGAACCATAATCCTTTGTGTATACTTAGGAATGTTGTTATGTCAAAATGTAGACCATTATGCTGGCTTGGTGACCAGTTAACCATAATGCCATTCACGAGGAAAGAGCGAAACGTGGGCAGGCCGGCTCGTGATGAGACCTCCTGTTCCAAGGTTTGTTTATTTTGATACACCTTTTGGACCATATCCCTGGTGTGGTGGCCAGAATGGGAACGCCACTTCACTTCCATCCTCATGATCATGGTAGGCTGGCTCTCGATGAGACCACCTATCCTGCATTTGACATTTGACATGCTTTTTATTTTTCATATAATTCTTTTCCTTATTTATACACAAAGGGTGGTTCAGCACTCCTTAAGAGTAGGAATGGTGGAAGAAGTCTTATTATCTCAATAGGAAGATATAAACTCTTTGCTCTTATTCCCAAGTACTAATAAAATTTTTTTAAGGGAATCAGCATGATAAAGATAACCAATCAGGGCAAAATTAATAAGACCATGTCAACAAAAGGTAAGAAATAAGTATGTCCTTCCATTTGTCCTCTTACTAATGCAGAGCCTTATAGATATAGCGATTTATGGTTTGCATATTTCGGTATGTTGTGATTTTATGTTTCATTGCACAAATACATAGCTGTATCTTAAAGACTAGAAAGAAGACGGGCACAAAGCATCCTCAATTTAGATCAGCAAAAGGAATAAGCTGTTTCACAAGGAGAGCAAAAGTATGCGAGTGGTGTTCCTTTGGAAAAGAAACAATGATGGATGATAGAAAAAGAAACAGCAAAAAATGCAAATGCCGTTCCTTTTTGGAAAAGGAACGGAAAAAATAAAAAGGCTATAAAAAACACTCTAAATGCCAAAGAGGAACAATAGTAATAAAAAAACGCTGCTTCTTTGAAGAAAAAGGAATGGTGGTAACCAAAAGGAACAACAGAAAACGTAATAATGCCGTTCCTTTGAAAAAGGAACAACAGAGATCCCGAATGCTGTTCCTTTAGAAAAGGAACAGCAAAAGGAATAGAAAAACAAGCAAAACCAATATCATAAGAAACACGCAAATGCTATTTTTAGAAGGGCAAAAATCGAACTTTGTGAAAGAAAAGGAACAGCAAAACATGACAAGAAAATATTTAAATGCAAACTTATGTACAAAAATTACTCAAAAACACAAAAACTTATGTACAAATTGCAAAGAGAAATGAACCCTTAATGAATTACAGGTGAGGAAGATTTCTCTTCCTCTCCTAAGATCTCCATATCAATGTCTCGGCGTAGCTGCTGGCAGAAGGATTCCCGAGTGAGTGGTTTACGATAGAGACGGACTCGGTGACCATTTACTTTGAATGCATATCCAGAACCGTCAATGGTGATTAGAGTAAGGGTTCTGTTGTCATGCACCTTCTGGATTTCGTATGGTCCCAACCATCGAGTCTGAAGTTTTCCAGGGAAGTCCTGAAACCGAGAATCGTATAACAGAGCCCAGTCTCCCTCGTGGAAGACTTTGTTCTTGATGAGCGCATCATGCCATTTGGCTCACTGCTGTTGAATTAATGCTGTATTTTGTAATGCAGAGAGCCTGACTTTGTCTAATTCATTGATCTGCTGCAGTCGATTGATTTGTGCCTCGCTTAGATCTAGGCCAACTTCCTGTGATGTCCGTAATGTTTGGATTTCGAATTCTATAGGAAAAATGGGTTGTTTTCCAAACACTAATTGATAAGGTGAGTAACCGGTGGTGCTCCTCCATGTGGTTCGATAGGCCCAGAGTGCTTCAGGTAGTCGGGTAGCCCAATCACGCCTATGTGACGCAATGGTTTTGGTTAGGATTGATTCTATTATCTTATTGCTACTTTCTACCTGCCCATTCGCCTGTGGGTGATATGGAGTAGTGATCTTATGCTGGACATGATAATTGTTAAGTGTTGCAGCTAATTTATGCCCAACAAATTGTGGTCCTCCATCTGCAATTATTTCTCTGGGAAGGCCATAACGAACGAATAGATGGAACAGGAACTGTATGACAGAATCCTCTGTGGCTCTTGGCAATGCTTCTGCCTCAACCCATTTGGTGACATACTCTGTTGCCACCAAAATGTATGTTTTCTGGTTTGATGAGGGGTTGATGGGTCCAACGAAATCAAGAGCCCATCGCTCGAAAGGTTCGATGACTAACTGTGGTTTCAGAGGCATCTCATCAGCTTGACCAGGTCGTCCTGCTCGCTGGCAGCTGTCACAGGCTTGGACAAACTTCTTTGCATCTTTGAAGATCGTAGGCCAGTAATATCCTGTCTGCAATACTTTATGTCCGGTTCTACGCTCAGCGAAGTGCCCCCCACACGGTCCATCGTGACAGGCTTTTAGGATGTCAAAGATTTCATCCTCTCTAACACATCGCCTGATATGCATGTCTGCTCCTGTGTGAAACAAATAGCCTCCAATCCACGAAAATCAAGAACTTTTCTGAATAATCTGCTTGCGCTCATTAGGAGTTAAATGTTTTGGTAATTTACCTACTGTGAGGTAGTTGGCAACATCAGCATACCAGGGTGTTTGAACGGCAACAGCAAACAGGTGCTCATCCGGAAATTGATCTTCAACTGCTGCTGCATCGCTTGGTTTTGGTATTCTCGAAAGAAAATCGGCTACAGGGTTTTCTTTGCCAGGCCGATCCTTGATTGTGATATCGAATTCCTGCAATAAAATCAACCATCTAGTTACTCTGGCATTTGTGACAGGCTTATTTGCTAAATATTTTATGGCAGAATGGTCTGTATACAAGATAACAGGATAGCCTGTAATATAATGTCTAAATTTATTGACAACATGTATTACAGCTAGGAATTCTTTTTCAGTAACAGTGTAATTCAATTCAGCAGGGGATAAATTTTTGCTGATGTAATAGATAGCATATGGTTTTTTATCCTCTTCTTGCCCAAGGACTGCGCCAATGGCTGTATCTGAGGCATCAGATGATATCTGGAATGGTAGGTCCCAGTTTGGTCCTCGAAGGACTGGGGCTGTGGATACCAGCTTCTTTAGATCCTCGAAAGCACGGTCACATTTGTCTGTCCAAAGAAAATCAACGTTACCAGTCAGTGCATATAAAGGAGCAACAATGTGTGAATAATGCTCTATAAATCGTCTATAATAACCTGAAAATCCAAGAAAACTGCGTACCTCTGTTTGAGTAGTAGGAGTGGGAATAAGCGAAAGTATTTGGATTTTGGCCGGGTCTACCTGAATGTCGGCT
Source organism: Pinus albicaulis (assembly GCA_034641835.2). NCBI lineage: Eukaryota > Viridiplantae > Streptophyta > Pinopsida > Pinales > Pinaceae > Pinus > Pinus albicaulis. The sequence continues at coordinate 1,628,336,422 of CM076570.1, forward strand.
GCTGAGACATAGTGTCCTAGGATAAGTCCTTCAGTCATCATCAAGAAACATTTTTCGTTGCTTAAGCAAAGCTTGGTAACAATGCAGCGTTGTAGGACTTTTTCTAGGGTGTCTAGAGCTAGATCAAAATCGTCTCCATATGGTGTAAAGTCATCCATGTAAACTTCAAGTCCATCATTTATTAAATCTGCAAAAATGCTAAGGATAGCCCTCTGAAATGTGGCAGGGGCATTACATAGGCCAAAAGGTAGAACTCGATAGGCAAATGTTCCCCAGGGACAAGTAAAGGTAGTTTTATCCTGGTCTTCAGGGGCAATCTGAATCTGATTGTATCCACTGAAGCCATCCAGGAAAGAAAAGAACTTCTTCCCTGCTAAAGTATCCAATACTTGATCTATGAAAGGAAGAGGAAAATGATCCTTCTGTGTTGCCTTGTTTAGTTCCCTATAATCCACACAAATTCTCCATTTCCTGTTCTTTTTTGGTACCACCACAAGCGGAGAGACCCATTTACTATCAGAAATAGGGTAGATAAAATTCACATCCAAAAGCTTCTAAAGTTCAGTTTTTACGACATCTTTTAGATGAGGATTAAGTCTCCTTTGTGGCTGACGCACAGGTCTGGCATCTTTTTCTATGTAAATGTGGTGTGTACATAATTGTGGATCGATTCCTTTCATATCAGGGTAGTCCCATGCAAAGGCTTCTTGATATTTTGTTAACAAATGGATGAGCTTAGTTTCCTGTTCAGGTGTGAGATTAGCATTGATGTTTAAGGTTTTCCCCGGTGCAATTTCCATAGTCTTACTATGTGCAACAGAAGTAACAGGTATCGTTTGGTCATGAATATCTTTCAAGGGATCTTCTTCCAAGTCATTATCAAATGCTGCTTCTATCATGTGACACTGTGTGCGAGGTTTAGTTTGAGTAATGAAATTATTAATGGCATCGTCTTCTGTTTGATCTTTGAAATCGAGTGCCTCTTGTATAGTTAATGGAGATCTGATGTTATCAGTAAGGTATGATACAGGGTGTTTATTAGTTTTAATCATTGTGACACTTGGCTGCGCTGGAGGATATAGAACTAAATTTTTGCTATTCGGTCCTCTGGTTATGGTCATATTTCCCTGCCGGCAACCAATGTAGGCATCGGCAATGGCAAGCCAAGGTCTACCTAAAATTAGTGGATGTCCATCAAGTCGGGTTTTTGGATTAATTATCAGGAAATCGGTTGGATACTCCCAGGATTCTACAGAGACCATGACATCATGTAGAGTACCCTCTGGTCTAACCACAGATCGATCAGCCAATTCCAACAGAGTAGAGGTGGGTTCTACAGATGTAATGCCGAGCTTTTGGCAAGTTGTGGTTGTTAAAATATTAATTGCAGCCCCTAAATCAACTAAGGCATTGGACATGGTCTGACCATAAATTTGAACAGTTATAATTGGGTTCCCGGGGTCTTCATATTTAAGGGGTGTTTCTCTTCCAGACAATAGGTCAGATAAGGTACCGACTACTTGGACTCTTGGATTATTTGTTATATTCCTCCTTGGTTTCTTTATGCACAATTCTTTGATAGTTTTTGCGTATATGGGAATGTCTTGAATGGCTTGGAGGAATGGAATTTTTATGTAAAGATTTTGTAATTCTCCCAGAATGTCAAAGTCAGGATATTGTATGGGTCGAGGTATGGCTAATCGTTCTGGGAACGGAGGAGAGGATGTGGTTGCTTGATTATGAGTTTGTTGCTTATTTACATCCTCTTGTTGTGACTGATGTTCTCTGGGTAACTGATCTTCAATATGAACCGTTTTATCTCCCTCAGTTTCAATTATACGTCGAGATCTTAACTGAAGGTCATTGCACTCCCTCAGGTCAGGTCCTATTTCTGGTGTTTCTATGATTTGAATAGATTGGACCTGTCTGTTATTTGGATTGGGATCGGGTTGGGCTGGGAGTTGCGGTCTCAGGTTAGACTAGGGATTCTGTTGTAAGGCTGGCAGAGTAGGTTGAGGGAGCGGAATAGTTCCAGCTGGATGGTACATCGGTCTTTGCCAGCTTGTCTGCCAGGGTGAACTTTGTGAAGTAGAGGGAGTCCACTGTGAAGGGTATGGGCCATTTTGCCAATATGGTGGAGTATAAGGGAAATTCGGCCAACCAGTTTGGCTTGTTTGATTCAGCCATGAATTTGAAGAAGGAAACGATTGTGGTGACCAGTTTGTAAATGGGGGCTGAGATTGATTTTGCCACATACCATATTGTTGAGCATTATACTGTGGGTTTTGAAAGAAAGAGGTTGAGTCCGGAAACATACCAGGTTGTCTCGGTTGCCACTGGCGGCTCTGGTTGATCGAATTCACCGATTCTGGTTCTTCTTCTGCTTCCTTATATACCGCTTTCAATCCAGGAAGTGAGGGGCAACTCTCTGTAAGGTGATCTTTTGTACATATGGCGCATGTTTGGACTTTATCCAGTGGACACTCCTTGTGGCTATGTTTCTTTCTGCATCGGGGGCAAAAGATTGCCAAATTCTGTTCTGCCTCCAGTTGCTTCTGTTTAGCCTGCACAATATCAAGTTGTGTAGTTAGTGTCCCCATAATATCAGTTTTAAAATTTTCTAATAAGTTTCCAATTTCTGCACGTGTTACTCCTTCTGCTGATACTTTGTTATCTCTTGCAAACCAATCGTATTCTATCGGTTTTATTCGTGTGCTGCCTCTCGAACTCCTGATACACAAATCAATAATGTCAGCAAAACTCTCTTGATAAATATCCCCTTTGCCCATAATGTTTAATGTTTCAATCCATTGTTCCTTCATACCCCTCATTAATGCAGTTTTTAACACATTATCAGGTAAAGGTAGCGATGCATAAGGAGATCTTTGTAGGTTGTACTGAAAACGTTCCACATACTCTTCTAGTGTTTCATTTGGTCCGGCTGACATTTGAAATATTTCGTCTTTTAATTCTCTAGACCTACAATAATCCTGATATTTTTTTAAGAAGGATTCTTTCATTTGATCCCAATTGTTGATAACCCCGCCACCTAGCCCCATAAACCATCTTAAAGCAGCCCCTTTTAATGTAGAGGGAAATAATTTCAATTTTGGGGGATCGGTGGTGTAATCGTACCCCCTACATAACACATCGAATTCGAATAAGAATGCATCCGGATCTTCTGATGTGAGTCCGTGGAATGTAGGGATATGCTGAAGAGGGATAGCTTTCATGGGGGCATTTGCTGCAGAATCCACTATGGGATATTGTAGGGTAGAGGTTTGGGTATTTGGCTGGTTTTGAGCATTTGGTTGGTTTTGAGCCATGGGATCGAATATATGCCAATAACCTTCTGGGATATCTAGGAGGGTATTCCTAGGTTGAGTGGGAACGGTTTTGACAGGGATCTTTTTAACAGCGCTTCCTTTATCTGGAATAATGGGAATACCAGGTGTCTGAGGAGATTGAATTCCTTCAACAATGACTTTCGCAACACTCCCCTTATCTGGGCTATCTAAAGGTTGATTTGTCTCAATAGGGGATTTTGGTTCCTTGGTTTCCCCTGTTTCTCCTTCTCCTTCACAAAAGTTGCTAGAGTTCCCTTCCTGCAATAATTCTGGAGTGGAATTTTCAATTTCTTGAAAGTCCTGCTCCTCAGTTTGACTATGCACCTCAGCACAGGCTATAGAGGGTGATCCTGTGGCCCGAAGGGAACTAGTAGGCGGTTTAGAAATGTTTTTCTTGAGGCCTACTGATGGCTGAGATTCTGTTTTCTTATAGATTTCGTCTATGAAGGTCGTTCGGCCAAGGGTCACCGGCCCCTTAGCTTTTTCAGGTTTGGATGGGGGTTTGATATTCTTTTCTGGTCTTTTCTGCTTAGTCATGCACTCAAAAAATGAACTACCAACTTCTATTCAAACAAAGCAAAAACAAATCTGTTAGGAAAGCGGATAGTGGAGCAGGCCTTTTACATGCTCCGCACGTAGGTTCTTACCTTCCGTTTTTAGGATCCAACTCCTCCCTAGCAGGCTCGTACACTACTCTGAAAAAGACAAATGGCTACACTCTTTCCCCGGCAACGACGCCAAAATGTGGAGCTATAAAAAGGGTCTCTTTCACCTCTAATTACCTCACATTAATATGTCAATCCGGGAGCGTTTTGTCATTACAAAGAGTGACTCAATCTGAGGCTATCATTTGTCAGAGTAATGCTAGTAGTACAGTGCTTAAGAAATACAAGAGTAAACGGATGCTTGCTTGTAACTAAATTACTTCAAAGAATAAACCACACACTCAGAAAACTCAACAGTTTATCAGTCAAGGGTTCGGCAGTGATAACCCATCCCTTCGGAAACTGATGGAAAGGAAACTAGAGCATGGATCATCACGAGCACAGGAGCTGGAGACGATGACTGTGATACTCCCTCACGGCCTTGAATCATCTCACTGCGACCAACAGCTGATAAATGGAACAGCAAAGCGAATAAAGGATTGAACAGCAATTCTGGAATAGAACAGCAAGTCTAAAATGGAACAGCAATTGAAATATCTAAGTCCCGCGGGTTATAACCAATTAACTCAAATACTCTCTATGCAATAAAATAACATTCTTTCACTCCAAAGGCAATTCACACGAATCACACTAAAGGAACAGCAACAACGATTAATGAATTAAGGAACAATACTGATAAATCGGAAACACACACAATACATTGGAATAACAATCAACAGAAATACAATTGTGCTTTTAAATAGAACGCTATTGTTACTGAATCCAACGATTGTAAAGAACACTGCCTCAACAAATGTATAACACGAATATTCAGCATAACAGCTCTGTAACAAGACAGTAAGAACATGCAATTAACTCCGAAAAGGATTAATAACTTGATGTAGAGTCAACACACGATTCTGTTGGTAAAAACCTCAATGATTCAACCTTTAACAGAGCATGTAATATGAACTTATAGAACATACCGAATTACCAAATACAATGATAAACAAACCACACAGGAATAAAGCCGTAATGGTACAGAAGCAAGTGTCCTTCGGGGCCGGGCCCTTAGCCTCCAAGGATACACCGCTTGAAGTTAATCCAGTCGCAGAGATGAAATAATCACCAAACTTCCATTAATGCATCGGTCAAAAATACATTGAACCAGTTCTCAACGAAACTTAATAATCAAAGCTGATGTTTTACAGAAATTACATAAAACGTATCCTTCATCTCTATATCTCCCTATCCTAAACTAACAGTGCTGTCTCTTTATATAAAGACGACGGCGGAGATGTCCAAGTGACAAGGTAAATAAGACGACTGATCCTGAGATGAAGATCACAGAGGATATGTGTTAACTCTTCATCTGTCTTTCCTTTTTACGGCTAGTGGTGTCTGAAACTTCTTTTCGAGCCAGATTTGCTTCGATGCGCTGCTTGTTTGCGTTAGGTTCATCCCAGGGAAGGACACTTGATTATCTCAACTTTGTCCTTTCCTTTGGAACGGCAATCCCTCGTTTTCTCCTTTTCCTGTATAGAAAATAACCATTATCAGTGGCTAAGTCTTGCATATCAATTCTAATGTGTTTTGTTATAGTTCCTTATTACTTTCCAAATTCATGCCACAAAAAGGTTCACAAATTCTATTAAAAAGCCACTGAAATAATGATCAAAAGCATACCTTTTTAGTACTCCACACCTGTGTGCCGGAGGCCTCAGAGAAGGATTCGAGAATGGATTTGAGGACTCGAGCTTCCTGGACCAAGGGGTTACCCATAATCATATTGTCATCCACAAATTGATGATGAGAGGAGGGAGGCAGGTTGTGGAGGGGTAAAACAAGTAGGGCACCTGTCTAGATGGAGCTTTTGAGAAGGCGACCCAATCCTTCTACCATAATGATGAAGATAAAGGGAGAGAGAGGGTCCCCTTGTCTTATGCCTCTCTAGGAGTTGAAGGTAGCAGAGGGGATGCCATTGACCAAAATGGAGAGAAAGGGGGAGGTGATGAGACTCATGATCCATCGAACCCAGGTATGGTTGAAGCCAAAGGCTAAAAGAACTTTGTTGGTGTAGTCCCAGCTAAGTTTATCAAAAGCTTTTGATAGGTCAATTTTGAGAAGCATGCTCAGTTTTTTGGTGGTTTTGAGGGAGTGAATGACTTCATGGGTTAAAATGATGCCATCAAGAATTTTCCTTCCTTCCACATAACCTGTTTGCTCCGGGGAGATGATGAGGGGAAGGAACTTCTTTAGCCTATTAGCTATATCTTTGGAGATAATTTTGTAAATGACATTACAGAGAGCTATAGGTCTATACTTACTTGGTGAGGCTATATTGTCTTCTTTTGGTACCAAAGTGATGAAGGTGGCATTTAGTGCAGGTAGAAGCCAATGGGTGGAGCATGATTCCTCCACTACGTCCTAGACTTCGTTTTGGATGGTCTCCCAAAAGAAATGGAAGAAGTTGGTGGTAAATCCATAAGGACCTGGAGCTTTCCCTACCTTCAACTGGAAGATTGCCTGTTCCACCTCAGCTAGAGTGGTAGCTGCAAGCAACATCCTATTGTGTTCATTCGTTATCAGCTTAGGGATGTGTTGAGTGATTTCCCCAATGATCTCATGCCTTTGGTGGTTGGGTTCTTGAAGGATGTCCCTGAAATGATTATGCAGCTCCTCAGTGATGGCCTCTTCTGTTTCTAATCTTTCCCCCATTTGGTTCTTGAGGGCTGTGATTTTGTTGTGCATCCTATGATGAATGGTAGAACAGTGGAAGAATTTGGTATTTCTTTCTCCCTCTTTGAGCCAGTTGATTCTTGATTTTTGTCTCCAAAGGGCTTCTTTCTGGTTTTGTCTTTCTTCCAGCTGAATATTTAAGGTTTTCTCCTGATTTTTTGACTCAGCTAAGCGCCCCTCATAGATAATTTTTTGTTGCAATTTCTTCATTTTTTCCTCCAGATCTTCTTGTTCTATGAATATATAGCCAAAGGCTGTTTTTTTCCAAACTTTCAGTTTTCCTTTGAGTAGTTTCAGTTTTTTCTGGAACTGGAGAATTTTGGTACCTTGAGGAGGTGCTAAGGAGGACCACCATTTGGAAACCATTTCCTTGAACCCCGAGTGCCAGAACCAACAGTGTTCGAAGTGAAAAGGTTTAGGAGCATTCTTACCTGGTTGTGACCATTGAGTTGTATCGGCCAGTGATCAAATCCTGTCGTCGGGATGATGGTGGCATCTATGTCACCTCCGAGCTAGATGAGATATTATGGAATGAGGAATCTATCCAATCTTGAGGCTATCTGACGAGCACCTCCTCTTTTGTTGTTCCATGTGAAGATTCCATTGGAGGTGTGTAGATCTATGAGGTTGTTACTATGTATGAATTTCTTGAATCAATTACTATCTGATTCCAGATGCATCTTTCTGCCTTTCTTTACCTGAAGATTGGTTATCGTGTTGAAGTCTCCTCCCAAGAGCTAGAGAGGGAGGGCTCATTGTTTGTTGTTTTTTGCTAGGTTGTCCAAGAACGCCAATTTTTGATGGGTGTTTTATGGAGAGTATAAGTTTATGAGCAGACCATGGATGTTCGTGCCAATCAGGTGAAATTTGGCCTGGATGAAGTGTTTGTTAGCATGAAATTTCTTTAAGGAGATGATTTGGGGGTTCCAAATGATTGCTAGGCCTCCAAACACCTCATTTGCATCAACCGCTATTGTATTTTTGCCTTCCCAATTCTTTTTGAAGATGGTGTCCAGAGTAGTGCTAGAGCATTTGGTTTCTTGCATGTAGAATATTGCCCGGTGTTCCTCAATAATCCTTTTCTTTATGATCCTATGCTTCGTGGGGCTGTTGAGCCCCCTTATGTTACAAGAGATGAGCTTCATGGGATATGATTGGAGGTAAGGGCATAGAATATAGTTAGCTCGGGGAATTGCTCGGAGTACACCATTTCTTTCCCAATTTCTATGGTTCTTTGTAGGGTTGTTTTCCTGCCCCTTTTGCGGGAATTTTTTGTGAAGTATTTGGTGTTAATGAATGTGCCCTCCTGGATACCCAGGGATGGGAGCTGTCGTGCTCTAGTGAGGATTTCCTCCATTTTTTGGATTTGTTGCTCCAGGATAGATTTGTAGTCCTTCTTATTGTAGGCTTCCTCTAACCCTATGAGATCCAGGCCTTCCAGATATATGCTTTCTGGTTCTTCTTCCATTGCTTTTGGGAATGACTCCGTGATCTGTTCTTTTCCCTTTAACATATTTTTTTCCCCCACGGAGTTTGTAGTTGGTGTTTTCAAGAAGGTCTCAAGGGGGACCCTGTCCTGTTGAGCCATTGAGGACTGGGCCTGTTCCATGGAGGTATGCTCGACTTCGATGACTGGTTCAAGTTCATTTTCATTTAGCTGATTTAGGGCTGCGAATATGTTGTTGGTGGTGGGTCCTTTTTTATTCTACTGAGGAGTAGCTCTACTGTTGTGTATTTTTTTGCTTGCTACCTTTGTGAATCCTTCTGCTTCTTATCCATTAGATTCCTTTTCAGCTATAGCTTTCTTATTAAGGGGACAATCTCTGAAGAGATGCCCATGTTGGTGGCACTTCCTACATCTAAATGGAATGTGCTCATAATCTACAGTTTGTGTCCATTCAAAATCTTCATGCTTTAGACTTACCTCACCTGGTAGCGATTCGGCTAGGATAATATAGACACATATGCAGGCATAGGCTGCGTAGCGGTTGATCTTAGTCTCCTCTACGATCTTAACGAGCTCTCCTAGGGCATTGTCGATGTCTCTGAGGGTCAGCTCATCCGAATAGTATTGGGGGAGAGAGTAGAGTTGGATCCAGACTGGTGCCCAAGTGAGATCATGTTTTTCTGGGTTGAAACACTCCTTCCAAGGTCTGAGGTATAGACCTGCAGTGTTGAAAAAATAGGGGCCCCCATCCATGATTCTCTCTTTGTCTTCAATGAAAGTGAAGAGCCTTTAGCGCACAGCTGTAGGTCAATATGGCCTTTGGGTTTCCATTTCGAGGTTATCCATCCTCTCAGTGCTTTTTCCATGGGCCAAAAGCCCATGAACTTTCCTATCAGTGTGTGATCCTTCATGAACTAGATTCTGCCATTGATGTGGTGTGCTAGAAGTTCTATCACCATTTTCTTGGAGTTCTTTGGTATGCATGTTGCTGATTTAGTGTTCGTTGTGGCTGCTGCTTATGTATTTTTCAACTGCGCTGTGGGTGTTGCCCCTGTAATTTCTTGAGACGGGCTAGAGTTGTGCTGATTGACGGTATCAGTCCCTACCTCTACCCCTAGGGGAGGCTGGCCTATGAGTGGGGGAGCAGCCATCCCCCCACTAGAGTCGGTCATCGGTAAGCCTAAAGCTGTCCAGGTGAGAAATCACGATCTATCGTTCTGGAGGAGGAGGTCTACCTAGGACCTATCTTGTGATTATTATTATGTGTTCTTGTGTTTTATATTTGATCATCAAGACTAATGCCAAACAAATATAAGAGGACACAAGATGTAGGCACGCTACTAGGGAAAAACCCCACTCTTTGGGGAAAATCCAGTCAAAATTCTTTCTTCAATAGGTTTAAGATGAGACGACCAATACCCTTAGACTATAAGCTTCCTCCATCAAGTCATTCCTTCACTATGTTAGCAACTATATATCCAAGACACTGAGATCTCCTTTGCTTACACCAAAAATTCATCCTCATTACTTTAACAAAAGAGACATAACACTGAGCATCATACTAAGATCATATCACTTGACATAGAAACGAGCACTTAGTTGAGATAGCACCAAGTTTATGTAGCACAGGGACAACAACAAGTTCTTGTAGCACTGAGTTTATATATTGCGGAGATAACATTGAATCCATATAGCATTGATATGAGACAAAATCATATATATTCATGTACTCTCACCGAGCATAGCAAGCATAGATATCGAGCATAGATTCCAAGTTCCTGCATTGTCACCGAACTACTGTACCACTTTGAATTTACCAAGTTTCTATACCATTGTGTTTCTCCAAACCTCTGTACCACTATACTTTACCGAGCCTTTGTAATCATATACTTTACTGAACTTGTGAGAGATGTATGAACTATTTTTCCCCCTCAACCCATCCAAAAAACTCAGAGAAAAGGTGTCTAAAATTTTTCCATTGTGGAATAGGCTGAGGTGGCTATTTATAGTGGTCATTCTATCCTATTAAGCTGACACGAACTTTATGAACTGTTGTGTCTATTTTAAGGTGAGCCAACAAGACTATGTGTCTTATTTTAGGCCAACTTGAGCATGTTGACTTGTATATAATTTGAGGCTCACTTGAGAGTGCTTCCTTAAATAGGATTTTCCACGGATGATGACCTTTGAAGGAGATGACTTGATGGAGTATCCTTTTAAACAACAACCTAATATTACATGATTTGAAATCCAAAATAGGATAAATTTAAATCTATAATGACTAACCTAGAAGTCCACAACTGGGACCTTTAACTAAATATGACCCAAGCATGAAACCCATGCTTTAATAATTCATTTAATAATAATAATAATAAATTATTTTGACAAATTAAAAATGAAGACCGAACCTACTTACATTCTTCAACACCATGGGTGATGATTTACCATTTTTGGGGTAAAAATTTAAAAAGATAAAAAAAATAAAATAATAAAACTACTTTTTCAACTTGTATTTTCAACTTATCTCCGTAAGGATTTACTCAAATTTTGAGCAGGAATACTCGTTGGATGAAAAATTTAATTCCTCATCCAAGGAGTACCCATGCTTCATACTTTTGATGGACCGTGCTACACAAAAAGTAACACATGAAAAAACGTGATTGAAATAACATTTTTCATGTATTTCTCATTTTTCATGTAGAAATGTCCATCAAAATTATGCAACAGGGGTACTCCTTGGATGAGGAATCAAATTATGCATCCAATGAGTGCTATTGCTCAAAATTTGAGTAAACCCATAGGGAGATAAGTTGAAAATACGAGTTAAAAATGTAGTTTTTTCTTCTTTTTTTTCCCTCTAAAATTTGATGTTGTAATCTAATCTTATTTTATTATTTCCACTATTATTTTATAATTTCCTTAGGAGGTCCATTTTAGAACTCAAAATTCCCCTATGGGAAAAAATAAGGTCGAGCTACTACGCAACTACACAGTTCAAGGGCTCAGGGATTGATCTTGAGGCTTAAGGTTGCAAAGTGCGTAGTTCAAACCGGACTGGAGGGCATGCCTGCACAATTTCGGAGGTCAAGGTCAAGGCTTGGTCAGAGAAACTACGCAATGGAGCAGTCCTGGGAGGCAGGTACTTCACACTGTGCAATGTCAAGCATCAAGGTCATAACTAGAGGACTGAGATTGTGCAATGTGCAGCTCAGGGGAGGCTGGGTGAAGCTCAGTTGCTTGGTTAGGATTTTTTCTGAAAAATGACTAAGTGCGGGACCGGTGAGATCAGTGTGAACAATGATGAAATTTGACTAGGATCACACACTTAGCATATTTTTTACGACTCAAAAAAAATATATCATCCATGACATACAAATAAGGCCTTTTCCTCTCTGCAAAAGCGTTACGACTAGTTATGACAAGTGCAACACCAAATATTTACTTTACAATGACTGTGACGACACTTGTGCGATAATGCTCAAATTTTTTAAAATGAGTGCAATAGATACTTACAAGGTTAGAACAAATCATTTTCACAAAGGTGACCTCTTGGAACCACTTAAAAAAGCTCATACATGCAATGCAACAACCAACATGTGAAAATACAACATTTTTCCGAAGGGAGCAAAATACCTCAAGAAAACACATGGAATGGTTTTCAATGTTTGCGATGACACATGAAATTGATGACGTGGCAGTGATAATTTTTATTTCTCGTTTTTTCTTCCTTTGTGCAAGATATGCTTTGTTCTTCATATCTACCCTCCAATGGGTTGTAAACCTAACAAATTATTCATGCAGTCCTGATATTTGATCTTTTGTTGTAATTCAATGCTCCTTTGTCTTCTTTTATGCTGATCATATTATATCCTCAAATCCTTAGGTGTCTTCTGGCATGTCCCTCCTCTCTATCTCTTCGTTCATCATATTTCCATATCGTGATAGAATATTTTCATTAGTCTAATAAAACCTTGGTCTAAGATGTTTCATGATGATCCACTGACTGACCTAGCACAAAGTGGTAGGCCAAGGGAGAGGCTTGGTAATTGCGTAGTTGCACAGCTCAAGAAATCATGGGTGGATCTTGAGCTCTGAGACTATGGAGTGTGCAGATCATGCTAGATTGAGGGAAAAATATGCATAGTTTTTGGAGGAAAGGGGGACTAGACTCGAGTACTGAGGGAATTTTATGGAATTTGGCTAAGTTTGGGATCAGTGAGACCGGTGAGAAAAATGATATGAATTTACCATGATCACACACTTAGACAGTTGGTGACACAACATAAATCATCTAGAATACATGAATACATACTTCCCTTAGTGCGAAACATGCTCGCATCACAAGAACAACTCATCACCACAAAGCATGCCCCTTGAAAAAACCAAAACTGCACTTTGCATGATAAGTAGTAATTCCCATGCAAGAAGACTGTTATGCTCCTATACCAATAGGTGTCATATATCATGATTGACTTGATGGGTTATGTAATATGTTCATACCTTTCCTTGTTGCAAAGGTTTTCCATATTGTCAAAAAAGTCAAAAAATTTAAAAAATGTAAAGAGGGTATACCCTAAAAGAAAAAATCAAAGGGTGAAAAGAATAAAATGGCAAAAAAAAGAAAAAAAGAAAATGAACCCCACCAAAAGAAAGGCCAAGGAAAGTGTGCAAGTATAAATGCCACTACTTTTTGCTCTTATGTAATAAACAAATTGTGTGCAACTTGTAACTTATGCCACAATTGGTGAACAGTCAAACAGCTTAAGCTTGGCTAGTTCATGTTTGAATTTTATGTTTTAGAAATAGAGAATAAAATCTGACTAAACTGTTTAATCTTGGCAGATAAGTAGATAGGTAGAATAAATAAAAGGAGCTCAACAGCTTAATCTGAGCCCTTGGATGTAATAAGGTTAGACTTAGATAGATTTCTACATGTAAAAGAAAAGCAAGTGTGATAAGGGTTTGCCAATCTAAGTGCACCCTAATAAAGAAGAAAAAATGTCAAGTTAAAGTAGGTAGGGTAGGTAGATGATGTTGCAGAATTACATGTGATGGATAATGACTCTAAATTTGTTAATCTTTACTTTCATCACAAGTGCAAGGAAGACATTACACTAAAGGAATTTCAAGCAAAACAAGGTCAAATGATTGACTTCCCTTCTCATTTTTCCCTAAAAAGTTTCACTAATTTCCCCTAAGTACTAAGGCATTTGAAAATTAGAGGGGCTCAGAGCATTTCTCTGACTTCTGGAGGGACCAGACCCTCGGCTCAATAATTTAAAAATCCTAAGTACTTAAAGCCATCCATAAGTCTTTTCCTAAGCAAAATCCTATTTTACTTAGGAAAATTGCATAATATCCCATAAAAACCCTTTTTCATTCAAAGCCTAAGTTAAATACACAATCCTAAAGTTTTATACTTCGCACTTTTTTCATTCATTATCATATATTAACTTTTAACTTATATTATTTAACTCCCCTATAACGTCTACCCATTCCCGTATTACTATAACTATATAAAATCCCCAAGTTTTACATATCCCACCCCTTGGTTAAAATATAACCATAATATAACATTAGATTTAATAAGGATTAATTAACCTCCACGGTTAATTAATAACTTGCTCGATCAATCACGTTGCTCCCGATATAATTAAATAACCTTTGATTGTATTGGGCCCGCCCTCATTAAATGCCTGTCACCTCGCCTCCCCGATAACCATTTGATTAAGCACCCCACATCTAATGGCTGTCATGCATTTCGGATGGCCCTCAATGACCGAATGATAATGTGCGATCACGGAGCAGTTTTGTGAACAATACCCTGCCACGCGTTGCGAAATCTATGGAATCGCTGGCTCACGGCTAAATACCACCCGTCCCCAAAAGCGGTGCGATATCATACCACTTACCGCCCTCCGCATACGACAAAACGTCATTTCCCATACACGTCATCCGCCCAAATGACAAAAATCCCCGCCAACCTCGAATTTGTTAATAAAACAAACAAATATCATCTTCATCATTCTATACTACAATCAGAGTTCCCATGCAAAGAACGTCGAAGTCAACTGTTGACGATTTCTAACCACCACCTTGCTAAGAAATTTGCAGCTGAACCAGTCCAGAAACTGTCAACCATTGCCTGCACCTGTTTTCACACCATATTATAGGTATTTATCCAATTTCTAACGAAACCATACAAGTCTTGGTTTTACAATCTAATTCTACAGAAAAAGACTAAAATACAGTACAATTCAGTCTTTGTTTTACTACATAAGTTTTCAGACTTGTGAATTTTGCCCATTTTCACTGAAAACCCAAATTCTTTTCTAAATCCATAAGAACTAGAAATGGAAATCCCTGTAGCTTTGACTGTTGCACCCCTGAATGCTCCCCAAAAATATTTAGACTATCTGCCTCTAGCGGATAGGGACTTCCAGATAAAAGACCTCACCTTTAGTGAAAATCCTCTGAGAATTTTTTTCCAATGCAGAGATAATTACCTGAATGGCTCTGATATTTTTGGACTGTGGGAATCCAATCTTCCTATTTATTTTTTACCCTCAATTCATGTCTTTCCTGAAATAATTTATCATTGTCATGCCAATTATGACCCTAATCAACGAGCAGTTATGTCCCCAAGTCAAACCATTCTTTTTTCAATAACTGCTCAATCCATAAATGAAATGTTACAATTTCATCTCGGTCAAGCCCTGACTCCTCTTTCCATGGGAGATTTACTTGAAAAATCCACAAAATTATCTCAAGAAGAATTGAATCGCCTCTGTCAAACTTTCATGCTACAAGAACATCAACGCAAAGGCCCCCCTCCTTATGGACATACCTTTTTCACAGATATGGGCAGACTTATAGTGAATATGATATCTTTAGTAATGGGATTCAACACTAGTGAATACATTGATGAAATAACCCTAGTGTTGTTGTCAATTTTTACTCCTGGACAACCCCCTGCTGTCAAATATGACTTTGCCTCTTACATTGTTGGCAAGATTCATGACCAGTTCATGAGACTAGAAGATTAAAGAGTTTGCAAATACTCCACTTTTATATACCATATTATGCTCTATTATCAGTCAGAGAATTTCCCCTTCCCTATCATGAAACTTGACACCAGAGGAAATCCAAGGTCTATAATTTTCTAGTATGCAGTCTTCCATAGTTCCTTTTAGTCCCCTTACTCATATAATGAATTCATTGACCTATTTTTTCACCTAGAAACCACCTTATTAATGGGAATTTCCCCTCCTAGGATCAATAGTGATATGAAGAAAATCCTCCAGCTCTCCAAGCAATATAGGATAGGTGATTGGTACCTATACAAGAAACATACAAAAATAAGGATATATGGGTGTGAGCTCTGCCCTTTTAAGCTACCAAAGTATGTTCCAATGAGGCTCTTTGCCCTGTAATATTTCAGGCAAATGATGAATTCAGACCTGGTCCATTTTTATAATGCCAAGAAGAAATCTCAGCTTAGAATCAAGAGTCAGTTAGGCCCTTTTGTCTGTAACACTAGAGATGCATGGAAGGAAACAAAAAGAATTTTGGAAGATTATCTTAAATTGCAAAAGAGTTTTTGGTGGGTACCATATGACCCTAACAGCTTTATATGTGATAGAAGATTGAAGAGCATATTGTCTCCATACATTCACCGTAGGATTCCAGAGATTGAAAAATTTGAAAACATGGATGAATGGATGGAAGGGACCCTAGTAGAAAAGGATAGTGAACAGGTCGATGTTGAGAATGTTATGAGAGATATTGAGAAAATACTTAACCTGGATTATTTTGGGCAGGTACGAAGATCAGGGATTGGTCCCTCCTCTGCTGAAACCTCTTAGCAACATTCACAGGAAACCAACACACCAACAACAACAACATCTAAAGGTAAGGAAAAAGAGACCAGTACACAGGCCACAGAACAATTCATGATGTCGGAGCAGCTTGAAACTTCCAAGGGACAGGCCCAAATGCAGACTTCTCCCATTCAGGTCAATATGGCAGAAACTCCAATCTTGCAAACTCCCATGAATGAGGAAAGAAGTAAAAAGAGAGACAGTGAAACAGCTACCCCTGCCAGCAGACCTTTAGAATAGCCTGGTACCAAAAGGCAAAGATTAAATCCCTTCTCAGAAGAAGAAATTGTTGAAGAGATCATTGATAGTCAGAGGAAAGAAGGAATAGACAACCAACAAACAATCCCAGTCAGTGGGACATCTACCAACTCACAGAAAAAGGAGCTATAAAGACAACAAAGTGCAGAGATATCATCCTTCAAACCACCAGTGAAGGACGCTTGGGATATCAAGAAGACGTTTATAAACATAAAAGACAGAAATGATCCATTGAGACATCAAGTTTATAGTCAATATTTAAAGATGGCCCCCACAAATCAACAGAGATTGATGTCAGCCTATGACATCAAGGAAGGGAAAATGGTAATAAGTCATTTCAAGCCTAAAGTGCAGTAGCCTCAAATAGCAGCATACTACCTTAGAACCAATTTTGAAGTCATGGCAAAGGATATTCATCCTTTGGATCAAATTTAATTGCATAAACAAACTGGTGAAATGATTTATTCAACCTTGACTGGTAAGGGAATGTTAGCCCAAAGTTTGCAAAATTCCTTGAATAATACAACTACCCAACTGCATCTGGAAAAAGCTTCCTCCCAGGCCAAAGATAATAGAATAAAAACTTTAGAAGAAATAATTATTGGATTGGGTCATAATCCCAAAGATGTTAAGGCTGCAGAAGCCTTAATCAAAAAGAAAGATGACGATATTGCTACCCTAAGGAAACAACTAAAGCTTCCAACTTCAAGACATCCACAGACTGCTAAGGTCATAAAGCAAAAATCTGAAGAAGATCTGATGGATTTTCTCTTAAAACTTAATGAACACCTGAATGAGACTGAATAGGAACTTGAAAAAGCATTGAAGGATAAGCAGGGAGAGTCGACCTCTCAGCCTCCCAATGTGATACCACTAGTCTCAACAGCAGTCCTTTCTACACTTGGGACAACACTAGTACCCAACATCCCAGTAGCCACAGCAGAAGTGGTCACAGGTACAACAACAACAGGGCAGTCAGCAGGAC
Organism: Pinus albicaulis; assembly: GCA_034641835.2. Lineage (NCBI taxonomy): Eukaryota > Viridiplantae > Streptophyta > Pinopsida > Pinales > Pinaceae > Pinus > Pinus albicaulis. Next base: position 1,628,353,722 of record CM076570.1, read on the forward strand.
TAGCACAGGGCAACATTTCCAATTTAAGCACTGAGGAACTAATAAAATCAATGGAGGAATTGAAGCTCCAAGTTAGAGAGCTCCAAAAAGCAAAGGAACAATTTACTACCTTGGAACAAAAGCATGATCTCTCAAAGATAAATGTTGCAGAAAAGACAAGAGAGATCAATAGATTAGAAAAATTGGTGAAAGTATTAGAAAAGGATCTCACATTGGAGAAACCTTTGAATGAAATCAAGGAAATTATTTGGGACAACATCATCCAATCAATAAATGATGTCTGGCCATCAATCCAAATAATGTATGAGAAAATTGATTTAGTTAAACTGGCTCTAGAAGAAGTTCAAAAGGCAAAGGCAAAATTAGGAAAAATGCCTGAAGAAGCCAATGAGCTCATACAATTTTTAAATACCAAGAACAAATATCAGCTTGAAGAGCTAGGCATTCAAGATAGAACAGGGACAATTTTGGAAGTAAAAAAGGTTTTTACTAAAATAACTCTGATGCAAAACTTAGAAAGAAGATGCCATGATATGCAGGAAGAAATCAATGCTTTTATGAAAAGATTTGACCTTTGCGGAGATGAAGGGTTGCAAGTCCTTTAGTTACTCATGATATGTCAAAGTCCTTGAAATATGGAGAATTGAATAAGTGTCTACAGACAGCAGGCAAGTCCATCGACAAGTTCCTCATAATGAGAAAAAGCATTACCTTTGAAAGGCAAGAATTCTTTTAACTCTTTAACGATCTTGGAAAATTTCATTTTTATCCGTCTCTTGAACACTGGAGCAAAATTAACATTTCCAAAATACATTACACCAGGATAAACTGATGAGATCACGAAGAGAGCTTCAAGAGCCCAAAAATGAAGCACAATGGTGGGAAGACATGTTGGACATTTTGTAAAAATATCCTTGGATGAATTTTGGTTATTTACTACAATAAGTAATGGTAAAAAGGATAAATAGAGATCAAAACAGGTCAAAGTGTATCAGTACAGGTAAAGAGTATCAGTAAAAACAAGGTAGCCAGCATAAAGTTACCAAAGAAGACAACATCAAGCCAAATCATAGGGCCTGCCTCGAACACACTTACAAAAATAGGAACAACACAACATTGGTTTATCTCTTCTCCTATCTACGAGACCATATGTCTTGTAACTTATTCATGAGTCATCCTAAAATATATCTCACTTTTTTAGGAGATATTTTTTGTAATTTTTTATATAAATACTCCCTCAATTAGAGTAAGGGGGGTGTGTGGATTCTTAGACTTTGCTATAATACTGATTATTTTGGAATAAAGTGTTGTTGGACCAATTTTGCATGGCTAGCTAGATAAAGAATTGATGCAAGGGACTTTTCAGAGGATTCTTGAGTCAGACACCGGATCAATAAGTCTTCTATCTCTTATGTTTTAAAGTTTTCTTGTTTATTATACCATCTATGTTTCATATCTAAATGATAAACAAAAAAGAATAATTCAGAAAGTGCTTGAGTGCAATCTGTTTTCAATCGTTGTTATTCTTAATGTTTTCCTCTGAACTAGTATGAACAATGAATTCTTAATTTCTCTTTTTTTCTAGTTTATTCATTTTGATTATTTGGTAAAGAATTCTTAATTTCTCTTTATTAATAATCATTCAAGTTCCCTTTTTCGAATATGTTGAAGGATTCTTAAATGCCCTTCACCCATTTTGAGTCCATTCCATTTATTCTAAATCTTTATTTGTTCCCTATTTGATTACCTTGCCCTGTGAAACCATCCCTTGTTAAGAAACTAAATCCAGTTAAGCCATCTTCTTTGACTCCATTAGCCCAATGGCCTAAACTACTCAGTCCTACCATTCTGATATTGAATTCCACCACCCAAACACAATCAAAATCCCTAAACTTTCATAATTAGCCTAATATCTTTCAAAACAAAGCTAAAACTTAAAGAGAGAGCACTCTCTGGGTACAGATTGGCTAGATTCTGTATCTAAAAGTTGGTTTGTGTTTACCTCGGACCCCTTTCCTCTTCCCAACAACTTCAAGGAAAATCTGAGTGATAACATAGTGGCGACCATACTGGGGAAAACTTGAATAATTCGCTTGTTACTATTGTTTACTTTATAAGCTACAGACGGAGCCTAAAGTTAGCCAGGTAGCCTTTGAACTGCTCTTGCTTTGCAATTGCATAAGTAAATGAATGCTGCTTCAGTATATCTCCGGTCTAGTTTATGAACTGAACATTTGGTTTCAAACACTTGATCAGTTCCTCTAGTCAAATAAATATTTAAGAAAATCTAAATCTAATATCTAAAACCTCTTAAAGAGATTGTTGAAGTTGTATTGTTAATTCCATTTAGACAAAAAAAAAAAAAAAAAAAAATTACCTCGAAACCTGGCTTCAGAAAGGACTCATTATACCAGGGTTAATCCTGATCGAAATCCACCACCTATGTTTGAAAATCCTAATCCGATCCCCAAAATTCTTATGAGACAGGAGAGCCAAGAGAGCTTTGCTAGTTCTCGGCCTCTCTATAGATCAATATCCTTCCCTGTGAAGTGGATTTACCTTGAGGACTAACCCTTTGATGAGCAATTTGAAACCTCTTTATTTGTAAATTTTTCTGAATCTGAGTTGACCCACTTGGTTCAAGACCCAATATTTATTGAAGATTTACAACTTGAATTTGTTACTTCACATCTTGAAAAACATTTGCGGAACTCTATACAATCTGAGTTTTCCTCTGAAGGAACACCAAATATTTCTGTGATCACTACAGCTTCTCTAAGTTCATCAACATTTCCTCAAATATCTCAACCTCAAACCACCCCTTCTACTCCTCCATCCACCACTCCCAAATCAACCTCGACTGTTGTTTCATCACTAGCTATTGCAATGGTGAACAAATATGCTCCCTTGAGATTACTAGTCAATCCAGGGGTTATGCCTCAAGACTACCAAAGTAAAATCACTCCATTTGATGGTTTTGGTACCTACACTGCATAACAACATACTAAGAAAATGACTGATTATTTTGAAATATATGAAATAGATGCAGATGATGTAAGAATGAGAATATTTGTTCAAAGTCTGACTGGAGAAGTTAGAACCTGGTTTAGAGCCCTTCCTGCAAACAGTATCAATGACCTAGAAGCTCTTTATAGAACATTTTTAAACAGATGGGAAAAGAAGAAAGATCCTCTCCAAATCTTATCAGAATATAAAAAACCTGAAGAGAGGAACACAAGAAACTGTGCAAGATTACTAAATTAGGTTCAATAATGTTTACAATGCTATCCCCCAAAACCTTAGACTTCCTCCAAATTTAGCATTAATCAAATTCCCTGATGGATTTGATTCTGATATGGCATACCAGCCTAGGGAATCATCTCCTCGGAATTTAGAAGATATGCAAAGTATAGCTGTCAGTGTTGAAGCCAATCTGATATCCATATGAACTAAAGCCAGAAGTGAAAGAAGGATACCATTAAAAGAAGAACCCTTGGCCTTTGAACAGAAACTAGATGCTATTATTAAAGGGATGGAAAGGCTAGGAAATAGAGTAGAAATAATTGAAAGGAAATATCCCTAGGATGGTCAACCAAGAAATACCAGGAGAAATCCAAAGTTTAGAAAGAACCTGTTGTAGCTGCTACAACAGCACCCAAAATTTTGGGATACATTTAAAATTTCGGGTTCCCCCTCTGCTCACTTAGTCGTTAAAGTCTTTTGCCCGACTTGCAGTCAGTGACATCCCAGTGACCTATCCCCAACCCCTCATGATCTTTCTCACCATCATGATCAGATGTTGTTGCTGAAATCGTGCCATGTGTGAAGGGATTGCCATGCATGTATTCGAATGAAAACTTTTTGTATTTACATTAAAAGCTTGTGCACCATGGATTGATTAGGCACTCGGTTTGGGTACTTCACCAAGCTTATAATATGGTGTTAATAATTTGGGGGCATCGTTCTTTAAAGGGTAACGGTGAACTAATTAATGTTATAATGTTTCATGCAGGTAAATCCCATGAATGATATGCTCATTAATGTCATCAGCATACCGAGGCAAATGCACTAAAACTGAAAAAAAAGGTCACAGCTACAAGACAAGACACTTTCATAGCCTGCCCACCGGGGGATAAGGACTAAGGCTACAATGGAAAACCTCATCGAGATAAATGACAAGGATAAATGTGGTTTGAGCTGGGATATAAGAAGTAGGAAATGTGCATCACATGTATGCGGGGAGCAAGAGCGCACCAGTTGAGGAAAGTTTCGGTCATCATAGCTTCATTCCTAAACAAAGTGGGGTACCTTAGTCAAATAATTTATATGATTGAATGAAGGATTGAATTAGCATTTTGCCATGTGATAGTAGTAGCAAGGCTTCTTAAGGCAACCTTCGACATTCCAATTGGCGGAATCCTAGTAAGTTAAGAAAACACGCTGAAGGACATATATGGCAAAAGACCGCTTTATTTATTGGCGCTACCATGACACGAGGATTGATCAAAAGTTTCCCAAAGTCGTGAATAAAGGGTTCAACAACAATATGTGTGATATTTTCAACTTCTACGTTATAACTTGATCTCTTGTTTACTTGAGGCTAATATAAAACAGATTAAACTTTCGTATCAGCGCTAATTACGACCATTGCTAGTTGTCCCCTATTCTCTACATGTATTTTATTATGTAAGGCATGCAAAGCCTCTTTCGCTCTTGTTAAAGACCCGCATGAAGGGTGGTGGATGGTTTCCTTATGTGTTTTCAATCACGCTAACCGTTGGAATTCTTATTCGAAACCATGGAGCACAGTAGAAGAACCTTACAAATGGGCTCAAATACTTTTACGCCGGAGTTTTAGTCTTGGGAGCAGATATATAATAAGTGGTCAAAAGCTGCATTTCAACGTGGAGCCAAACCTTATAACAGATCTACTATGGCAGCAAATATTATAATAACTATGGTGCAACGTATGAAAATCTACAACCATGCTTTAAGCGGCGCAAGAACATGTGGTTTTCAAACCATGTGAGATGGTGAAAGAAACTACGTGGACACGTGACACATCGGCGTAAACATTTCGATTGGCTCAAATAATTTTTTATGTCGTAGTTTTAATCCATAATAAACATTTGCGGCATATATATGCAGCGGTCAAACGTTATGATTAACACATGGAGCAGAACTACATCAACACGTGCAAATGGACGCAAACATTACGGTGATGGAGTTTCGAACTATGGTGAAACATTTGGAGTGGAAATAATAGTGGCCAAAATTCATAAAGTGGAAGATTATAACACACCTATGACGAAAACGATATAACAACCATCGAGCGGCTATAATCAAAAGGAAATTTAGAACTATATGAAAACGCATTACAAATGGGTGCAAAGGTTCGATGGCAGGTTTTCTACCTATGGTAAATGTTTGGAGCAGACATATATATATATATAGTGGTCAAACCTCATGATTAAGTTATGGAGCAGAACTATATATGGGCACAAATGCTTCTAGGCTTGGTGGTCGCATTTTATAATAAAAAATGTGGAGCATATATTTAGTGGTCAAACGTATGTTTGAAATATGAGCGGGAGGGTATAACAAGGCCACGATGGCAATAACAGCCCAAGCAAGGACATAGTCGTAAAGTCATCCATACCCACTATTTTAAACGGTGAATAGTTCTGGTTCAAAATCATATCGGCCAAGACTGATAACGCAGGATAACGCATCCATCACCCAATGAAACAGGAAACACTCGGCATCGGGAAATATTATATGATAGTGCCGTGAACATAAACAGATATGTCATAGAGGGCACCACGTTTCAATAAGGTTGGTTGTCACAATGAAGCGAAGGATCTAGATAACGTTAAAGCTCCAGCAGAGACATGATATTCTCTCGTAACGTTCAAAGGGTCGTTTGTCCACGTTCTGACACTACGCGAGACGTTCATCAAGTGCATGTTAGCTGCGCAGTCTACATGGGGAAGTTATTTTACTCTGATGGGTAATCGTAAAAGATGCTGCAGCCATGAATATGATTTATTTTACGTTGCAAGTAACAGATTCTCTAACCCTTTGGAGGCTCGCTGGCATGGCATAACGGTTTACCTCAACGCTAATGGAAAATGCATGCATAAAATGCATGATGGAGACATAGCTTGATGATAGTGGCAGCTTGAGGTCGAAGGGTGAACATAGATGAGGAAGGTCAAGTCGTAGATCAACTTCCCATGCATCCATGTGATTCGGACAGAGTGCGACTATGCGACTGTGGGGAGGTCGCAGAACAGCCAGGTCGCTGAGTTGCAGCACACCCAAAGTCCAAGAAGGTGCGACTTGCCTGAATCCGCGACTGTGTGACCCTGTGAGGTCGCAAATTCAGCCGAGGTCGCTAAGTCGCATATCCATGAAACCAGTGTGAAGTGCGACTTGGTAGTATTTGCGACCTTGCGACCTTTTTCAGATTAAGTCGCGCGACCCCTCCAGGTCGCTGAGTCGCTAATCTGTGGGGAAAAAAAAGCTACGACTTGTAATAGAAAAGGCATGTAATGGTTCAATAATCTAATCAGGTCCAACAGCCTGTCTTTTAACGTCCCCACCTGATTGAGAGAAGATAAGAAGTTATCCATGCGACATATGCATGAGAGCGAGTGAGTAAACATAGTGTTTCTAGATTGATGGTTGCTTCCTGTGCAAACAAAGTGCTATGGGAAAAGGCAGCATGTCTCAGATTGGGCAAAGTCAAGTTTTTTTTTTTTCTCTGATTACAGATCAATCAAGTAAAAAAGAAAAGAAGCTTTTAAAGGGTCATGTTGGAAAACGACCAAAGAAATTTAAAGTGGAAGATGAAGGGAGTAATGTTGTCCACCCATTCATGTGGGAAACTCTTATTTGCACCAAAATAGTGTCCAAGGAAGTGCCGTGTGAACACCATGAGCTTCCCTAAAAACTTCTTGTTATGGGTTGCACATGATTTATTTGGGGTTTCCGAGGTCTATGCATGCCTCCCTCATGCAGGCTATATGGTACAGTTCTAGTCTACTACCAAAATACCAAAATGGGAACCAAAAACTGATCCAGGTGGATACTGGTGGTCACCCGCCTATTCCACTTGGGGCTCCACCATTGTCTATTTCAGTTTTTCAGTTTCGGCACAGTTTACTATTTTTAGCAGTTTTTCGGGTCCTAAACTTCCGGAGCCGTTTTGAGGCCCTAAACGACGTTTTTTGGGAAAACGGAGAGCAACATGGGTCTATGGACCGATGTTGCCCATTCCAAATTTGTAGTCCTCGGATAGATCTTTCTAACGAGGTATGGTACGCGTCAAACGGAGATCGTATGCCAAAGTTACGCCCCTGGGAAGTTGAAACACCAATTTACCCAAACAGGGCCCATAGTTTGGCGCTTCATCTCCTAGGGTTAGGGTTTTGGCTGTTTAGGATTTCCCATTGTTTCTAAATGATAAATAGGCCCTCGAGCCTCATTGTAACTCAGTTCAGAGGCCTGTAGCCGCCACATCTCTTCTCAGAGATAGCTACTAGCGCCCTAGCTAGTTTTATTTCCATTCTGTCTGTAAGCAAATTTCAATTCTTTGATATTAATGAAATGAAGTGTTATTTCCGCTGCATCTCTGTATTTGTGTTTATATGTTTATTCTGTTGCGTTCCTGCATAAATCCGGATCAGTGGTATTATAGCGGTTTGCTTTTTCTCAATCCTTCTTTGCATGTCCCCAACGAGGTCGGGGTATAAGGAGCTAGGGCTCGATCTGGTGAAACCTTTGCAAGATCAGCCTCGCAAACCTCGACGAACGCCCATGGGGGACGGAAAAAAAGATGAGGGAGCAGGAGATCCTATCAAAATATTGCTCGAGGAGGCCCTCGAAAGACAAAGGAACGTGATGATGGATAACTTTGCTCAGATCCTTCAACGGCTACCCACCGGCGGCGCATCTGCATCCAGCAGCCACTCTGGAGGCGCAACTCCTTTTAAGGTACAAGTAAATTTTGACATTCCCATATTTGAGGGTCAAATAGACGCAGATGCCGTAGATAGATGGTTGAATCTATTAGAAGGATATTTCTCTGTTCATGACTTTTCAGACCGGGAGAAGATTATTTTTGCACTCTTCAAAGCTACCCCCCATGTTAAGGACTGGTGGGAAACCTAATGTGAGAACAAGGACCAGACAGAACCCTCTCTGTTCTCGGCCGTACCAACTTGGAATTATTTCCAAGACGCCGTAAAGGAACAATACTATCCCGTGGGGAGCTGTGAGGACAAGTACATACAATGGACCACGCTGCGACAACAAAGGGATCAAGATGTGCATGAGCTGACGAATCTGTTCCATACCCTGTGCACAAAGTTGGGTATCAAAGATTCAGAGAAACATCTGGTGCTAAAGTATTGCAGCTGTCTGCACAAATACATTCAGGAGGAAATGGAGTTCCTTGACATCTCCTCTCTTGGTACGGCATACCGGTATGCTGCCAAGATTGAGCAGAAATTCAAGCAGAAGAAGCGAGACTTTGGATCTGCGAATCAAAAGCAAGGGAAAGGTGCTTCCAAACCGCAGAACAAAGGACCGAACCAAGGCATGGTGGCTAAAGACAACTCATCGAAGCCACAAGAAACGAACAGCACCGCAAAGCCAAAGAAGGACACGGGAAAGTGGTGTGAGTTCCATAGGAGCTCCACTCACAACACAAGTGAGTGTCGGGCCAAGCAGTCGCTAGTGGCCGAGATGAGGGCTTCTGAGTCAGATGCATGCTCTGACTCCGAATCAGAACCTGAAAAGGCGAATGAAAAAGGGAAACATATTATTGATGCGGAGCCCAACGCCACTATTGCCACTGCAAAGATCCAAAAGGAGGAACCGGAAGATCCAGAGGAGGAGGAACGTCTCTTCCACTCCCAGATGTGGGTAAAGGGCTCCCCGGTACAGTTCATTGTCGACAATGGGAGCCAAAGAACCTCATTTCAGCAGACGCCGTGAAGCGGTTGGGCTTGCCGACCACAGCTCACCCACATCCATACACCATCGGGTGGCTTCACCAAGGACGAGATCTCCGCGTCAGCCAGCAGTGCCGCCTTCCCTATAGCATCAAGCCCTTCACGGATGAGGTATTATGTGACGTTGCTTCTATTGATGTTTCTGATGTATTATTAGGACAACCATACTTGTGGAAGCGTCATGCTGTGTATGAGTCTCGACCTCGTGTTGTTATTGTTACTTTGGGAAATAAGTTGTACAGGATACCAGAGGTACCACCTCCTGCCGCTATCTCTTTGGTTACTGCAAAACAATGCAGTAAGCTCATTTCCCAAACCAGGAAATTCGTTTTCTTGATGATCCGCCCCCAGGGCAAGAAGAAGACTGTGGCCACGACCTCCAGACAGGGCTCCTCTGCACAACAACAACAAATGGATAAGGTTGTGGAGGAGTACGGGGACATATTCACCTCACCCACAGGGGTTCCTCTGCACTGTCAGGTCAAGCACCCGATTGATCTAACCCCCGGTGCGCCGCTACCTATTGGACTGATCTATCGGAGCTCTGTTCTAGAGAATGATGAAATCAAGAGGCAGATTCAGGAGCTGTTGCAGAAAGGTCACATCAGACCAAGTTCATCGCCCTGTGGGAGCCCGATCGTGTTGGTACAGAAGAAGGATGGGACGTGGAGACTTTGTATTGACTATCGAGCACTGAACAAGATCACTGTCCGGAATAGGTACCCAATCCCACGGATTGATGACCTTCTGGACCAACTCAAAGGTGCAAAATATTTCAGCAAGATTGAACTGAAGTCTGGGTATCACCAGGTACCAATTGAACCCTCCGATGTGTGGAAGACTGCCTTCAAAGCCAAGGAAGGCCTTTTCGAATGGCTGGTCATGCCTTTCGGGTTGACAAATGCTCCCGCCACCTTCATGAGGATGATGGATGACATCTTGCGGCCATTCACCAACTCATTTGTAGTGGTGTACTTGGATGATATTTTGATCTTCAGCCAGACTTGGGAAGAGCACCTTCACCACATCCGACAAGTCCTCCAAACACTGCGGCAACACAAGTTGTGTGCCAATTTGGAGAAGTGCACTTTTGGCATGACCCAGGTTCAATATCTGGGATACATTATTGATGAAAGGGGGGTGCATGTGGATCCAGCCAAGATCCAAGTCATTCGGGATTGGCCAGCCCCAACCACTATAACAGAGCTTCGTAGCTTTCTGGGTCTTGCTAATTTCTATCGAAGGTTCGTGTTGGGATTCTCTCATATCACTTGGCCCTTGAGTCAAGTTACCAAGGGAGGAGCGAGAGCAAAATTTTTTTGGTCGGAACCTCAACAGAAGGCGTTCACAGAACTGAAAAACCGCCTCTGTTCTGCCCCAGTGCTCACTTTACCAGACTTGCAACAGCCATTTGAGATCGAGACAGATGCCTCTGACTATGCTATTGGGGCAGTTCTTACTCAACAGGGACATCCAGTGGCATTTCACGGTGAGACATTGTCTGACACAGTTCGCAAGTACCCCACATATGAAAAAGAAATGTACTCCATTGTGCAAACTTGTCGACAATGGAAGCATTACATTTTGGGGAAGGAAACAATCATCCATATAGACTACAGGCCCCTGCAGTTCATACAGACACAAGGGAAGTTGCAGAATGATCGCCATCAGAAGTGGTCTACATATCTGCAACAGTTTCATTTGAACATCAAGTATAAGAAGGGTAGCACCAATCATGTTGCAGACTGCCTCAGCCGACCACCGATCATGGCGCTCACCATTGTGCTCAACTCTTGTGGGCACGAGACTTCTGATTGGCCGCTTCTCTATGAGAGTGACCCAGAATTCGGCCAAACTTACAAGGCACTCTTAGGGGGTACGCAAGTTCCAAATTTTCACCTCCAAGATGCACTTTTATGTCACATGGGACACCTTTGTGTTCCTTCAAGCGAGTGTGCCAAGATGATATGGGAAGCACACTACAGTCGAGTCGCTGGGCATTTCGGGGTCGAAAAAACAGTAGCAATCCTGCAGAAGTATTTCTATTGGCCGAACCTTCGAAAGGATGTCGAGAAGCACATCAGATCCTGCACTGCTTGTGCCATTGCCAAACCGACCATCAAGAAGCAAGGCCTATATGCTCCTCTACCTACCCCTAGTCGACCTTGGGAATCCATCTCCATGGATTACATGTCGGGCCTGCCTTCTACTAAGCAGGGAAATGACTATGTTTTTGTGGTCGTCGACAGATTCTCGAAGATGGCCATTATGGCGGCCTGCAAGAAGAATATCACAGCAGAAGCCACTGCTAAACTCTTCTTTGAACGAGTGTGGGTGCACTTTGGGATCCCACAGTCTATCATATCAGATCGGCATAGCAGGTTCCTCATCACATTTTGGTCCAGCCTCTGGTCGATGTTGGATGCCAAGCTCACCAAGTCCACAACTTTCCATCCCCAAACAGATGGCCAGACAGAGGTCGTCAACAGAATGATTGTACACATTCTGCGCATGTACAATTCAAAGCATCCACGCACATGGGACGAGAGCCTCCCTTATGTACAACATAGTTATAATCGGGCTCTCCACGGTTCAATCGGCCATAGCCCCTTTCAGGTGGGCTTGGGATTCCAGCCACTATGTCCCATTGACGTAGCCATGCCATTTGCAGCTGCTCAGGCCAATTCAGCTCATGTCCAGTCTGAAGTTGACAAAGCCAGTAGCTTCATCGAGCGCATTCAACACATCCGCCAACAGGTTCATGATATATTGGATAGAGCCAATGCCAAGTACAAGCAATGCCATGATCAACACTGGGTGCCACACAACTTCCAGGTGGGTGACAAAGTATGGCTACATTTGCAGAAGGAGCGCCTCACTGGACCCCACCGCAAGCTTCTCCCACTCCGATACGGGCCGTACACCATCACCAAGGCTGTAGGGAACAATGCATTCGAGCTCAGTATTCCACTATTCCTTGGTCTGCACCCAGTCTTCAATGTGGATCGCCTTCGTCCTTACTTCCCACCTCTACTGGACACCTCGGACATTGCAGAACAACTCACACCAACTGAGTTAAATCCAGACTACATGGAACATGCCACCACAGATTGCATCATGGACATGCAAATCAAGAACACTCGCCAGCAGAAGATCCAACTATATCGGGTTGTCAAAGCTGGCCAACTCCTGCACCAAGGAAAGTGGTTCACCATGGACCAAGTTCAGCAGAAATTTCCTCATCTCATGGAGGAACTTAACGCAATGGGGACCATTGCTTCCTAAGGGGGGAGGAATGATCCAGGTGGATATTGGTGGTCACCCGCCTATTCCACTCGGGGCTCCACCATTGTCTATTTCATTTTTTCAGTTTTGGCACAGTTTACTATTTTTAGCAGTTTTTCGGGTCCTAAACTTCCGGAGCCGTTTTGAGGCCCTAAACGACGTTTTTTGGGAAAACGGAGAGCAACATGGGTCCATGGATTGATGTTGCTCATTCCAAATTTGTAGTCCTCGGATAGATCTTTCTAACGAGGTATGGTACGCGTCAAACAGAGATCGTATGCCAAAGTTACACCCCTGGGAAGTTGAAACACCAATTTACCCAAACGGGGCCCATAGTTTTGGCGCTTCATCTCCTAGGGTTAGGGTTTTGGCTGTTTACGATTTCCCATTGTTTCTAAATAATAAATAGGCCCTCGAGCCTCATTGTAACTCAGTTCAGAGGCCTGTAGCCGCCACATCTCTTCACAGAGATAGCTACCAGCGCCCTAGCTAGTTTTATTTCCATTTTGTCTGTAAGCAAATTTCAGTTCTTTGATATTAATGAAATGAAGTGTTATTTCCGCTGCATCTCTGTATTTGTGTTTATATGTTTATTCTATTGCATTCCTGCATAAATCCGGATCAAAAACGCATCACATGCAGTGGGAGATGGCACAAGCAGAAGATCTTTCATCTTGTCAAGGGTTTCTGCTGCAAAAATTCAGAGCTCAGTGAAGGCCATGCTGCGACACAATACCTGACCACACAGGGGTCTAAAGTTTTTTTTTTTTTTTTCATTCTTGCAATTAATTAAATATTCCCCTAACATCACGATTCACAAATAAAGACATGTAAACTAAGCTATGTGACTGCAGGTGGAAGCTATTGGTCCACGCAACGAGCTCAAGTTTTCCCAGCAAGCAAGAGGGCCAATTTTCAAAGCAAGGAATATGAGATGAAGAATACTGCTACAAGATCTGCAAATCTGCTTAAATTCGCAGGTCACAGATTTCTTGAGGTTGCAGGTCGTATATTCCCAAAGGTCGCAAGTCGCAAAGGTCGCCAGCTCGCTAAGTCGCATCCCCATTAAATTCCCGATGGTGCGACCCAACGACCCTGCGATTAGGTCGCAAGGTCGTAGGTCACATATTTGCTGAGGTCGCAAGTCGCATATCTGTTGAGGTCGCAGGTCGCATATCTGCCGAGGTCGCAAGTCGCATATCTGCCAAGGTCGCAGGTCGCATGTCTGCTGAGGTCGCAGGTTGCAGATGGTCCAAGACTGGGTCGCAAGGCAGCCCAACCATCGGGAAGCTGAAAAGTCAGGGACCCTAAAGGGAAAACTTTTCTCTATAAATACTTCCTTCGGGAACTTGTTTATGGATCTTTTGTTTGGGAATCGAGCTGAGTACATTGTATTATCTGGATTATACATTTAACCATGAATACAAGAATTTTGAAAAATCCCTTTGTGGATCTGGTGTTGTCTTATGTATGAGTGTTATTGAGTATTATATTTACAGTTTCTGAACATCTTTAGATTAAGGGAACTATATCTTTAATTCAGATCACGTTGCATAACAGTTTGCTGAGTATGTTAATGGTGGTTGAGTTCATTTCACTTTCTTAACGAAAGCTGATGGCTTTGTTTATCAGCAGTTGTGTTACTATTTAAAACTTTTAGGAAGTGAAAGGCGTTCTTGCCATGAGGAATTGTTTCCTTTGTGGTCAGAATAGTTTACAAGCGTGACCCTAATGAAGTGTTGTTAACAACACTTCCTTTGGTCTTCATGCTTTATTATTTCCTCTTGCTACTCATAGTGTCGTATGTACATTTAATGCATCAATCATATGTCTTGTATCATTTGATTAGGTGTGTATCCACTGTTTTATAGAGTTTAAGCAAGACCCAAAGCAAAGGAGAAATCAGTGGTAGCCGGACCCACACCCCGGACGGGATCCCTAGTCCAAACGGTTCAAGGTCTAATTTGGACCTTTTACCGGGGAGATCCCCTGCTGTTGGCCAGACAGATTTTCCCGTCAATAGAATTCGCGCTAGAAGGAGGGCCAGATGACAAGCTGAGCCCTTAGAGCCTGCAGTTAATCTCATATCTGTAATGGCTCGTTCCCAAATCATTCTCTTGAGATGTTTTTCGGAGTTTTATGAGCCTCGATACTTCATCCCCGATGAACTTATGTATCAATTGCCCTAGTTAAAATTTGATGGTGAAAACGGAGTGTCCATAACCCAACACCTTTTGGATTTCTATGACTTTGGTGAGCACTAAGAAATTAAAAATGATGGTTTGATTTGTTTTCTTTTCTTCCTCACCCTCGAAGGTCGTGCTAGGCAATGGTGCCGCACATTTCCGGAAGCTTCCATTCATTCGTTTGAACAACTCGCCAGTGAATTACAACAAGCCTTTCACAGGTACGATTTTCAAAATGTGTTGATAAAGCTGAATGACATCAGAATGGAACCTCAGGAACCTCTAGATGAATTCTCTATCAGATTTGTCCATTATTGTTTTGAGTTCCCTGAGAAGGATGTCGATTGGAAGTTGTTAAGAGAACAGTTCACATATGTGATCCTCGTTTCCCTTGAGCAATTTCAAGTAGTAACCCAGCCTGATCCTAGTGTTTTCTATGATGACCCGCAAGTTGCCAACTATTCAGACTCTGCCCCAAATGTTTCCTTGTCCATCTCCCCGAGTCCAGACAACATTCCGGCCTCCCAGGAGAGTATTGCTTTTTGTGATAGTCTTGCTCCTCCTCCTGAGTTGTTGGTAGTGGAGTTGTGACCTCGAAAGTTTTGAGCAATGATAGATGGGTGCATGAGGATAAAGCCTATGGCACTACCTTGGAATATTTCTCGCACCCTGTCGAATCAGAGCTTGAAAACTATCGTGGCACATTATCTCTCCCGGTTCATGAAACCTACCTCGACCCCACTCGGTGTCTCCCTGGACACAAACCTAAATCTGATTCGCATACTGATTATGAATCGAATCCTACCCCGCATAAAGTTGATTCCCTTACAAGGCCTGCTAGATCATTATTTTCTCTAAATGACACGGATGCATGTGTTGAAAAGCCTTGTATGGTTAACGCCCCTACGACTCAATCTGTTCGTTCATTATTCCCCGATTTATTTCAGGATCTCGCCACACCAGTAATTTCTTCGAGACATTCAAAATTTCCTTATACTAGTATTGGTGACAATCATAAGCACGCAGATGGTGTTTTGCAATCACAGTCCAAAAGCGAAGAATCTTTTAGATCTGAACTTTCTCACTCGAAATCTTTAGACAACCATAGGAGAGATTTCCTGTCTAGGAAACCTCAAGATGTCCTCTTTATTGATCCATCCCGGTCGATAACTCCCAGGGAGCCCAACATGCCAGGTACCCAGTCGAATCAAATTAATGGTTACAATGATCACTACTTGTCTGAAAGCATATTCACTAATACCGCTGAGGACTGTCACTCATATCTCGTTGCCGACCATTTGGAGACGCATGAATTCGATAATCCGATTTGGGAAGATTCAAGTACCCATCAGAAAATCAAAGTGCTTCAGCTTCTGTCGACTGTTACCCCAGGTTCTTCCGATCATGACAAGACCCCTCAAACAACTCCAACTAAGGTTTTAAAAATTAGGGTTTCTGCACTTCCATGTGCAAGCATCTATAGTTCGCCTGGCACATGCTTATTATTTCCATTCCATAAAACTGATGGTCCTCAACACCATGATGAGATTGCCGGTCAACTCGACCAACCATATTCAGTGGATGTGCCTACAAATAGGCAATGGCTCGCCCAGCGCCCATCAGACCTAGGCTTGTGCATCAATAGATGTGTGTCATTTATAAATAGTTTTAATTTTCGAGAATATATTGTTGTGTATGAGGATAAGGATGAAATTCAACTTGCACAATCCATTCTAGCACATTGTCTGGTAAGTATTCATGATCTTCTTGTCGTTGCACATGCTCTTCAGGTAAGTTTTGTTGTTGGTTCACTATTTGGTATGCTGGCTCTGATTGCAAACATTGTTGTTCTTGCAGGTCGAGAACTAATGCGGTGGCTGCGCTGGAAAGCTGATTTCACATAACTTGACCACATCATTGGTTAAACTAGGTTTTTAGGTGTAGGCTAGCTAGGACCTGTTAATAAAAATTCGTTAGTTCAAAGTTTTTAATTAGATTTACTTGCCAAATTTTTACATTATAATTTAAAAGTGTGTTTGCTATTTTTGTTTACGATTAATATCTTAGGCATCATCATGTTACAAGTATTTCAACTCATTTCTTTTTTAGTTGCTGGTTGCTGCATAAATAATCACTGCTTGTATTGCGCTTCTCTTCCACCTATAACTGGTTGATCTTTCTCGCACATGGTGTTGCATTGCATCTTGAGCCTCGTCTATTACATTGTGTCGTATGCTCTCTTCCTCACATCATTTTTGTCATATCGTCTGCCACTTCATGAGCCCTCATTGCAACCCTACCACCTTGCGGTTTTGTTTTTCCCTGATTACTGAAACTGTAACCCCATTATTTTGTGTGAGGTTGCGGTGGCTATCTCAAGAGGCAGCTTTCTCTCAGGACAAGTCATCAAATTCGCTGTCTCAACAAGATGCCTATGAGTCTAAACTTATTTAGCTGGGGAGATATGAGCCGGTTGCTTATGGGAGACCTAATGAGTTTGAATGGCCCATACCCGTAGCCTAAGCCTTGTGCCCAACATAGTCTTGGACATCTTAATGATCTGTTTTGCAGGCTTCACCTATTGTGGTAGATGGGATGTGAAGGTTTGGCATTAGGGTAAACCCAAATCAAGATATCTTTCAGTTTCTGTAAAACAAGAAACAACCTCTCTTGCTCGTAAAATAAGTCGGGATCCCTCATCCGCCCATAAAAAATAAGTGCCACGAGCACATGAAAATAAGTGTTGCAAGCACATGAAACAAATAAGGGTAAAGGAGCGAGAAAGGCTTCCTACGTAGAGAGGTAATGCAACTACTCCGCCAAGGTACTGACTAGGCTTGCTGGCAACAGAGCAACGTTTGTGATTTCTTGAAGTGACTCTGCCGGGGTACTGTCCAGGACTGCTGGCAGCGGAGCAACACCGGAAACTCATTTTAAAAATCCTGAAAATAATAAACCCACTTCCTTGCTCTTCACATCATCAACAGGCTACTGGCGTCTGTGAGATTTCTCTTGGATGTGTTTCTAATTAGTGAGACCTAACTGAGGCACAAGGATTAGGTGTACCTGTAAAGGGCCAAAGTAATACAAAGGGGACCCGCGGAACTTGTTCAATATTCCCTTGCATCACTATCTGGACTCAGACTATTGTTGTGATATTGACAGAGATGCTGGATTCTACCAGTGGTTCGCCATTTGTTGTAGCCACTACAACAACACCCAAAATTTTGGGATATATTTAAAATTTCGGGTTCCCCCTCTGCTCACTTAGTCGTTAAAGTCTTTCGCCCGAATTGCAGTCAGTGACATCCCAGTGACCTATCCCCAACCCCTCATGAGCTTTCTCACCATCATGATCAGATGCTGTTGCTGCAATTGCGCCATGTGTGAAGGGATTACCATGTATGTATTCGAATGAAAACTTTTTGTATTTACATTAAAAGCTTGTGCACCATGGATTGATTAGGCGCTCGGATTGGGTACTTCACCAAGCTTATAATATGGTGTTAATAATTTGGGGGCATCGTTCTTTAAAGGGTAACAGTGAACTAATTAATGTTATAATGTTTCATGCAGGTAAATCCCATGGATGATATGCTCATTAATGTCATCAGCATACGGAGGCAAATGCACTGAAACTGAAAAACAAGGTCATAGCTACAAGACAAGACACTTTCATAGCCTGCCCACCGGGGGATAAGGACTAAGGCTACAATGGAAAACCTCATCGAGATAAATGACAAGGATAAATGTGGTTCGAGCTGGGATATAAGAAGTAGGAAATATGCATCACATGTATGCGGGGAGCAAGAGCGCACTAGTTGAGGAAATTTTCGGTCATCACAGCTTCATTCCTAAACAAAGTGGGGTACCTTATTCGAATAAGTTATATGATTGAACGAAGGATTGAATTAGCAGTTTTCCATGTGATAGTAGTAGCAAGGCTTCTTAAGGCAGCCTTCGACATTCCAATTGGCGGAACCCTAGTAAGTTAAGAAAACATGCTCAAGGACATATATGGCAAAATATTGCTTTATTTATTGACGTTACCATGACATGAGGATTGATCAAAAGTTTCCCAAAGTCGTGAATAAAGGGTTCAACAACAATATGTGTGATATTTTCAACTTCTACGTTATAACTTGATCTCTTGTTTACTTGAGGCTAATATAAAATAGATTAAACTTTCATATCAGCACTAATTACGACCATTGTCAGTTGTCCCCTATTCTCTACATGTCTTTTATTATGGAAGGCATGCAAAGCCTCTTTCACTCTTGTTAAAGACCCGCATGAAGGGTGGTGGATGGTTTCCTTATGCGTTTTCAATCACGCTAACAGTTGGAATTCTTATTCGAAACCATGGAGCGCAGAAGAATAACCTTACAAATGGGCCTAAATACTTTTACGTCGAAGTTTTAGTCTTGGGAGCAGATATATAATAAGTGGTCAAAAGCTGCGTTTCAACATGGAGCCAGACCTTATAACAGATCTACTATGGTAGCGAATATTATAAAAACTATGGTGCAATGTATGACAATCTACAACCATGCTTTAAGCGGTGCAAGAACATGTGGTTTTCAAATGATGTGAGATGGTGAAAGAAACTACGTGGACACGTGACACATGGGCGTAAACATTTTGATTGGCTCAAATACTTTTTTTATGCCGTAGTTTTAATCCATAATAAACATTTGCGGCATATATATGCAGCGGTCAAACGTTATGATTAACACATGGAGCAGAACTACATCAACACATGCAAATGGATGCAAACATTACGGTGATGGAGTTTCAAACTATGGTGAAATGTTTGGAGTGGAAATAATAGTGGCCAGAATTCATAACGTGGAACGTTATAACACATCTATGACGACAACGCTATAAAAACCATCGAGCGGCTATAATCAAAAGGAAATTCAGAACTATATGAAAACGCGTTACAAATGGGCGCAAAGGTTCGATGGCAGGTTTTCTACCTATGGTAAATGTTTGGAGGAGACATATATATATATATAGCAGTCAAACCTCACGATTAAGATATGGAGCAGAAATATATATGGGCACAAATGCTTCTAGGCTTGGTGGTCACATTTTATAATAAAAAATGTGGAGCATATATTTAGTGGTCAAATGTATGTTTGAAATACGAGTGGGAGGGTATAACAAGGCCACGATAGCAATAACAACCCAACCAAGGACACAGTCGTAAAGTCATCCATACCCGCTATTTTAAATGACGAATAGTTCTAGTTCAAAACCATATCGGCCGAGACTGATAACGCGGGATAACGCATCCATCACCCAATGAAACAGGAAACATCGAGCATCAGGAAATATTATATGATAGCGCCGTGAACATAAACAGATATGTCATATGAGGGCGCCACGTTTCAATATGGTTGGTTGTCACAATGAAGTGAAGGATATGGATAACATTAAAGCTCCAGCAGAGACATGATATTCTCTCGTAACGTTCAAAGGGTCGTTTTTCCACGTCCTGACACTGCGCGAGATGTTCATCAAGTGCATGTTAGCTGCACAGTCTACATGGGGAAGTTATTTTGCTCTAATGGGTAACTGTAAAATATGTTGTAGCCATGAATATGATTTATTTTACGTTGCAAGTAACAGATTCGCTAACCCTTTGGAGGCTCGCTGGCATGGCATAACGGTTTACCTCAACGCTAATGGCAAATGCATGCATACAATGCACGATGGAGACACAACTTGATGGTAGTGGCAGCTTGAGGTCGAAGGGTGAACACAGATGAGGATGGTCAAGTCACAGATCAACTTCCCATCCATCCATGCGACTTGGATAGAGTGCGACTATGCGACTGTGGGGAGGTTGCAGAACAGCCAGGTCGCTGAGTTGTAGCACACCCAAAGTCCAATAAGGCGTGACTTGCCTGAATCTGCGACTGTGCGACCCTATGAGGTCGCAAATTCAGCTGAGGTCGCTGAGTCGCATATCCGTGAAACCAGTGTGAAGTGCGACTTGGTAGTATTTGTGACCTTGCGACCTTTTTAAGATTAAGTCACGCGACCCCTCCAGGTCGCTGAGTCGCTAATCTATGGGGAAAAAAAAGCTGCAACTTGTAATAGAAAAGGCACGTAACGGTTCAATAATCTAATCAAGTCCAACAGCCTGTCTTTTAATGTCCCCACCTGATTGAGAGAAGATAAGAAGTTATCCATGCGACATATGCATGAGAGCGAGTGAGTAAACATAATGTTGCTAGATTGATGGTTGCTTCCTGTGCGCACAAAGTGCTATGGGAAAAGGCAGCATGTCTCAGATTGGGAAAAGTTGAGCTTTTTGTTTTTCTCTAATTACAGATCAATCAAGTAAAAACAAAAAGAAGCTTTTAAAGGGTAATGTTGGAAAACGACCAAAGAAATTTAAAGTGGAAGATGAAGGGAGTAATGTTGTCCGCCCATTCATGTGGGAAACTCTTGTCTGCACCAAAATAGTGTCCAAGGCAGTGCTGTTTGAACACCATGAGTTTCCCTAAAAACTTCTTGTTATGGGCTACACATGATTTATTTGGGGTTTCCGAGGTCTATGCATGCCTCCCTCATGCGGGCTATATGGTACAGTTCTAGCCTGCTACCAAAATACCAAAATGGGAACCAGAAATGCATCAGATGCAGTGGGAGATGGCACAAGCAGAAGATCTTTCATCTTCTCAAGGGTTTCCACTGCAAACATTCAGAGCTCAGTGAAGGCCATGCTGCGACACAATACCTGACCACACAGGGGTCTAAAGTTTTTTTTTTTTCATTCTTGCAATTAATTAAATATTCCCCTAACATCACGATTCGCAAATAAATACATGTAACCTAAGCTATGTGACTGCAGGTGGAAGTTGTTGGTCCACGCAACGAGCTCAAGTTTTCCCAGCAAGCAAGAGGGCCGATTTTCAAAGCAAGGAATATGAGATGAAGAATACTGCTACAAGATCTGCAAATCTGCTTGAAGCCGCAGGTCGCATATTTCTTGAGGTCGCAGGTCGCATATTCCCAAAGGTCGCAAGTTGCAAAGGTCTCCAGGTTGCTAAGTCGCATCCCCATTAAATGCCCGACGACGCGACCCAATGACCCTGCGATTAGGTCGCAAGGTCGCAGGTCGCATATTTGCTGAGGTCGCAGGTCGCATATCTGTTGAGGTCGCAGGTCGCATATCTGTTGAGGTCGCAGGTCGCATATCTGCCGAGGTCGCAAGTCACATATCTGCCGAGGTCACAGGTCACATGTCTGCTGAGGTCGCAGGTTGCGGATGGTCCAAGACTGGGTCGCAAGGTAGCCCAACCGTCGAGAAGCTAAAAAGTCAGGGACCCTAAAGGGAAAACTTTGCTCTATAAATACTTCCTTCGGGAACTTGTTTATGGATATTTTGTTTGGGAATCGAGCTGAGTACACTGTATTATCTGGATTATACATTTAACCATGAATACAAGCATTTTGAAAAATACCTTTGTGGATCTGGTGTTGTCTTATGTATGAGTGCTATTGAGTATTATATTTACAGTTTCTGAACATCTTTAGATTAAGGGAACTATATCTTTAATTCAGATCACATTGCATAACAGTTTGTTGAGTATGTTAATGGTGGTTGAGTTCATTTCACTTTCTTAACGAACGCTGATGGCTTTGTTTATCAACATTTGTGTTACTATTTAAAACTTTTAGGAAGTGAAAGGCGTTCTTGCCATGAGGAATTTTTTCCTTTGTGGTCAGAACAATTTATAAGCGTGACCCTAATGAAGTGTTGTTAACAACACTTCCTTTGGTCTTCATGCTTTATTATTTCCTCTTGCTACTCATAGTGTCGTATGTACATTTAATGCATCAATCATATGTCTTGTATCATTTGATTAGGTGTGTATCCACTATTTTATAGAGTTTAAGCGAGACCCAAAGCAAAGGAGAAATCAGTGCTAGCCGGACCCACACCCCGGACGGGATCCCTAGTCCAAACGGTTCAAGGTCTAATTGGGACCTTTTACCGGGGAGATCCCCTACTATTGGCCAAACAGATTTTCCCCTCAACAGAACCAAAACAAAAACACTGGAAAGACTAGTCCTGACCAAAACATTAGGCCCCCATTCCAGGAAAATTATGCTGAAGCCTCAAGTTCTAATGAACCAACAGAAGATACTCAAATAAATAACTTAACGGGACTCAATAATGAACAACAAGTTTTCTTGACCCAAGAGGATCAAGAAGCTCACATTCTCAAAAAATTTCAAACTCAGTCAGGAGAATCATTTGACTTCAAGGAGGGATATGATACAACCGTTTATGAAGTCCACAAGCAATATAATTTGAGGAGTAGAAGAATTGATGTCCCTAAAGCCAATAAACAAAAAGCTACAAAAAAACCCCTCAAAGGTAAAACCAATACTACCCCTGTACATATTCTTTCTAGATCAGATCCTAATCCCGCTAATCCAATTATTGAAGATGTATCCGATAATCAACCTACTAACAGACAAATTGCTAATAATCTTCCTCCCAAAGGAAATGTAGAGGAACCCCCAGAAGTTGATTCGGAAACAACCTCAGCCCACAACCTCACTCCTGAAAAGGAGAAAAATACAGAAAATACATAATATAAAGAGAATCCAACTCTCCAAAATACAAGAACTTAGACTGAAAAACCTTTTAATCTGGAGGCTGAAGTAGGCAAATTAAAAATAGTTGTTCCATTTTATGAATTAGCCAAACATGATGTCTACCAAAGTCAAATCAATAGATCACTCAAGATTACTGGAAGTGAAGACTCAATAAACGTTTTTGATGACCAACCTAAATTACTCTTTGGCCCTGAAGTAAATGGTAAACCAGTAAATGGAGGAACTCCTCCATTTTACGTAAGTTTAAACATACATGATAAAATACTTCATAATGCCATGTTGGATTCTGGGGCATTTCACAACCTAATGCCCAAATTTGTAATGGAGAAATTAAACCTAGATATCACCAGGCCATACAAAGACCTCTTTTCTTTTAATTCAAGTCAGGTGAGATGTTTAGGATTAATCAAAGACTTGTGTGTTTCACTGATTCAATACCCTGCAAAAACAATCTTGATGGACATAGTAGTAGCAGATATTCCTCCAAAGTATGGCATGTTATTGTCCAGATCTTGGGGTGCAAAGCTTCAAGGATCTCTTCAATTGGACATGTCATACGCTACTATTTCAGTGTTCAGCCAACCGAAGAAACTATACAGAGAAACTTTAATGAAATATGTAGTTAGTAGCAAGGAGAAACCCAAAAATTTCCCCATCTACTCAGTACACTCTGATATGGATTCATTCATTCTTTATAATGTTGAAATTGATCCTCCCACCGAATTAGAAGTTCTAGCATCAGAAAAAAATGAGCCAAAAATAGACATTTTAGAAGAAAATGCAATTCAAATGCTTCATCCAACAAAGTTCACCAACACAGAAATGCAGGACCTTAAACAAATGGATGTTGATGACATTATGGAAGGAGAATCTGAGGTCATTAATTTAAAAGACAATCATTTTCCTAAAGGATTAACTCCTCTGGAAGATCTCTTTGATTCTAATGATATTCCAAAGAAACCTAAGATGGAACCATTAAAAGCATATATTGAGGAATATAACTTAGGGACTGAAGAAAATCCAAAAACGATAAAGTTATATAAATCTTTTCCCCCTGACCAAAAACTAAAATATGTTGAATTAGTAGGAGAATTCCAAGATTTCTTTGCCTGGAGCTATGAAGACTCGAAATCATATGACACCTCTATAATTCAGCATACAATACCTCTGAAAGAAAATTAGAAACCATTCAAACAAAAACTCAAAATAATTAACCCTGTACTGCTGCCCTTAATTGAAAAAGAAATCAAACATATATATGAAGTAGGGATAATTGCTTCCATTAGGTTTTCAGAGTGGGTATCTAATTTAGTACCTACTAGGAAGAAAACTGGAGAAAACATATTATGTGTTGATCTAAGAAATGTAAATAAGGTTTCTTTGAAGGATAATTACCCTTTACCCAGGATGGATCACATTTTACAAAGGGTAGTAGGTGCTTCTAGGATTTCACTTTTAGATGGGTTCTCAGGATATAACCAGATTCTAGTTCATCCTGATGACCAGGAAAAAATGGCTTTCACAACACCATGGGGCACATTCAAGTATGTTAAAATGCCATTTGGACTTAAAAATGCAGGAGTAACATTCCAAAGAGCAATGGACATAGCATTCGCAAAAGAAATTCATGATTTTCTTGTTATATATCTGGATGACTTAACTGTTTTTGCTAAATCAGATCAACAACATTTGGACCATCTCAGACAAGTATTCCTAAAATGCAGAAAATATGGTATCTCTTTGAATCCAAAGAAGTCCTTGTTTGGTCTAGAGGAAGGTAAACTCTTGGGCCATATCATCTCCAAAGATGGCATTAGAATTGATCCTGCTAGAATAGAAGATATACTGTAGATAACTCACCCTAGAAGTGTCAAATAACTTCAAGCTTTTTTAGGAAAAATAAATTTTTTGAGAAGATTCATATCTAGCTTAGCTGAACTAATTAGATTGCTTAATAATATTTTAAAAAAGGATTCAAGTATTAAATGGACAGTTGAAGCCAAACAAGCATTTGAAGAAATTAAAATGGCTTTGACCAGAACATCGATCCTTACAAGTCCACATTTTGATAGAGAATTCATAATATTTTCATTTGCATCAGAACACACTATAGTAGCCATTCTATTACAAAAGGATGATCAAGGATGTGAGAAACCCATAGCCTTTTTTAGTAAAGCACTCAGGGATGCATCATTAAAATACAACATCATGGAAAAACAAGCTTTTGCACTTGTAAAAGCCATTAAAGACTTTAGAGTCTACATATTGTATTCCCATGTGATAGCCTATGTACCAAATGTTGTCGTCAAAGACATCCTAACTCAGGATGGAATTGAGGGAAAAAGAGGTAAATGGATTGCTACCATATTAGAATATGATATTGAAATAAAACCTACAAAGCTTATAAAAGGACAAGAATTGGCCAAGCTCATGACATAAACAAATTTTCAAGCCCTGGACATTAATGAACTGGATAACGAACAGGAGATGGCGACTCCACAAATCAGTTAGGCCTTCTTAGATTCACCTTGGTATGCTGATATAATTTATGTACTATTAAACCTGCAAGCTCCTCTAGGGTTATCCAGAACAAAGAAAAGGTTTTAAAAGATGACATCTTCAAAGTTTTGTATTTTAGATAATGCTCTTTTTTGGAAAAATCATGAAGGTATTCTATTGAATTGTTTATTAAAAGAAGAAGCTAACAAGGCTCTCCAAGAATTTCATGCAGGAGACTGTCGTGGACACCTTTACTGGAAATCAACTGCAGACAAGATCCTAAGGGCTGGATTTTATTGGCCAACCTTGTTCACTGATGTAAAGAAATTTGTCACTGCTTGCCATAAATGTCAAATTTTTGAAGGCAAGAGAAAACTATTACCTTTACCCCTGAGACCAATTTCCATTGAAAAACCCTTCCAACAATGGGGCTTGGAATTCATTGGAGAAATGCATCCTCCCTCTTCTGGCCAACAAAAATGGATCCTCACTGCCACAGACTATTTCACCAAATGGATAGAGGCCATTCCTTCCAGACAAGCCAATGACACCGTGATCATAGGATTCTTAGAAACCAACATATTATCTAGATTTTGCTCTCCTGATAAAATCATAACTGACAATGCTGCTACCTTCAAATCCAAGAAGATGATAAGTTTCTGTAACAAATACCATATCACCTTAGGCCATTCCACAACCTATTACCCTCAAGGTAATGGACTGGCTGAGTCCTCCAACAAGAGTCTCATTAATATTATTAAAAAATTATTGGAGGAAAACAAAAAAATTTGGCACAAGAAACTTACAAATGCACTATGGGCTGACAGACTCACCACCAAAAAATCTATTGGGACCAGTCCTTATGAGTTAGTCTATGGCATGGAGGCTGTGGTTCCTTCATCTTTAGGAGTTCCTGTAATGAAATTACTTCAAGAAGCTCAGGTTGAACCTAATGATATTCAAAGGAGGATAAACCAGACCATCTATCTACAGCAGACCATAGAGGAAGTATATCAAAGATCCCAAGTATTGCAAGAGAAGCTTAAGAAGATATTTGATATAAGAACCAAAGCAGAAGATTTCTACCTTGGAGATAAAGTGTTAAGATAGGATTCCAGAAGAGAGGATAAGGGAAAACATAACAAGTTTGACTTCCTGTGGATAGGACCTTATATCATCCATGCCCTACAAGGAAACAATACATATTATTTGAAAAACTTGGATGGTATAGAAATGGAAGAAGGGCCAGTTAATGGTCGAATGTTGAAACATTACTTTGATCCTATTTATTAATGTATCCTGATTTTTAACATGTATATACTATATCCTTTGTAATGTCACAGTTTTGATTGGATAGTAACTTGCTGGAAGTTGAAGCTCGAAGAGAAGGGCCTAAGCTTCAGAAGTATCACTATCATACACACAATAAAGCAACAAGCAGAAGAAGATTCCATAGTTCAGCCAAAATCATTCTGAGGCCAACTAACCTACTGTTCTTGACTTTTCACCAGGAAAAGCCATCCCCAAGTGGAGCCAGTGTAATGCTCCTATACCAATAGGGGTCATATATCATGATTGACTTGATGGGCTATGTAATATGTTCATACCTTTCCTTGTTGCAAAGGTTTTCCATATTGTCAAAAAAATCAAAAAATTTAAAAAATGTAAAGAGGGTATACCCTAAAAGAAAAAATCAAAGGGTGAAAAGAATAAAATGGCCAAAAAATAAATAAAAGAAAATGAACCCCACCAAAAGAAAGGCCAAGGAAAGTGTGCAAGTCTAAATGCTACTACTTTTTTCTCTTATGTAATAAAAAAATTGTGTGCAACTTGTAACTTATGCCACAATTGGTGAACAGTCAAATAGCTTAGGCTTGGCTAGTTCATGTTTGAATTTTATGCTTTAGAAATAGAGAATAAAAACTTACCAAACTGTTTAATCTTGGTAGATAAGTAGATAGGTAGAGTAAATAAAAGGAGCTCAACAGCTTAATCTGAGCCCTTGGATGTAATAAGGTTAGACTTAGATAGATTTCTACATGTAAAAGAAAAGCAAGTGTGATAAGGGTTTGCCAGTCTAAGTGCACCCTAATAAAGAAGAAAAAATGTCAAGTTAAAGTAGGTAGGGTAGGTAGATGATGTTGTAGAATTACATGTGATGGATAATGAATCTAAATGTGTTAATATTTACTTTCATCACAAGGGCAAGGCAGACATTACACCGAAGGAATTTCAAACAAAACAAGATCAAATGATTAACTTCCCTTCTCATTTTTCCCTAAAAAATTTCACTAATTTCCCCTAAGTACTAAGGCATTTGAAAATTAGAGGGGCTCAGAGCATTTCTTTGACTTCTGGAGGGACTAGACCCTCGGCTCAATAATTTAAAAGCCTAAGTACTTAAAGCCATCAATAAGTCTTTTCCTAAGAAAAATCCTATTTTACTTAGGAAAATTGCACAATATCCCATAAAAACCCTTTTTCATTCAAAGCCTAAGTTAAATACACAATCCTAAAGTTTTATACTTTGCGCTTTTTTCATTCATTATCATATATTAACTTTTAACTTATATTATTTAACTCCCCTATAACATCTACCCATTCCTATATTACTATAACTTTATAAAATCCCCAAGTTCTACATATCCCGCCCCTTGGTTAAAATATAACATTAAATTTAATAAGGATTAATTAACCCCCACGGTTAATTAATAACTTTCTTGACCAATCACGTTGCTCCCAATATAATTAAATAACCTTTGATTGTATTGGGCCCACCCTCATAAAATGCCCGTCACCTCGCCTCCCCGATAACCATTTGATTAAGCACCCCACATCCAATGGCCGTCATGCATTTCGCATGGCCCTCCACGACCGAACGATAACGTGCGAACACGGAGCGGTTTTGTGAATAGTACCCTACCACGTGTCACGAAATCTACGGAATCGATGGCTCACGGCTAAATACCGCCCATCCCCAAAAGCGGTGCGATATCATATCGCTTATCGCCCTCCGCATACGACAAAATGTCATTTCCCACACACGTCATCCGCCCAAATGACAAAAATCCCCGCCAACCTCGACTTTATTAATAAAACAAAAAAATATCATTTTCATCATTCTATACTGCGATCAGAGTTCCCATGCAAAGAACGTCGAAGTGGACTGTTGACGATTTCTAACCACCACCTTGCTAAATAATTTGCAGTTGAACCAGTCCAAAACCTGTCAACCATTGCCTACACCTGTTTTCACATCATATTACAGGTATTTATCCAATTTCTTCCAAAACCCTGCAAGTCTTGGTTTTACACTCTAATTCTACAGAAAAAGACTAAAATACAGTATAATTCAGTCTTTGTTTTACTACATAAGTTCCCAGACTTGTGAATTTTTCCCATTTTCACTGAAAACCCAAATTCCTTTCTGAATCCGCAAGAACCAGAAATGGAAACCCTTGTAGCTTTGATTGTTGCACCCCTGAATGCTCCCCACAAAGATTTAGACTATCTGCCTCTAGCGGATAGGGACTTCCAGATAAAAGACCTCACCTTTAGTGAAAATCCCCTGAGAATTTTTTGCCAATGCAGAGATAATTACCTGAATGGCCCTGATATTTTTAGACTGTGGGAATCCAATCTTCCTATTTATTTTTTACCCTCAGTTCATGTCTTTCCTAAAACAATTTATCACTGTCATGCCAATTATGACCCTAATCAACGAGTAGTTATGTCCCCAAGTCAAACCATTATTTTTTCAATAAATGCTCAATCCATCAATGAAATGTTACAATTTCATCCCGGTCAAGCCCTGACTCCTCTTTCCATGGGAGATTTACTTGAAAAATCCACAAAATCATCTCAAGAAGAATTGAATCGCCTCTGTCAAACTTTCATGCTACAAGAACATCAATCCAAAGGCCCCCCTCCTTATGGACATACCCTTTTCACAGATATGGGCAGACTTATAGTGAATATGATATCTTTAGTAATGGGATTCAACACTAGTGAATACATTGATGAAATAACCCTAGTGTTGTTGTCAATTTTTACTCCTGGACAGCCCCCTGCTGTGAAATATGACTTTTCCTCTTACATTGCTGACAAGATTCATGACCTGTTCATGAGACTAGAAGATGAAAGAGTTTTCAAATAATCCACTTTTATATACCATCTTATGCTCTATTATTAGTCAGAGAATTTCCTCTTCCCTGTCATGAAACTTGACACCAGAGGAAATCCAAGGTCTGTAATTTTCTGGTCTGCAGTCTTCCATAGTTTCTTTGAGTCCCCTTACTCATATAATGAATTCATTGACCTATTTTTTCACCCAACAACCACCTTATTAACGGAAGTTTCCCCTCCTAGGATCAATAGTGATATGAAGAAAATCCTCTAGCCCTCCAAGCAATACAGGATAGGTGATTGGTACCTATACAAGAAACATACAGAAATCAGGATATATGGGTGTGAGCTCTGCCCTTTTAAGCTACCAAAGTATGTTCCAATGAGGCTCTTTGCCTTGGAATATTTTAGGTAAATGATAAATTCAGACCTGGTCCATTTTTATAATGCCAAGAAGAAAGCTCAACTTAGAATCAAGAGTCAGTTAGGCCCTTTTGTCTGTAACACTAGAGATGCATGGAAGGAAGAAGAAATAATTCTGGAAGATTATCTTAAATTGAAAAAGAGTTTTTGGTGGGTACCATATGACCCTAACAGCTTTATATGTGATAGAAGATTGAAGAACAGATTGTCTCCATACATTCACCATAGGATTCTAGAGATTGAACAATTTGCAAACATGGATGAATGGATGGAAGGGACCCTAGTAGAAAATGATAGTGAACAGGTCGATGTTGCGAATGTTATGAGAGATCTTGAGAAAATGCTTGACCTGGATTCTTTTGGGGAGGTACGAAGATCAGGGATTGGTCCCTCCTCTACTAGAATCTCTCAGCAACATTCATAGGAAACCAGCACACCAGCAACAGCAACATCTAAAGGTAAGGAAAAAGAGACCAGTACACAGGCCACAGAACAATTCATGATGTCAGAGCAACCTGAAACTTCCAAGGGATATGCCCAAATGTAGACTTCTCCCATTCAGGTCAATATGGAAGAAACTCCAATCTTGCAAACTCCCCTGAATGAGGAAAGAAGTAAAAGAGAGACAATGAAACAGCGACCCCTGCCAGCAGACCTTTAGAACAGCCTGGTACCAAAAGGAAAGTATTAAATCCCTTCTCAGAAGAAGAAATTGTTGAAGAGATCATTTATAGTCAAAGGAAAGATGGAATAGACAACCAGAAAACATTCCCAGTCAGTGGGACATCTACCAGCTCACAGAAAAAGGAGCTAGACAGACAACAAAGTGTAGAGATATCATCCTTCAGACCACCAGTGAAGGAAGCTTGGGATATCAAGAAGACGTTTATAAACATAAAAGCCAGAAATGATCCATTGAGGCGTCAAGTTTATAGTCAATATTTAAAGATGACCCCTACAAATCAACAAAGATTGATGTCAGCCTATGACAACAAGGAAGGGAAAATGGTAATGAGTCATTTCAAGCCTAAAGTGTAGCAGCCTCAAATAGCAGCAGACTACCTTAGAACCAATTTTGAAGTCATGGAAAAGGATATTCATCCTTTGGATCAAATTGAATTGCATAAACAAACTGGAGAAATGATTTATTCAACCTTGACTGGTAAGGGAATGTTAGCCCAAAGCTTGCAAAATTCCTTGAATAATACAACTGCCCAACTGCATCTGGAAAAAGCTTCCTCCCGGGCCAAAGATAACAAAATAAAAACTTTAGAAGAAATAATTATTGGATTGGGTTATAATCCCAAAGATGTTAAGGTTGCAGAAGCCTTAATCAAAAATAAAGATGATGATATTGCTGCCCTAAGTAAACAACTAAAGCTGCCAACTTCAAGACATCCACAGACTACTGAGGTCATAAAGCAAAAATATGAAGAAGAGCTAATGGATTTGCTCTTAAAACTTAATGAAAAACTGAATGAGACTAAACAAGAACTTGAAAAAGCATTGAAGGATAAGCAGGGAGAGTCGACCTCTCAGCCTCCCGATGTGATACCAATAGTCTCAACAATAGTCCTTTCTACACTTGGGACAACACTAGCACCCAACATCCCAGCAACCACAACAGAAGTGGTCACAGGTACAACAACAACAGGGCAATCAACAGGACTAGCACAGGGCAACATTGCCAATTTAAGCACTGAGGAAATAATAAAATCAATGGAGGAATTGAAGCTCCAAGTTAGAGAACTCCAAAAAGCAAAGGAACAATTTACTACCTTGGAACAAAAGTATGATCTCGCAAAGATAAATGTTACAGAAAAGAAAAGAGAGAAAATTGGTGAAAGCATTAGAAAAGGATCTCACATTGGAGAAACCTTTGAATGAAATCAAGGAAATTCTTTGGGACAACATCATCCAATCAATAAATGATGTCTGGCCATCAATCCAAATAATGTATGAGGAAATTGATTTAGTTAAACTGGCTCCAGAATAAGTTCAAAAGGAAAAGGCAGAATTAGGAAAAATGCCTGAAGAAGCCAGCGAGCTCATATAGTTTTTAAATACCAAGAACAAATATCAGCTTGAAGATTTGGGCATTCAAGATAGAACAGGGACAATTTTGGAAGTAAAAAAGGTTTTTACTAAAAGAACTCTGATGCAAAATTTAGAAATAAGATGCCATGATATGCAGGAAGAAATCAATGCTTTTATGAAAATATTTGATATTTTGCAGAGTAGAGGGTTGCCAAGTCCTTTAGTTACTCATGATAAACTAATGAGTCATCAAGACTATGTGGAGAAATTGAATAAGTATGCAGACAACCAGGCAAGTCCATCGACAAGTTCATCAGCAGCAAAAGCATTGCCTACAGGAAAAATTCTTTATAACAGTTTGGAAATTTTGTTTTATCTGGAACATGAGGTAAAGCACTTATTTCCAATTCAGCCTACCTTTTTCAGATAGACAGAAACTTATCAGACCCTGAGAAAGCTTCAAAGAACCAGAATACCAGAAGCACAATGGTGGGAAGACATGTTGGACATTTTGTAAAAATATCCTTGGATGAATTTTGGTTATTTACTACAATAAGTAATGGTAAAAAGGATAAACAAAGATCAAAACAGGTCAAAGTGTATCAGTACAAGTAAAGAGTATCAGTAAAAATAGGGTGGCCAACATAGAGTTACCAAAGAAGACATCATCAAGCCAAATCATAGGGCTTGCCTCCAGCACACTTACAAAAATAGGAACAACACAACATTGGTGTATCTCTTCTCCTATCTACGAGACTATTTGTCTCTATTTTCTTGTAACTTATTCATGAGTCATCCTAAAATATATCTCACTTTGTTAGGAGATATTTTTTGTAATTTTTTATATAAATACTCCCTCAATTAGAGTAAGGGGGGTGTGTGGATTCTTAGACTTTGCTGTAATACTGATTATTTTGGAATAAAGTGCTGTTGGACCAATTTTGCATGGCTAGCTGGATAAAGAATTGATCCAAAGGACTTTTCACAGGATTCTTGAGTCAGACACCGGATCAATAAGTCGTCTATCTCTTATGTTTTAAAGTTTTCTTGTTTATTATACCATCTATGTTTCATATATGAATGATAAATGAAAAAGAATAATTCAGAAAGTGCTTGAGTTCAATCTGTTTTCAATCATTGTTATTCTTAATGTGTTCATCTGAACTAGTATGAACAGTGAATTCTTAATTGCTCCTGTTTTCTAGTTTATTCATTCTGATTATTTGGTAAAGAATTCTTAATTGCTCTTTATTAATAATCATTGAAGTTCCCTCTTTCGAATATGTTGAAGGATTCTTAAATGCCCTTCACCCATTTTGAGTCCATTCCATTTATTCTAAATCTTTATTTGTTCCCTATTTGATTACCTTGCCCTGTGAAACCATCCCTTGTTAAGAAACTAAATCCAATTAAGCCATATTCTTTGACTCCCTTAGCCCAATGCCCTAAACTACTCTATTCTACCATTCTGCTATTAAATTCCACCACCCAAACACAATCAAAATCCCTAAACTTTCATAACTAGCCTAATATCTTTCAAAACAAAGCTAAAACTTAAAGAGAGAGCCCTCTCTAGGTACATATTGGCTAGATTCTGTACCTAAAAGTTGGTTTGTGGTTACCTCAGACCCCTTTCCTCTTCCCAACAACTTCAAGGAAATCTAAGTGATAGCAAAGATGACACTTTCTATATAAATATAAAAGTGTGAACGAAACTTGTGATATGCGAATGACGGTGAAAGTAACACATGTCAGACAAAAGAATCATGAAAGCGAAACTAATTAGGTGAAAGCAAGTGAAGGCAACAACTGAAAACATGAAAGAGTCGCGAAAAAAAAGGCGTGCATGAGTGATAGTTTGCAAAAATCACCGAAATGTAATATACAAATTCTACTAGAATGTGATAAAATGTCATTGTCAGCGCACATTGATTATCGACATGAATTGGACATTGCACATGCACAGTCCTGATGGAACGTACTATGATTTTCCAAGTTGGTGGAAAATAATGCACTCATGAACTTATTGCACACTGAGCATGTGAGTGCAAGTGACTTCAACACTTCCAGTTCAAGAGGGAGCTCAAAAAGCATCATCTGACCAAGAAGTGACTATGGAATGACTAATCGCTAGATCCACTGTAGGTATCTTTTATTATGACATTATTCTTGTTCAAATCCCACATGATAATTACCGTCAATTAATAAAATTTAAATCTAACAACTTGATTTTCTGGTCACAAATCAATTACCTTTTATATCAATTCATATTTATTCCTTTATCTAAACATATATATAAATTTTAAAATATATTTTAATAATTTAATATAAAACTAGGACATTTATATTTATTTTTACATTTTTAAAATTAAAATATAAAAATACAATGCTAATTATTTAACTACCTATTGTAGTCGCCACAACAACACCCAAAATTTTGGGCATATTCAAATTTTGGGTCCCCCTCTGCTCACCTCAGGCCATTAGGGACATGATCAAACTTTAAATTAGCCAATCTCTCCAGAACTAGAACCCTAACATGATTAGGGTTAGGGGCATCACTAAATTGGACAAATTTGAGTTGTCCATGAAAATGGGGAGCATTATGAACAACATAACTTCCACTCATTTATATATTTTGGGTCTGCATTATCTCATTGGAAATTATTGCAGAATGAGATAGGTGCATATGCTTTTGGTGTAATTACCCCCAAAAGTGGATAGGAAATCTCTCAAAAATATGTTGAAAATTCATGAATAAAAAAATTTCCAATATTTGGACCATTTTTTAGATACCCTAGTTGGCCACCTCGATTAGTTCTTGGCCTTTTCATATTAATAGTCTCCATTATGACAAGTTGTTAAAACCAAAGATGAAAATTTTGTTGGATTTGGTTCTTGCTAAACTGATTTACTTGGTGAATACATTGTCATCCTTTGAGAATCCAATAAATTTATATGTTTTGATGGTGGGTTCTATTCATCTTGGTCTCTATGACGTAAGCTACTAGAAATTTCTCAATGAAGCTAGGGTTTGGCTTTGGAATATTCAAGTGTTCTGCCACTTTTGAGGTGGAAAGCATGGATGGCACAACCACATTAAATAAAAGGTGTAAATTGAAGAAGGACACAAGATTCACTTAAAATTTAATTTTCCCGCGACTTTGGTGTTAGTTTAAGTCTCATATCAGAGTGGTCTGAGCATTCTTTGGCAGTTTCTGAGTTGTTACTTCTACAACTACAACTACATGTTGTCGCCAACCTAAAACTTGTGATAGACATGACATTGATCATGCTATTTATTGTACTTGGTGTTTAATCAATTAGAGTCATGAACTTGTACTTGGTGTGTGGAACATGATACAGATACCTTATACTGAATTTGATTCTAACCCATTAAAAAGCCGTGAGGATTGTGTGAAGTGTCACTGTGCATTGCCTTTATATTTTTTTGGATTAAAAACACTCTGATCATAGTTGCCATATTCATCATTCCTAGCCTTTTACCTGAATATGAATCATCAAGGAATCAGGGAATTGGTGATAAAAATCCACTTTTTAGGATTAGGTGAATTTTTTTGAGGGATCCATTTAGGATTTGGATCCTAATTTAGAAACTTCTTCAAATGTCAAGGGAAATGGTGCAAAATCATCTATTATGAAACCAACTCCAAAATAGAAGAAAAGAGAGATCAACGCCTTAGAAATAAGCCACTTCGAGGGGGAAACCTCCTTTACATTACATAAATGAACAATTATTTGATGATAAAAATGACAAAAACCTCCTTTCTATATATAGGAGTCCATGGGATCACAATATAATCCTAGCCGACCTAACAATAATAATGTAAGGGCACAATAATAACAATATGGTGGTTAGAGGGGTACAACAATAACAATAAGGGGGCTACACTAATAACAATAAGGGACTACACTAGTAATATAGGGACCTAACATGCCCCTCTCCTTCAAAATAATTTTTTCCCCAATGCTTGAGTAGCTTTGGATGCTTCAGTATAAAATTCTCATCCTCCCATGTAGAATCTTCAGTGGGTAAGTTCTTCCACTTGATGAGATACTCTGAAATTGATTGATTTCGTAGCTGACGAGTTCTTGTTTCTATGACTGCTCCAGGTTCCAATACAATTTTTCTTTCCTCATCAAGTTCTGGCAATATTGTTTGAACTGGAAGTTTTTTCACCTATAACATTCTTTAAGCATGAAACATGGAAAACTATATGCCCTCAAGAAGAAGCAAGAAGCTCCAATTTGTATGCCATAGTACCAATATTTTGCAACACCTTGTAAGGACCATATTACTTTGGCAATAATTTATTATCCTTCTTAGCTTCCTTGAGGGAAATTTGTTTGTATGGTTGTAGCCATAAAAATACCCAATCTCCTACATCAAAACTTCTCTCACTGTGATGTTGATCTACCTGTTGTTTCTTTTGATTTTGTGCCAAATTTAGGTTATCCTTTAAGAGTTGGAGAACTTGTTGTTGATGCTCTATGTGATCTTCCACTACTTGAACCTTAGAATTTTCTCTTAAAGATGATGTGATGGATGGTGGATGATATCCATAAAGTGCCATAAATGGGATCATTTTTGCTGTAGTATGGAAGGAAGTGTTATAACACCATTCAGCCAAAGGTAACCACTTGACCCATTGTGTTTGTTTATCAGATACAAAATAATGAAGATATCCTTCCAAAAATTTGTTCACTATCTCAGTTTTCCCATCAGATTGAGGATGATAAGATGAGCTATGAGCTGGTTGAGTACCCAAACAAGAAAATAATTTCGTCCAAACATTTCTAGTAAAAATGGGATCTCTGTCACTTACAATAATCTTTGGGTTTCCATGTAGCTTTTGAATTGTTTCCATAAATGCAGTAGCAACTATACTTGCTTTAAATGGATGAGATAATGCACAAAAGTGTGCATACTTGGTGGGTTTATGAACTACCACCATGATGACACTCTTTCCTCCAGACTTAGATAGACCTGTGATAAAATCCATTGAAATCTCCTCCCAACATTGACTTGGAATGGATAAAGGTTGTAGAATACCCAGGGTCTTAATTGTATCAACTTTATTTTGCTGGAAAACCAAACATTCCGCCACAAAATTTTGAATATCAGATTTATGGCCATTCCAAAAAAATGCTTTCTTCACTGTGTGGTAAGTTTTTAAAAATCCTAAGTGTCCTCCTAAGGGAGAAGTGTGCAATTCCAAACGAATATTTTGTTTTAGTTGGGAGTTCTTACAAAGATATAAGGGATCTTTGTACCATAAGGAATCATTTTTCCAACTAAATGTATCAGATGTAATAGGATCTTGCTGCAAATTTTGAATGAGTTTCCACACTTCATCATCCTTTTTCCATTCATCCCTTGCTTTGCTTATCCAATCTGGTTAGATAATAGAAATGGCACAAAGCAATGCTTCCACATCTTCATCCTTTCTTGAGTTTGCATCTGCAACAACATTTAGCTTCCCTTTTTTTGTAGATGATTTCAAAGTCATAACCCAACATCTTTTTGACCCATTTTTTTCTACTCTTCTGAAGATAATCTTTGTTCCAAAAGGTATTTAAGACTATCACGATCAATTTTTACCTTGAAGTTTCTTCCCATTAGGTAAGGTCACCATTTATTTAGTGCATGTAGTATTGCCAAAATTTCCTTCTCATAAATAGCTTTCTGTAAATACTTTCCTTTGATTGGACAGCTTTCAAAAGAAATGGGTCTTCCTTCTTGCATTAAAACAATACCAATTCCATTTCCAGAGGCATCACATTCTTTCTAAGACCGATGCTAGGCACATTGACTCTTTAAGATGTTCAAAGGACTTAGTTGCTTCATAAGTCCATGAAAATGCATCTTTATTCAATAATGTTTTCATAGGTGCTGATATTCTCCCATAATTCGTAACAAACTTGCGATAATACACTGTTAACCCGAGAAATCCTCGCAACTGCTTTATGATTGTGGCAACTTTCCAATCCTTAATGGCTTTAATTTCGTTAGGGTCTACCTTAACACCCTCGTGAGATACAATATGATCTAGATTTTCCACCTCTTGTACTCCAAAGAAACATTTGGAGGTTTTTTCATATAATTGTTTCTCCTCCAATAGTTTGAGCACCCTGTCAACATGTTGAACATGATCCTTCCAGGACCTGTTGTGGATTAGTATATCATCAAAAAATACTAACACAAATTTTTTAAGGAAGGGTTTGAAAATGTAATTCATCATCCCTTGAAATGTAGAAGGTGCATTGGTAAGGCCAAAAGGCATGACCAAAAATTCATAATGACCCTCATGAGTTCGAAATGTTGTTTTCAGAATATCTTCAGTCTTCATTCTAATTTGATGATATCCTGAATGAAGATCCAAATTGGTAAAATAAATTGCTCCATGTAATTCTCAATAATTCCTCAATCACAGGAATGGAAAATTTGTCTTTAATAGTGAGCTTATTAAGCTCCCTATAATCCGAACACATGCGCCATGATCCATCCTTCTTGTGCACCAATACTACTAGAGCAGAGAGAGAACTTTGGCTCGATTGAATTATACCATCATCTAAGATTTCTGCAATCATACCTTCAATTTTGCTCTTTTAGACATAAGGATATCTATAAGGCTTGATGTTTGGAGGAACACTTCCTGGAATCAAATGAATAGCATGATCATGATCACGAATAGGTGGGAGTCCTTTATGAGTTTCAAACACCTTGGAATGACTGTCCAAGACTTTTTGGAGATCTGGAGAAATAGATGATTTTGATGTTGGAACTTCTAGTGAGCATAATTGTGCAATTACGCCTCGTTGTTATTTTTCAAAAGATTTGTCATGACATTAGAGCTTATTATCTTTCATGGCTTCCCCATGATACCCCATAATTCAACTTCCTTTCCTTCTGAAAAAAATTTCAAGAAAATTTCTTGAAAATTAAAATCTATCATCCCCAAGTATTGTAACCATTGTACTCCTAGCACAACATCAACGCCTCCCATTGAAATGGAAAGCATTGGACTATTCAATACATATTCCCCCATGATTAGCTTGATATTATGGCATTTTCCAGAGCAATTTATAGTTCCTCCATTTTCAACCATCACTTGACATTCTGGTGCTAGGTATAGGAAGCAATTCAATTGCTTGGCTACGTTACAATGAATAGAATTATGGGTACTACCCGAGTCAATAAAAACTATTACCTTTTTATTCTTGATATGTCCTTTTATCATGAGATTTTGAGGACTGGTAATTCCTACCAGTGTGTTGGGATTCCCATTTTTTGGCCAGATTGGCAAGACCAAAAGATGAGACAACATCAGAACCACTTTTAGACCTTAGGATCTAGCCCTCCTAGGTCCAGAGAGGGATCTCTCTATATGAGTCAAAGTGCAAGTGTCTTTGAAGCTCTAAGTTATGATATTAGGCTAGTTATAGGCACAGGATTTGTTTGTTTGATTGTAGGTTTGGTTGTTGGGAATCAGGAAGGAGGGGTTCAACATGAGACAAGGCTGGGAAAAGAGGAATTTAGGCAAAGGAGAAATAATCCAGGAGAACATCAAGACCATTGGGCAATGGAGTCAAGAAAGGGTTTACTTGTTGTCAATAGGCAAGCTTTCAGTTGGGCTAGTCATCTAAAGCCTTGGATCCTAAAGATTATGGGTGAAATGGAACAATAAGGAAAGGAAGTGAAGGGAGGGGAGAAAACCAATATTCTGTCTATAGATCAGGTCAGAGGTCATTTAACTCCAGACCTGCTTGGACATACTCAAAGGCGACTCCCGAAGATGTAACTTAACGGATCTTAGAAAGGTAACTGGAGTGAAAAATATCCTAGTGAGGTAGAGACTAAGTTCAGTCCTCCCAGTGTTCGCAATTCATCCAGTTAAATCCTAACAAGAACATATAAGAACCAGATTCATTAATTCATACATCAGAGAGCAGGCAACAACATCTGCTACACTGGTTAAATTAATTGGAACTAATCCTTAGATAACACAGATAGCAGAAAACATAAAAGGCATGGAGAGCAGAAGCATAGGGCACCTAACAAGGGTGAATCCTAGACCAGATTTCTGATGCAAGCCAGAAGAACTGAAATGAAATGAAATGAAATAACACAGAGATAGGAAAAAATCACCGCAGCTTTAGATCAGGATTCAAAGAAATGTGCTTGTCATATTAAAAACAACACCAATCAAGTACAACATAGCTTACAGCTTGATATCCAGCCTGATGAATCTTCCTCAGTCTATCTTACAATTTACACAGAGAACTTGTCTCAAGAGAAACAGCTCGCAATACACTGATAACCGATCAACAACCATTACAATATTTTCTCATGAGTTTTATAGCCGAAGAGAAGCAGAAGAGGTAAGTGAAGAACTAAATGCAGCATTAAAACTTCTGAAAAGAAAGGGGGCCGAAGCCCATTCTACTTTTAAATCTCTGCATTCATTTCTGAGATGTCTTGGATGAAATAGCGGTCTTCTTCAGGCCTCTGTTTACTCTAGATATGACTTTGATGTATTTCGGCTGCAGTACTCCATGGTAATCCTGGTGATTTGAACAAAAATAAAATAAACTGCTGAGAAGTTTGCCATATAAATGCTCTGGTAGCTTCGAACTGCTGTCTGGGTGGAAATTTCTTCAGGTACACGATGTAGGAATAAAACTGCATGCGCACCCTGTACCTTATGAAGAAAGACATTCTGCTGATGAATAAACCCTGATGTTATCTTTTACTGAGCACAGGATCCTCTGCTAGATCCTCGGGGTCTTCAATCTGGTACTTTTCCTCTCAAACCACTGCATAGGGCTCAGAAATCTTCATTGGTGTGCCTTAAGCTCTTTGCTGTTCCATTTATACCTCTGTTGGAGAAAACTGCGCCTTTAATGGATCTGGGAAAACTATACAGATTTTTCGGCCCGTTCCTTAAATGCAGTCATGTCCATAACCTTCCCAGGCATGGCTTCACGAATTCAATCTCTGCATCTGATCTTTTCGGTGCTCTCTGTCACTGTCACAGAGACTGAGAAATTCGGCGTTTTCTGCCGCTCATAACCCTGCGTGACACGCAAACTTGTTAAGAAAAACATGTGCAGAGATGGTGGACACAATGGGAATGACGAGAATGGTCATACGTTGGACATGGACGAGGGTGATGACTGCGGAAGCAATAGTGGAGGAAGACACGACACAGTGGAAAATGCATGGGAAAACGTCAAGGCGGATGTTTTAACGTAAAAACAATGAATTTTGACCTTGGAACGAGCATATATAACTGGGGCGGGTGATCGTACGGCGGAGACACGTGGAATGACAACGTGGTGGGACCGGGCGATTGTGGAATATTCAACGGCAGGGAAAACAAGTCTGGACTGTTGATCTCAAAGGAGATCAACGATGAACAATGCAGCAGAGGATGACAACGGTGGGCCAGGGGTATGGAGACCATGGAATAAACCTCGCACAGCTTCGTGGAGTGACAGTCGTTGGATGGACTGCTCTAGATCTAGCGGTTCACAACAATATCGCTGCGCATCCTGTACCGAACGATAACGTGCGATGGAGGGCGGTTTTGAAATCGTACACCGGGACACACGACAGGCGATGTGTGGAATCGTTGGCTGATCGAGAAATACCACCCTCCGACCAAAGGTGGTGCGATAGAAACCGCTAGGTTTTGAATAGGCACGTTGGCATGGGGACCACTGGCGGGTAAACTCTGATTCGTTAGATCTGCGGGAAATGAACAGTTAAGATGAAATGGTCAGCGATGAATGGGTTCAATGGTATTTGCTGCAGGGGCGGCGATCACCGTCTATTTTGTTTAGATCAACGGTTGAGACTGCGCCATATAAACCTTTGTGATAGGCACCTTTGGAGCTGGCGGGTGGTTCCAGCGTAGGGTTACGTGGAGGAAAAGGGCGCGGGGACTATGGCCGAAGGGGCTAGGGCCCAAATATGAAAAACATAGTTTTGGTTAATTTTTAATGCATTTTCGGTCTAGCTAAGGGCAACGATAGGGACATAAGTGGGGTTTCAGCACAAACAAAGGGCGTAGGAATGATTTAGGAGGGTATAGGTATAATTTAGAAAGGTTAGAAGGGAAATTGGACAAAGAGAAAAAGGGTTAAAATGGGGGTACTGGCAGGGGTACAAGGGGTAACAGTAGGCCTTTTGAGAAATGAATCAGCAGAGGGAATTTATATTAGGCATAGCACAAAGAGACTTCAAGGATGATGGGTTTTCAGGGGAAAGGCATTCCTTGAAGGCTCCAAAATAATCTAGCCCCCAGCTTGCTTGTCAAGAATTTCATAGGGGGGCTAACAGTGGCTCCACATGGGGATGGCTTCTTATTGAAGGAGGCAAGAATCCATAAATGATCTTTGGAGTAGGCCAGATGCCTGCTGCTTGGCACATCCCTTTCTTTCTTTGATTTTCAGCTGCCACAATATGTTAGATACATTAATCAGCAGAAACATTTTTCCCAACCAATCTACCTACCCAAACTACAGTCCTAACATTTTCCGTTAGGGTGCATTTGAACTAGCAGACCCTTTACATTATTT
Source organism: Pinus albicaulis (assembly GCA_034641835.2). NCBI lineage: Eukaryota > Viridiplantae > Streptophyta > Pinopsida > Pinales > Pinaceae > Pinus > Pinus albicaulis. The sequence goes on from CM076570.1 coordinate 1,628,396,545, forward strand.
ATCTTTTAAAACAAAAAACAAACCTATTCTAAGTCTACCCTTATTGCTCCATGAGACCAGATTAGACTGTTGGCCTCATTTTTCTCTACCTAATCTAATATCTGCTGGGATTAAACTGTCTAGCAGATTTCTTCTCTACATTCTAAGATAGAAATTGAAAAACAATCAAGCCAGGATTAAACTGTCTGACTTGCTGTGGACCATGGCATAAAGATAGCTGCACACGGATAGAAATTTGCAGAAAACTGAAACAAAACTTTTGAAGGCTTGAACTCTGAACTCTTGAAGTATCCTTCTTTCTTAGTGTGACTCAGGTTTTGAGCTTGTTAGAGTCACTTCCTTTTTCTTCATTTCAGCTCTGGTTTTGGGCATGTTAGAGCTGATTCCTCTTTCTTCTCTGCTGATCCAGGTTTTGAGCATGTTAGGACTAGCTGTTTTTTCTTTCTTTGGCTCAGATTTTGATCATATTAAAGCCAATATTTTGCACTCTTCAAAGGTTCATGTTTTGAGCATGTCTGAACCTCTCCATTTTTTTTAATTTTTTATTTTAAAACAAACACTACAATGGTATGTACAATGATATGGAAAATGGAAACTGAAACTCAGCAGAAGTAATGCTTGAGCATCCTGCCATTGACAGGAACTCCAAACAGCTCTGTACCATCAAGTTCTTATAAGAAAAATGCATTAGGACCCACAGTGGCTTGGATGGTATATGGACCTTGCCACAAACTATCAAACTTGCCGTGTTTTCCTTTGTCCTCTCTCCTTGAGTCCCATTTCATAACTTTGCCTCCAATTTTGAAATCAGAGGCTTTGGTTCTCTTGTCAAACAGTTTCTTTATGTTTTCCTGAACTTTGACAACTCTGTTATAGACCTCTTCTCTTGTTTTCTGAAGATGAATTGTCTGATTTATTCTCCTCGCCATACTGTCTTCTTCTGTTTGTACCTCTTGAACAAGTTTGATCACTGGTATGCCAAGACTTGTAGGAAACACTGCTTCTGTTCCATAAACAAGCTGGAATGGTGACATGCCAATAGATTTTTTTGTTGTAAGCCTGTCAGCCCACAAAGCATGTACCAACTTGTTGTGCCATGACTTTTTGTTCTCTTCCAATAGTTTTTTGATGATGATCACCAGGCTTTTGTTTGATGATTCAGCTAAGCCATTACCTTGAGGGTAATAGGCAGTTGAATGACCAAGTGCTAATCTGTACCTGTGACAAAAATCAACCATTTTCTTGGATCCAAAAGCAGCTGCATTATCGGTGATTATTTTTCTTGGGCAACCAAACCGAGAGAGGATATGACCTTCTAGGAACCTAATGATGACTGAATCTGTGGCATTCCTAGTAGGTATGGCCTCTATCCACTTAGTGAATTAGTTTGTGGCAGTCAGGATCCATTTATGTTGTGCAGAAGAAGCAGGATGAATCTCTCCTATAAAATCTAGGCCCCATTGCATAAAGGGACCTTCAACAATGATGGGTTGGAGAGGGAGGGGCAGGAGTTTTCTCTTGCCTTCAAAGATCTGACATTTGTGGCAAGCAATAATCATTTTATGCACATCATTGAAGAACGTAGGCCAGTAATAACTAGCCCTGAGTATTTTATTTGCAGTGGCTTTCCAGCTCAGGTGGCCTCCACATTCTCCAGCATGGAATTCTTGTTTAATTCTTTCAGCTTCAGGTTCAGGCAAAAATTTAAGCAATAGGCCATTTGGATTCTTCCAATATAAGTTTTCATTGAGAATGCAGTAACTTTTGGCTTTTAGTTTTATGAATCTAGCCTTAGTTTTGGACAGTTCTGGAGGGGCATTAAGGTTTGTGAGCACGTAAAGGATATCAGAGTACCAAGGAGAGTTCTGAAACTTCTCCTCAACAGTGGGGTCGGGCAATCCTTCCTGCTCATCTAAGGCATTCACCATGTTAATGTCAAGGACCTGCAAATTTGATTCAACCATTAATTGAGCTAGGCCTTAGCCTTTGATCAGTTTGGTGGGTTTTATTTCAAGGTCATATTCTAAGATTGTAGCAATCCATTTTCCCCTTTTCCCATCAGGGTCTTGGGACAAGATATCTTTAACCACTATATTAGGCACATAGGCTATGGTGTGAGAATGAAAAATGTACACCCTAAAGTCTTTTAAGGCCTTTACCAAGGCATAGGCCTGTTTTTCCATGATGTTGTATTTCAAGGGTGCACCTCTTAAGGCTTTGCTGAAAAAGGCGATTGGCTGTTCATTACCCTCTTAATTTTTCTGCAGCAGGACTGCAGCTGCTGTATTCTAGGAGGCAAATGAAAAGATCAGAAAAATTTTTGAGAAGTCTGGGCTAATCAGAATGGGGGCCTGGGTGAGTGCAAGTTTTACTGACTCAAAAGATTGTTTGGCTCCAACAGTCCACTTGATTCCTACACCTTTCTTCAACATGTTAGTCATTTTCCTAAGGTGTTCAGCTAAATTTGGGATAAATCTCCTCAGGAAGTCAATTTTCCCAATGAAGGACTGTAATTCTTTGATGTTTCTCGAGTGTGTGATTTGTAGTATTCCCTCAATTCTCTGTGGGTCTATCTTGATTCCCTTTTCAGATATAATGTGGCTGAGAAGCTTGCCCTCTTGCAGCCGAAACACATTCTTCGTAGGATTCAGGGATAGACCAAACCTTCTACATTTCTCAAACACTTTCCTCATATGTTTTAGGTGTTCTTCATCAGTCTTGGAGTAGACTGTAATGTCATCTAAGTAGATGACTATGAAGTGTCCTATATCATCTGAAAAAGCTATATCCATTGCTCTTTGAAAGGTTGCTCCAACATTCATCAATCCAAAAGGCATTTTTACATACATAAAAGTGCCCCATGGGGTGGTAAAAGTTGTTTTGAGTTGATCTTCTGGGAGTACCAACACTTGGTTATAACCTGAAAATCCATCTAACAGGGAGATTCTTCTTGAGCCTACTACTTTCTGAAGGATGTGTTCCATTCTTAGCAAAGGATAGTTGTCTTTGAGTGAGGCTCTATTAAGATTCCTAAAGTCTATGCATAATCTGATCTCCCTTGTTTTCTTCCTCATAGCCACTAGGTTTGATACCCAATCAGAGAACCTTACAGGAACTATTATGCCTGCATCATACATCTTTTTAATCTCTTTTTTAACTGTAGGCAATTGTTTTGGATTGATTCTGCGAAGTTTTTGTCTAAAGGGCTTCTAATTCTCTTTCAAGGGTATTTTGTGTTGAATGATGTTTGTGTCGTAAGCCTTTAAGTCTTCATAACTCCAAGCAAACACATCAATGAATTCCTTGAAAAGATCAATGTATTTTTTCTTCATGTTTGCTGGTAAAGACTTAGCCAGTTTAATCATTTTGGGTTTATCTTCAGTGCCTATGTTGCATTCTTCAACATCAAAGTCTGCATGTTTTATAGTGGGATTTTTTGCTATATCATCAAAGTCAAAAAGGTCCTCTAAGGGTGCTAGGCCTCTGGGTATATTCTTGTCTTTGGCTTGCAGCACCTCCATTTCCTCACGGTCTACATTTTCACACCCTATGGTTGAATTTCTAGTTTCTTTAGTCAGGGTATTTATTTCTATGTTACAGGGTGGGGATTATTCGTCAGAGGACTCCTCACTAAGGCAGCTGTCTGCAGATTTCGAGTCTGAATCAGAAAATTCAAACTCATTTCTACCTGTCAGGAAATCCTCGATTTGTTTATCACCTTCAAAGACCTGCCAGTATTTTTCATTGTCTGGCACTGCAGGTCTGAACTTGGTTTGAATGATGATTTGTTGGTCAGCTGGAGTCTTAGGATATGAACTAGCTAGGCAAGATAATCCATCTGCAATGGAGTTTTGACTCCTAGGGACAAACACCAAATCGTATTCTATAAAGGTTTTCAATAGATCCATCGCGTCATTCCTATATGCTCTAAGCCTGGGGTGTTTTGCTAAGTATTCACCATTTACCTGTTTTATAACCAACTCTGAGTCCCCACGTACAGCTATCCTGTGGGCTCCTAATTTTTTCAATAGATTTAAACCAAGGATCAGAGCCTCGTATTCTGCAATGTTATTTGTAAATTTAAAATGTAGATTTACAACATGGCTCTCTGTATAGTCACTCTCTATGTTACGTATCCACACCCCTTCCCCAACGTTTTTCCTAGTACAGGACCCATCGAAATTCATTTCCCACAGGGGTTCGCCATTATGTTGCGTTGTGGGGTCTGTACTAGGTTGTGGGTTGTTTTGTTCTTCATGATCTGCGTGGAATTCAGAGAGTTGACTAGCTTGCTGTCTGCATTCTATCTCTGTTTCTGGTCTACTCAGAGTGTCATTTTCAGCATTCTGTCCATGGTTTTCTACATTATTTTCCTCTAAGTCTAGGGTAGCCATTATGTCAAAGTCCATGGGTTCGGTGTCATTGTATGTATCTCTGTTTTCTGTTGCTGGTTCTCCTAAGGGTTGGTCATTGTAAATAATGAAAGAATCCAGGTCTGTGTGTACAGAGTACAATGGTGAATTTTCAGGTTTTTCGGGGCTACTGACTAGGAATTTCATTTGAGCCTCTCTATACAGTCTTCTAAGTTAGCCGAATATAGGGATAGTGGCATATGAGCCATCCATTTGCATTGTGCCTTGTACCTTGGCTCTCCATGATATTGATAATAACATGCCATACTTGGGTGGCACATCTGCCACCACAACATCCATGACCATACATTTAGCTGGAATCTGGGTGAGATTCACACACAAGTATTTGATCAGGCCTAGGCATTTTACTCTGCTGGAGTCGAATGAATACAAATATTTATAGGGTCGTGTTATCTCTAGGCCTAGCTTTTACATCACCACCTTAGGCGTTAAATTGTGTGATGCTCCAGAGTCATGCATGGCATTATGGAGGATCTTGTCATGAATGTTGAGACTGATATAAAAAGGTGGAACTACCCCCTCCTGAAAATTTCCCTCAATCTTAGGCCCAAACAGGAGGGCTTCTTGATCATCACTCAGATTTACAATATCACTATTTTCCCCTAGGTTCAATGCTTTAAAAATTTGGCCTTTATATACATCCTGAGTGGCCAGCTCAGAAAGTGGAACAGAGATTTTAATTTTCACAATCTCACTTTCCAGATTGAAAGTGGAATGACTCTTTGGAAGGCTAAACTCTCTTTTATTTGCCACTGCCTTAGTGGCTAAATCAGTGGGCTGATTCTCACTATGTATAGGGTTAGGGACTGTTTTATCAGGAGCACTAACTGCAGTGCTAGTGCTGCTAGTGGGTTGGCTTTGTTTTTCAGCGTTTTGGTTGTCCTTTTCTTTACTCTTTCCAGAACTATCAGCTGTTGATTTGTTACTTTCAGTAGTTACTTTAGAAGTCTTGTCAGGCCTTTTCTTGATAGTGATCTCAGGAGCCTTGGCTTTGGAATTGCCTTGAATCTTCTTGCTTTTGAGTTCATATTGTTCCCTGACCTGCATCATGGCATTTTCAAATCCTAACCTGTAGTCTTCAGATTCGAACCACTCCTCATCCCAACCAGAGGGTGAGGGTTGGTCCTCCTCTGAGTCACAGTTATGGATTGAATGTTCTGTTTCAAACATGTTTATTGCATTCCATTCAGACTCCTCTATGATTCCCTCATCTTCATCTAGAAAGTTTTGGAATGGGGGAATAACTTGCTGATCTGATTCCTTTTGTTTGTTGGGAGTGTTGTTGTTCCTTCTAAAGTTTTGGTTCTGGTTTTGGTTTCTATTTTGGTTACCCACTGTGACAACCATCCTTTCCATCATTTGTTGTAGTCTTTCCACATTTTTAGATAATCTATCATAATTTGGATCATATGTGGAGGCTACATTATCATCTCTATATGTTACCCTCTTTTCAGCTCTCAACCTTGCCCTTTTCTCAATCAAATTTGCCTCAACACTTATTGCTCCCTTTTGCATATCTTCTCGCGTGGTATAATCTTTCTCCCTCAATTGGTAGGCCATATCAGCATCAATGCCTTCAGGTTATTTCATTAGAGCCATACCTTGGGGAGGTTTGATGTGTGGAGGAAGTGCATTGTAAATGCTGTTAAATCTTGTAGAGTAATCATGGACACTTTCTCCTACATTTCTTTTGATGTTCATGTATTCTGCCAGGAGTTGGTGAGGGTCAGCCCTAACTTCCCACTTGTTAATGAAAGTTTGATACAAACCAGGAAGATCTTGGATACTACCAGGGGGCAGGTTTTTAAACCATTTCTTTACATCCCCTCCTAAGCTTTGGGCAAAGATTCTCATTTTGACTGTTTCATCATCAATTTCCATGTAGTCAAAAGAGTCTTCCATTTTATCTACATGTTGCTGGGCTGTGATGGATTCTTTGGCTTTGAAGTGTGGGATCATTGATTGATAATAATTTTGTAGGGGTACTAGAGGCTGGGGTAACACTAGGGGTGCATACCAGGCTGCCATTATGGTGTTCTGATGAGGTAAAGGGTTAACTTGGGCAGCAGGTATACGGATGACAGGGATTCTTGGACCAGTAGAAGTTTGTTGAGAAGATCTAGGGTGGGAGAGCCCCAAGTTTTGAATGAAGTGAAAATCTAGAGGTGTCGATGGGGGAGTTTCTCTGTTCCTAGTGTGTGTACCACTTAGGTGTGGTGAATTAGGAGGCTCAAGTTCTGGCTGATCTATATCACTGAATGACCTAGTTCTAGGTAATCTGTCTTGCCAGTCTAGGTCAAGGTGAAAATGTGACAGAGCCGTAAGGTCTTCTGGTGCAGAATTAGCTCTGTGGATATGACTGGAAATAGTTGATCTTCTAGGTTTAGGTAATTTCTTGAGGATGTTCTCAGGGTTGTCAAATATTTCAGGTGGGTTTGGGTTAGGGTAAGCTCTTGTATAAATGTTCCTTGAAGCCAGAATGTTATCTTCCAACAGAAGAGCTTGAACCTACTTGTTATCTTTACTGTGGTTGATGTTGTTTCAAAGGCTGGTCTCCTAGTGGAGTCTTATGTGAAACCAAGATAATCAACAGGCCTACTGATCACCAGTGGAGTCTTTAATATTTGAGAAGCTATGGAGTCGCCAGGTGGAGGGTTTAGGGTATATCTAAGGGGTTACACTGTCCACCACAGTGCTTAGGTAATGTCACCTTTCAAGAATAACCTCAAAACGCAACAAACTCCAACCAGAGATTGACTGGCTGGGAATTTACTAGATATGTCACCTCTGAAGAGGGTGAGATCCGGAGGCTACCTGGCCCTTTCTAGACTATGTCTAAGAGTATGAGAAAAACACGAAAAATGGAGGTTGATTCAAGAAAGGGTGACTAACTGCCAACCTAACCAGAGATTGTAGGTTTTCTGAGGTTCTAGGAATGTTTAAGGTGCAATGCACTCAGAAATTCTCCCCAGCGGAGTCGCCATTATGTTGGGGTTCCCATGTTTTGGCCAGATTGGCAAGACCAAAAGATGAGACAACATCAGAACCAATTTCAAACCTTAGGATCTAGCCATCCTAGGTCCAGAGAGGGATCTCTTTATATGATTCAAAGTGTAAGTGTCTTTGGAGCTCTGAGTTATGATATTAGGCTAGTTATAGGCATAGGATTTGTTTTTTTGATTGTAGGTTTGGTTGTTGGGAATCAGGAAGGAAGGGTTCAGCATGAGACAAGGCTGGGCAAAGAGGAATTTAGGCAAAGGAGAAATAATCCAGGAGAACATCAAGACCATTGGGAAATGGAGTCAGGAAAGGGTTTACTTGTTGTCAACAGGAAAGATTTCAGTTGGGCTAGTCATCTAAAGCCTTGGATCCTAAAGATGATGGGTGAAACGGAACAATAAGGAAAGGAAGTGAAGGGAGGGGAGAAAACCAATATTCTGTCTATAGATCAGGTCAGAGGTCATTTAACTCCAGACCTGCTTGGACATACTCAAAGGCCACTCCCGAAGATGTAACTTAAGGGATCTTAGAAAGGTAACTAGAGTGAAAAAGATCCTAGTGAGGTAGAGACTAAGTTCAGTCCTCCCAGTGTTCTCAATTCATCCAGTTAAATCCTAACAAGAACATCTAAGAACCAAATTCATTAATTCATACATCAGAGAGCAGGCAACAACATCCACTACACTGGTTAAATTAATTGAAACTAATCCTTAGATAACACATATAGCAGAAAACATAAAAGGCATGGAGAGCAGAAGCATAGGGCACCTAACAAGGGTGAATCCTATACCAGATTTTTGATGCAAGCCAGAAGAACTGAAATGAAATGAAATGAAATAACACAGAGATAGGAAAACATCACCGCAGCTTTAGATCAGGATCCAAAGAAATGTGCTTGTCATATTAAAAACAACACCAATCAAGTACAACATAGCTTACAACTTGATATCCAGCCTGATGAATCTTCCTTAGTCTATCTTACAATTTACACAGAGAACTTGTCTCAAGAGAAATAGCTTGCAATACACTGAAAACCAATCAACAACCATTACAATATTTTCTCATGAGTTTTATAGCTGAAGAGAAGTAGAAGAGGTAGGTGAAGAACTAAATGTAGCATTAAAACTTCTGAAAAGAAAGGGGGCCGAAGCCCATTCTACTTTTAGATCTCTGCATTCATTTCTGAGATGTCTTGGATGAAATAGCGGTTTTCTTCAGGCCTCTGTTTACTCTGGATATGACTTTGATGTATTTCGGCTGTAGTACTCCATGGTACTCCTGGTGATTTGAACAAAAATAAAATAAACTACTGAGAAGTCTGCCATATAAATGCTCTGGTAGCTTCAAACTGCTGTCTGGGTGGAAATTTCTTCAGGTACACGGTGTAGGAATAAAACTGCATGGGCACCCTGTACCTTATGAAGAAAGACATTCTGCTGATGAATAAACCCTAATGTTATCTTTTACTGAGCACAGGACCTTTTGCTCGATCCTCAGGGTCTTCAATCTGGTACTTTGCCTCTCAAACCACTGTATAGGGCCTAGAAATATTCATTGGCATGCCCTAAGCTCTTTGCTGTTCCATTTATACCTCTGTTGGGGAAAACTACGCCTTTAATGGCTCTGGGAAAACTGTATAGATTTTTCGGCCCATTCCTTAAATGCAGTCATGTCCATAACCTTCCCGGGCATGGCTTCACGAATTCAATCTCTGCATCTGACCTTTTCGGCGCTCTCTGTCACTGTCATAGAGACTGAGAAATTCGGCGTTTTCTGCCGCTCATAACCCTGCGTGACACGCAAACTTGTTAAGAAAAACATGTGCAGAGATGGTGGACACAACGGGAATGACGAGAATGGTCATACGTCGGACATGGACGAGGGTGATGACTGCGGAAGCAACAATGGAGGAAGACACGACACAATGGAGAATGCATGCGAAAACATCGAGGTGGATGTTTTAACGTAAAAAAATGAATTTTGACCTTATAACGAGCATATATAACCAGGGCGGGTGATCATACGGTGGAGACAGGTGGAATGACAATGTGGCAGGACCGGGAGATGGTGGAATATTCAACGGCAGGGAAAACAAGTCTGGACCGTTGATCTTGTTGGGGTTCCCATGTTTTGGCCAGGTTGACAGAGACCAAAAGATGAGACAACATAGAACCACTTTCAGACCCTAGGATCTAGCCCTCCTAGGTCCAGAGAGGGATCTCTCTATGATTATCAAAGGATATATGTCTTTGAAGTTCTCAATTGTGATCTTAGGCTAGTTATAGGCTCAAGGTTGTTTGTTTGATTGTATGAGTTTGGTTGTTGAGAATCAGGAGGGAAGGTTTCACCATGAGACAAGGATGGGTAAAGAAGGAAGCTAGGCAAGGATAGATAACTCAGGGAACATCAAGGCCATTGGGCAATGGAGTCAAGAAAGGATTTACTTATGTTCAATGTGTAAGCTTCAATTGGGCTAGTCATCTAGAGCATTTGGATCTCAAAGACTGATTGGTGAGGTGGAACACTAAGGGATGAGAATGAAGGATGGAAAACCATCTGATTCCGTCTATAGATCAGGCCAGAGGTCATTTAACTCCAGGCCTGCTTGGACAAAACCATAGGGAACACAAGGGGTCTCGAAAAGGTTTGTATGGAAGGGCAGGTTATGAAGAGGCAGCGACAGGCTTTACACCTCCCAATGTTCCTAACCTCTTTCAATTAAATCTTAACAAAGACTTCTGAACACTGATTCTATCAACTTGCACATCAGAGAGCAGGCAATAATCATCCACTACACTGGTTTAGTCAATTAAAAACAATATTTAGATACACATATGAGCAGAAAACATTAAAGACTGAGAGAGCTGGGACATAAGGTACCTAACAAGGTAAATCTTATGTCATGCGTTCAGATGTCAGTCAGAAGAATATGAAATGAAATGGAAATAAACACAGAGATAAGAAAAACATCACCAACTGCTGTAGATCAGGATCCAATGAAAACTGCTTATCATGTTAAACACAACACCAATCAGGTACATCACTGCCCAAAGCTTTTACATTCAGCCTGAATACATCATATTTCTCAGCCTGTCATACAACTATTACACAGGAAACTTGGCTCCGGACGAAAAATGCTTGCAATTCACTGATAATGCAACAACAACCATTACAATTTTTCTTGCTGTGCTTTATAGCAAAAGATGATCCTAAGATCGACTGAGGAGGTAGGTGCCAATTAAATGTATCCTTAAACACAGTAATGAATGCAGGGCCGAGGCCCATCCTGCTTGATAATGCTGCATATTTATTTTCGCTCACCCTCTTAGTGAGAGAACGATCTGCTTCAGATTTGATCTTGACATTTTGGGCTTGTGGTACTCCAGGCGATTTGAAAATAAATAAAGTGAACTGATAGGTAGATCTGTCTCATAAATCGTCCGGTGGTTTTGAACTGTGGTCCAGCAGAAAACTCTTCGGAGTTATGGTGCGTGATAAAAGTTGTTTGGGTGCCATGTACTCGAAGAATAAAAACATTCTGCTGATGGAAACCCTGATGTTACCTTTTGTCTGTGCTCAGGATCTTTTGATCGATCCTTGGGGTCTGTAATCTGCTGCTTTTCCTCTGAACGCACTGATTTAGGGCTCCAGATCTTCATTAACATGCCCTAACCTCTCTTTGTTCTGTGCTGATACACTTTGCCGCTTCGTCTTTTCTGACAGGGTAGCTCGGGTTTTTAATGGCGCCGAAAGACTTCAGTGCTCAAAATCTATCTTCCGTCCCTGATGAAAATCCTCCTGGCCGCTTTCTTTGACCATTTTATAACATTATCAACCCCTGGATTAAATATTGACAGCGCAGCTTGCCATGTAAAACCATGGCGGTCTTCAACCTTTGGAACCCCTGCAAAACAACAAACAGTGAGGAAAAACACGACAGTGGATGATGGCAGTGGCGGGGACAAAATGCGAACGTGAAAAACAACCATGCAGACGGAGGCTTGGGGAGAGAACACGAAAAAACGATGAACTGAGCTCTGGCGGAGAGTTAATGATTCAGAGAGCGAAAACATATGAAAAACATTAAAAACACGAACTTTGGGCGCTTTTACGGAATGGAATGAGAGACTGTACGGGAATGCATGTGGTGCTGACGTGGCGTACGGGGAAAACACGGGGGCGGATGATGTGGAGACCTGGAGGCAACAGCATGGTCAATGGTGCACGGGTAGATCTGGACCGTTGATCACTGAGGGATCAACGATGGGAAATGGCGAGCGATGGGCCACATGCACGGCGGAGACGGGTTAACGAGCGTGCAGCTTTGGGGGATGGCAGCCATTGGATGAGGGCTCCAAGATCTGACGGTGATCTCGAATTCCGCTGGGCGTCCATCGACCGAACAGTAACGCGCGGGCGATGAGCGGTTTCATTTTCGTACAAGGGACGCGTGTCAGTTAATGAGTGGGATCGCTGGCTTTTGCGAAAAACCGCCTGTTGTAGATGGGCGGTGCGGGATTTACCGGCAGATTTGGGCTGATGACGTATGCAGGCGGGGTCCACCATCCCGGGCGCGCTTCGCGTCGTTGGATCAGATTTTAAACGGACGATCAAGATCTGTTGGTCAGTCAAAATATATCAAAACCCAAAAGCGCGTGTTAACAAAGGTTTTCAAAGGAATTTCACGCGAGGAGAGGTCTGAGGGGTTAAGCGCCCGGACGTTTAGCGAAGGGTCACGACGCCAGGTTCTATGGAGGAGGAGGGGCGCTGGATTAAGGTTAAGGGGGCTCAGGCCTTCTTATATTGTTTTTCGGTATTTTTAAGCATTTTTGGGCCCAAGGGGGGGGGAACGATAGGGAGATGGAGAGTAGGGAAGGCCAAAACAGAGGCCAAAACAGAATTTAGAGAGGGTTTAGAGGGATAATGGGGAAATAAAGGGGAGTTCGACAAAGGGAGAAGGGGAAGGTGATTCTTGCAAAGGGATAAAGGGCAATAATGGGCCTTTTCTGGGAATGGATCAGTAGAGGAATTACATTTCAGGCGTAGTACTGAGAGGCTCCAAGGAGGATGAATTTTCAGGGGGAAAGGCATTCCTTGGAGGCTCCAGAACAATTCTAGCCCCCAACTTTCTCATCAAGAATTTCATAGGGGGGGCTAACAGTGGCTCCACATGGGGATGGCTGCTCCTTGGAGGAGTCAAGAATTCAGAAATTTATTTTCTTGGTGTAGGTCAGATGCCTGCTATCATAAGCCATCTTTCTTCTTTAATTTCAGCTGCCACAATATGATGGAAACATCAGCAAAACATTTCCCAACCAATCTACCTACCCAAACTACAATTCTATATTTTCCCTCGGGTGCATTTGAACTAGCATACCCTTTACATTTTATTCTGCAAAACAAAAATAAACCTATTCTAATTCTACCCTTATTGCTCCATGAGGCCAGATTAGACTGTTGACCTCATCTATTTCTCTACCTAAACTACTACCTGTTGGGATTAAACTGTCCAACAGGTTTCTTCACCTACATTCTAAGACAGGAAATTTAAACATAGCCAAGCCAGGATTAGACTGTCTGACTTGCTGGGCAGAAACTTGAAGAAAACAAAACTTGTGAAGGCATGGAAATTTGCTACTGTGAAACATCCTTCTTTCTTTCTTGTGACTCAGATTTTGATCAAGTTTGAGCCACGTTTTTCTATTTCAGAGGTCCATGTTTTGAGTATGTCTGAACCCCTCTTTTCATTCTATTTTGGAACCCTTTTTTTCTCTTTTTGAAAGCAGAAAATAAAGCTGCAATGATATGTACAATGGATATGAAACTGAAAGTGAAAAATTAGCAGAAATAGTGTTTGAGCATCCTGCCATTGACAGGACCCCCAAACAACTCTGTACCATCGAGTTCTTGTAAGAAAAATGCATTAGGACCCACAGTGGCCTGAATGATGAATGGACCCTGCCACAAGCTGTCGAATTTGCCATGTTTGCCTTTATCCTCTCTTCTTGAATCCCACTTCAGGACCTTGTCCCCAACTTTGAAATTTGCCGCTTTGGTTCTTTTGTCAAACTGTCTCTTCATGTTTTCCTGCACTTTGACAACTCTGTTATAAACCTGCTCCCTTGTTTGCTGAAGATGGATTGTTTCATTAATTCTCCTTATCATGCCGTCTTCTTCTGATTGGATTTCTTGAATAAGCTTTACCACTGGTATCCCAAGGCTAGTAGGAAAAACTGCTTCTGTCCCATAAACCAGCTGGAAGGGTGATATGCCAATAGATTTCTTTGTAGTGAGCCTGTCTGCCCACAAGGCATGTATCAACTTTTTATGCCAAGACCTTTTGTTCTCTTCCAGCAGCTTCTTAATGATTGTAACCAGGCTTTTATTCGATGATTCAGCTAAGCCATTACCCTGGGGGTAATAGGCAGTTGAATGTCCAAGTGCAATTCCGTACCTGTGACAGAAATCAATCATTCTTTTGGATCCGAAAGCAGCAGCATTGTTAGTGATTATTTTCCTTGGGCAGCCAAACCGAGATAAGATGAAGTCTTCTATGAACCTAATGATGACAGAATCAGTGGCATTCCTAGTGGGTATGGCTTCAATCCACTTAGTGAAGTAATCTGTAGCGGTCAAGATCCATTTGTGTTGCCCAGAAGAAGAGGGGTGGATTTCTCCAATGAAGTGTAAGCCCCATTGCATGAAGGGACCTTCTATGGTGATAGGTTGCAGAGGGAGGGGAAGGAGCTTTATTTTGCCCTCAAAAATTTGGCATTTGTGGCAGGTACGGATCATTTTATGGACATCACTGAAGAGTGTAGGCCAATAGTAACCAGCCCTGAGTATCTTATTCGCAGTGGCCTTCCAAATCAGGTGGCCTCCACACTCCCCAGCATGGAATTCTTGTTTGATTTTTTCGGCTTCAGTTTCAGACAAGCATTTCAGCAAAAGACCATTTGGATTTTTCCAATATAGACTCTCATTCATAATGCAGTAATTTCTAGCTTTGAGTTTTATGAATCTAGCCTTTGTTTTGGACAGTTCTGGAGGGGCATCGAGGTGTGTGAGCATGTAAAGGATATCAGTATACCAAGGAGAGTTCTGAAACTGCTCCTCCACAGCTGGATGGGGCAATTCTTCCTACTCATCCAGGGTATTCATCATGTTAATATCAAGGGCCTGTAGATTAGATTCAACCATTAATTGGGCCAGGCCTTGACCTTTGATCAGCTTGGTGGGTTTGATTTCAATGTCATATTCTAAAATCGTAGCAATCCATTTGCCCCTTTTCCCATCTGGGTCTTGGGACAAGATATCTTTGACCACTATATTTGGCACATAGGCAATGGTGTGAGAATGTAGAATGTACACCCTAAAGTCCTTTAAGGCCTTAATCAGGGCATAGGCCTGCTTTTCCATGATGTTGTACTTTAAGGGTGCATCTCTCAAGGCTTTACTGAAGAAGGCTATAGGCTGTTCCTTACCTTCCGAATTTTTCTGCAGCAAAACTGCAGCTATTGTGTGTGGGGAAGCAAATGAAAAGATCAGAAAATCTTTTGAGAAGTCAGGGCTGATAAGGACAGGGGCTTGGGTTAGTGCGAGCTTTACTGACTCAAAATATTTCTTGGCTTCGACAGTCCACTTAATTCCAGCATCTTTCTTCAGCATTTCAGTCATTTTCCTAAGATGCTCAGCAAGGTTGGGGATAAATATTCTAAGGAAATTGATCTTCCCAATGAAGGACTGTAGCTCCTTGATGTTTCTTGGATGTGTAATTTGAAGTATTCCCTCAACTCTCTGGGGGTCTATCCTAATCCCTTTCTCAGATATAATGTGGCCAAGAAGCTTACCTTCTTGCAGCCCGAAAACAGTCTTCTTAGGATTTAGGGACAAACCATACCTTCTACATTTTTCAAAAACTTTCCTCAGATGTTTTAAGTGTTCTTCTTCTGTTTTAGAAAAGACAGTTAAGTCATCCAAGTAGATAACTATGAAGTGTCCAATCTCATCTGAGAAAGCAATATCCATTGCTCTCTGGAAGGTAGCTCCAGCATTCATCAATCCAAAAGGCATTTTCACATACATGAAGGTGCCCCAAGGAGTGGTGAAAGCTGTTTTGAGTTGATCTTCTGGGAGTACCAGCACTTGGTTGTATCGTGAAAAACCATCAAGCAGGGAGATTCTTTTTGAGCCCACTACCTTCTGTAAGATATGTAAGGGGTAGTTGTCTTTCAGGGAGGCTCTATTCAGGTTTCTGAAATATATGAACAGTCTAATCTCCCCTGTTTTCTTCCTTACAGCCACTAAGTTTGACACCCAATCAGAAAACCTTACAGGGACAATAATGCCTGCATCATACATCTTCTTAATTTCTTTTTCTACTGCAGGCAATTGTTTCAGATTAATTCTACGGAGTTTTTGTCTGAAAGGTTTCTGATTTTCCTTCAGTGGTATCTTATGTTGTATAATGTTGGTGTCATAGGCCTTTAAGTCTTCGTAGCTCCATGCAAACACATCAACGAATTCCTTAAACAAGTCAATGTATCTTTTCTTCATGTCTGCAGGTATAGACCTAGCCAGTTTTATCATTTTGGGTTTGTCTTCAGTGCCTATGTTACACTCTTCTACATCTGATTCTGCATGTTCTATTGTGGGCTTCTTTGCAACATCATCGAAATCAAAGAGGTCCTCTAAGGGTGCTAAGCCTCTTGGTATGTTCTTGTCTTTGGCTTGCAGCACCTCCATTTCTTCTCTATCTGCGTTTTCACGTTTTATGGCTGAATCTCCAGTTTCTTCAGAAAAATAATTTATTTCTATACTACTAGGTGTTTCTAGTTCATCCGGGGAATCCTCACTTGGGCAGCTGTCATCAGATTTTGAGTCTGAATCAGAAAATTCAAACTCATTTCTGCCCATCAGGAAATCTTCAATCTGTTTGTCTCCTTCAAAGACCTGCCAGTATTTTTCATTGTCTGGCACTGCAGGCCTGAATTTAGTCTGAATGATGATTTGTTGGTCAACCGGGGCTTTAGGATAGGAGCTAGCTAGGCAGGCTAGTCCATTTTCAATAGCGTTTTGACCCCTAGGAATGGATACTAAATCATATTCAATGAACGTTTTCAGCAAATCTAGAGTATCATTCCTATATGCCCTAAGCCTGGGGTGTTTTGCCGAATACTCACCATTCATCTGTTTGATTACTAACTCAGAGTCCCCTCTCACGACTATCCTACGGGCTCCTAATTTTTTCAACAGATTTAAACCCAAGATTAGAGCCTCATATTCCGCAATGTTATTCGTGCATTTGAAATGCAGATTGACAGCGTGGCTCTTCGCGTGATCATTTTCGGTGTTACGCAGCCACACTCCAGCTCCAGCGCTTTGCCTAGTGCAGGACCCGTCAAAGTTCATTTCCCACAGGGGATCTTTGTTTAATTCCACTTCGCTTTCTACCTTACAGCTGGATTCGCCGTTAGGTTGAGTTGGAAGGTCTGTACTAGGTTGTAAGCTATCTTGTTGTTCATAGAGGCCATGGATGTCAGGGAGGTGGTTAGCTTGCTGTTCTTGTTCTGTTTCTATTTCACTTGGAGTGAGAGGTCCACCACAGATCCTACAGGCTTCATTGCTGATTTCCTCTTCATTTTCAGTGTGCTGCCCATGGTCTTCCTTGTCGTATTCTTCTAGAGTGGCCATTATGTGGAGGTCTATAGGCTCGGTGTTCTCATTTTTATGCCTATTCTGTGACTCTGGCTCTTCTAAGGATTCATCATTACAAAAGATGAAGGAGTCAAGGTCGGTATGCACAGAATATAATGGTGAATTTTCAGGTTTCTCGGGGCTGCTGACTAGGAATTTCATTTGGGACTCTCTATACAGTCTTCTTAATTGGCCAAATATAGGGATAGTGGCATATGAGCCATCCATCTGCATGGTGCCTTGCAGCTTGGCTCCCCATGATCTTGACAACAGCATGCCATACTTGGGTGGCACGTCTGCCACCACTACATCCATGACCATACATTTCGCAGGAATTTGGGTCAAACTCACACACAAGTCTTTGATCAGGCCTAGGCATTTTACTCTACTAGAGTCAAAAGAGTATAAGTCTTTGTAAGGTCTGGTAATTTCTAGGCCTAGCCTTTCCATGACTACCTTAGGAATTAGATTGTGTGATGCACCGGAGTCATGCATGGCATTATGGAGGATCTTGTCATGAATGTTAAGACTGATATAAAAAGGTGGAACTACCCCTTCCTGAAATTTCCCCTCAATCTTGGGACCGAATAAGAGGGCAGGCTGATCATCACTCAAATTTACAGTGTCATTATTTATACTCAGATTTAATGCTTTCAAAATCTAGCCCTTATATACATCTTGAGAGGCCAGCTCAGATAATGGTACAGAGATTTTGATTTTTGCAATCTCACTTTCTAAATTGAAAATGGATTGGCTTTTGGGAATGCTCAAATCTATTTTATCTGCCACTGTTTTAGTGGCTGAACCAGTTTGTGTTTTCTCATTATGTACATGTGTAGGAATAGTTTTGTCAGGAGCACTAACTGAGGTGCTAGTGCTACTGGTTGGTTGACTTTGTTTTTCATTGTTTTGGTTGCCTTTCTGTTGGTTTTTCTTAGAACTCTCAGCTGTTGATTTGTTGTTCACAGCAGTTACTTTAGAAGATTTTTCAGGCCTCTTTTTGATGGTTACCTCAAGAGTTTTAGGTTTGGAAGTGTCTTGGTTCTTTTTACTCCTGAGCTCATATTGTTCTCTGACCTGTAACATGGCATTTTCGAATCCCAACCTATAATCCTCAGATTCAAACCATTCCTCCTCCCCGTAAGAGGTTGAGGGTTGGTCCTCTTCTGAATTACAGTTTAGGATCGAATCTTCTGTTTTGAACATGTTTATCACATTCCCTTCAGACTCTTCTATGATTCCCTCATCCTCATCAAGAAAGTTTTGGAAAGGGGGAATGACTTGCTGATCTGACTCTTTCTGCTTGTTGGGAGTGTTGTTGTTTCTTCTAAAGTTTTGGTTTTGGTTTTGATTTTGGTTCCTGTTCTGAGTGATAGCCATCTTTTCGACCACTTGGCATAGCTTATCCAGATTCTTAGACAATCTGTCAATATTAGGATCTGAAGTGGAGGCTATAGTGTCATCCTTGTATGTTACTCTCTTCTCAGCTCTCAGTTTGGCCCTTTTTTCAATTAAGTTTGCTTCTATGTTTACTGCCCCCTTCTGCATATCCTCCAATGTGGTATATTCTTTATCTCTAAGCTCATAGGCCATGTCAGCATCAAATCCATCAGGATATTTGGCCAGGGCCATACCTTGTGGAGGTTTCATGTGTGGGGGAAGAGCGTTGTAAATACTGTTGAATCTAGTGGTGTAATCATGAACACTTTCCCCTACGTTCCTCTTAAGGGACATGTATTCTGCTAGGAGTTGGCGAGGGTTTGCTCTAGTTTCCCATTTGTTGATGAAATTCTGGTATAAAGCAGGGAGATCTTGGATACTACCAGCAGGTAGGTTTTTAAACCACTTTTTAACCTCTCTCCCCAGGCTCTGCGCAAAAATTCTCATTTTGATTGTTTCATCATCAATTTCCATATAGTCAAAAGAGTCCTCCATTTTATCTACATGTTGTTGTGCTGTTGTGGGCTCTTTAGCAGGGAAGTGTGGGATTTTTGATTGATAATCATCTGGTAAGGGTAGTAGAGGCTGAGGTAAAACTAGAGGTGCATACCAGGCTGCCATGATGATGTTCTGATGAGGTATAGGGTTGGCTTGAGCAGCTGGTAGTTGGATGACAGGGATGATAGGACCAGCAGAAGTCTGTTGAGCAGATCTAGGGTGAGAAAGCCCCGAGTTTTGGAGAAAGTGGAGATCAGGTGGTGTGGAAGGAGGGGTTTCGCTGTCCCTAGTGTCTGGCTGGTCTGAAACACTGAATGACCTAGTTCTAGGTAATCTGTTTTGGAGGTCTGGGTCGAAGAAAGGGTCTAATAGAGCTGCAAGATCTTCTGGTGCAGAATTGGCTCTATGAATGTTGCTGGAAATAGTTGATCTCCCACTCACAGGTGTTCTTTTAAGGATTTTCTTAGGATTATCAACTGTTTCAGGTGGGTTTGGATCAGGGAAAGCTCTTGTATGAATGGTTCTGTGAGCCAGAGTGTTGTTTATAAGCCCAGCAGCTTAGCCCTACTTGTTATTTCTATTGTGGTTAATGTTGTCTTGGGAACTGGCCTCCCTGTGGAGTCTCCATTATGCTTGGGACTGGTCTCCCAGTGGAGTCTGATGTGAAACCGAGATAATCAGCAGGCCTACTGATCACTAGTGGAGTCTTTAACGTTTAGGAACAATGGAGTCGCCAAGTGGAGGGTTTAGGATGATTCTAGGGTACACTGTCCACCACAATGCTCAGGCACTATCACCTTTCATGAATCTCCTCTAAAGCAACAAGCTCCAACCAGAGATTGACTGGGAGGGAATTTACCAGATATGTCACCCCTGAAGAGAGGATGAGATCTGGAGGCTACCTGGCCCTATCCAGGCTCTGTCTAAGAGTATGGTGGATATTCAATAATGGAGGCTGATTCAAGAAAGGTGTGACTTACCGTCAACCTAGCCAGAGTTCTAAGTTTCTGAGGTTTAAAGAGTGTTTAAGACGAAATGTACTCAAAATTCCCCAGTGGAGTCGCCATTATGTTGGGGTTCCCATGTTTTGGCCAGGTTGACAGAGACCAAAAGATGAGACAACATAGAACCACTTTCAAACCTTAGGATCTAGCCCTCCTAGGTCCAGAGAGGGATCTCTCTATGATTATCAAAGGATATATGTCTTTGAAGTTCTCAATTATGATTTTAGGCTAGTTATAGGCTCAAGGTTGTTTGTTTGATTGTTTGAGTTTGGTTGTTGAGAATCAGGAAGGAAGGTTTCACCATGAGACAAGGATGGGTAAAGAAGGAAGCTAGGCGAGGATAGATAACTCAGGGAACATCAAGGCCATTGGGCAATGGAGTCAAGAAAGGATTTACTTATGTTCAATGTGTAAGCTTCAGTTGGGCTAGTCATCTAGAGCATGTGGATCTCAAAGACTGATTGGTGGGATGGAACACTAAGGAATGAGAATGAAGGATGGAAAACCATCTGATTCCGTCTATAGATCAGGCCAGAGGTCATTTAACTCCAGGCCTGCTTGGGAAAAACCATAGGCAACACAAGGGGTCTTGAAAAGGTTCACATGGAAGGGCAGGTTATGGAGAGGCAGCGACAGGCTTTACACCTCTCAATGCTCCTAACCTCTTTCAATTAAATCTTAACAAAGACATCTGAACACTGATTCTATCAACTTGCGCATCAGAGAGCAGACAATAATCATCCACTACACTGGTTTAGTCAATTAAAAACAATATTCAGACACACATATGAGCAGAAAACATTAAAGACTGAGAGAGCTGGGACATAGGGTACCTAACAAGGGTAAATCTTATGTCATGCATTCAGATGTCAGTCAGAAGAACATGAAATGAAATGGAAATAAACACAGAGATAAGAAAAACATCACCAACTGCTGTAGATCAGGATCCAATGAAAATTGCTTATCATGTTAAACACAACACCAATCAGGTACATCACTACCCAAAGCTTTTACATTCAGCCTGAATACATCATATTTCTCAGCCTGTCATACAACTATTACACAGGAAACTTGGCTCCGGACGAAAAATGCTTGCAATTCACTGATAATGCAACAACAACCATTACAATGTTTCTTGCTGTGCTTTATAGAAAAATATGATCCTAAGATCGACTGAGGAGGTAGGTGCCAATTAAATGTATCCTTAAACACAGTAATGAATGCAGGGCCGAGGCCCATCCTGCTTGATAATGCTGCAAATTTATTTTCGCTCACGCCGCATATTTATTTTCGCTCACCTCGTGTGAAAAATAGGCTCCGTTCTGCATTTGATTAGACATTTCGCTCTGTGGTACTCCATGCGATTTGAACAGAGCTCACCAAGTCGATGACGCAAGCCTAGAGCTTGCAATACCCAGGAACTTTAAACTCTGTTCATATACAAATGCATCAGATTAACTTTCCAATGAAACTCCATGAGTTGAGGCAATCTCAATTTATTATGCAAAAGCTTATCTTCCAATACCTTAAACTTTATAAATTAAACTCTTATTGAAATTAAATTTCAAACTTCAATGCATTCTCAACTCATTCAATCCAACATCAGTCCCACAAAACATTTAAATTCACTTCATCACACAAGGTTATTCATCTTCATTCCCAATGTTTCAACATTTTGAGATCATCGATTCTGCTATTCAACATTTGAACCAACCAATCAACATGCAAATATGAAATACGCCCTTGCCTTGTGCTCCTATATTAAAACTGAATCTGGCAATATACCATGTATCATTTCATGCATTATAATTTCATATGACACCATCATACCTCCGTTCTGCAAATATGAGATGCGCCCTTTTGATTTTAATCACTGACCTTTATTGACTTTCAACGCTGTTACATCTCTGCGCTAAAGGTTTAACTTACCCATTCGTATTCTTACAATAGTTTTCAGACCACGCTCTCAGATTCTGGAGTTCACCGGCAATCGAATCTTTCGATTCCACTGCACTCTGCAATTAAATTTCTTCAACCATCTGGCAATTTCTGCGTTTCCTCAGAAGCTAAAGTTCTATATCAATTACAACATGCACTGTTACAAAATCATTACAATTCGTTTGCGCCCAACTTGGAACAGATTTTTTTTGCAAATTATCAAACAGATTGGAACAGAACTCATCGTTCTCAACGCATTCACTGTTTTCTAGCAACTAACGAACTCAGTTTTATGATATATCCTTTTATTAACATTCAAATGGTTACTTATATCAGATCTGATCTATTCAGATCACCAACATTCATATCCAATTCCAACAATAAATGTGCATTATTGAACCAGATATCAGCGCCCTTTCCATTCTGCTTACCAATTTATAAATCGAATACCAGAATTCCATTCTTATCCAACGCATTCACTGGTGAATATTTATATGTTCTTTTTACCATTCACTGCAACAGCCCTTTTCGCAATTACAGTGATTTATAAATAGAAATTGAAACTGAGTTCTGCGCTCTTACCTTTAAACTCCGATGCTTAATTCTCATATGTCTCCACATACAGATCATCCAACCTCAAAAGTGCAATGGCATCAGGTACATCAAAACCAAACAATAAAGCGTGAACAAAATCAACACATTTTTGCAGATTACCAATTTCTGGGGTGTCTAACCGTGACTTCAATTAATCTTTACGTTCTTCAAATTCATCCGAATGTCAATTTCCATCCAACTTTTCTTCAGAGGCGTATATCTATGAGCTGGAACAGAGACCTTCCGAAACTCAGGCCGGCCACCAGACATTTCATAAGCTGTCAATGGTTCGAATTGTGGCTTCAGAGAAAAACGTTTCCTCATACAGCGTTCCAACGAAGGGTTATCGATTCCCACAATTCGATTCCAGCAAGTCTCTTACCACATACTTATCACTTCTTGATGATGAATTTCAATCATTCATAAAACTCTGCTAAGGCGCATGTTTTAATTCACAAATTGAACATTCTCAAACCACTATTAACATTCGAAATGTTTTAATTCACAAATTGAACATTCTCAAACCACTATTAACATTCGAAAGCTCACTTAGACAGAATTTAATCATACATAAGCCAGTCCATTAAGGCACATAATTCAAAATCACACTTTCATAAAAATTAACATACTTACAAACTGATATTCTTGACCAAATATTCAATGTTCTTGGTCCTTACAAATTGCCAGAGGCTTACAACCTTGGCTGTTCAAAACCAGCTTTCTACTACACTCTCACTCTCTCACAAACCTCAATGTGTTTTTCTCTCAACCCCTTCCTATTTATACAATTTAAAAAATGATCTAATTAAATGCTTTATCCCTTCAATTCCTCAACAAACCCCTAAATCTCTCAACATCCCTAAAAGAGAGATTTTTATCCCTAAGACTTAGAAACTAATTCCAACTTAGGCTCCCTCATTAATTCTAAATAATCTAGAAACTAATTTCTCTCACATTTACAATTTCTCACAAATAATTAATTAATCACTCAAAATAATATTAATATTTACATGAAGATTTAATATTTCTTCAAAACATGAAACCCCCTAGCTTAGGTAAAATACAATGTGTTTTTTCAGATGATGCCTCGCATCAACCGATAACTAGGTCTGGTTCTCATAAATTTTCCTAAGAGTGGTTTTGAATCATGGTCCAACGTAAAACTATTCTGAGTTATGGTGCGTGATAAAGTCATTGGGTGCCATGTACTCCGAAGAATAAGACATTCCGTCGATGGAAACCTAAATGTTACCTTTAACTGCGTCAGATCTTGATCGATCCTCTGTCCGTAATCCGCCGCTTTCCTCTTGAACGCACCGATTTAGGGCTCCAGATCTTCATTAACATGCCCTAACCTCTTTGTTCTGTGCTGATACTCTTTGCCGCTTCGTCTTTTCTGACAGGGTAGCTCAGGCTTTTAATGGCGCCGAAAGACTTCAGTGCTCGAAATCTATCCTCCGTCCTTGATGAAAATCCTCTTGGCCGCTTTATTTGACCATTTTATAACATTATCAACCCCTGGATTAAATATTGACAGCGCAGCTTGCCATGCAAAACCATGGCGGTCTTCAACCTTTGGAACCCCTGCAAAACAACAAACAGTGAGGAAAAACACGACAGTGGATGATGGCAGTGGCGGGAACAAAACGCGAACGTGAAAAACAACCATGCAGACGGAGGCTTGGGGAGAGAACACAAAAAAATGATGAACTGAGCTCTGGCGGAGAGTTAATGATTCAGAGAGCGAAAACATATGAAAAACATTAAAAAAAAAAACTTTGGGCGCTTTTACGGAGTGGAATGAGAGACTGTACGAGGATGCATGTGGTGCTGACGTGGCGAGACGAACAAAGGTGGATGGACGACGTGGCGTCCTGGGGATAGCGGGGTGGACGGTAGGTTAAACACCGCGTAGGTTTGAGGAGTGAGCGCCGTTGGATAGGGGCTTAAAGATCTGTCGGTCCATATTAATTCCGCCGGGCGTCCATCGACCGAACAGTAACGCGCGGGCGATGAGCGGTTTCATTTTCGTACAAGGGACGCGTGTCAGTTAATGAGTGGGATCGCTGGCTTTTGCGAAAAACCGCCTGTTGCAGATGGGCGGTGCGGGATTTACCAGCGGATTTGGGCTGATGACGTATGCAGGCGGTGTCCACCATCCCGGGCACGCTTCACGTCGTTGGATCAGATTTTAAACGGACGGTCAAGATCTGTTGGTCAGTCAAAATATATCAAAACCCGATAGCGCGTGTTAACAGAGGTTTTCAAAGGAATTTCGCACGAGGAGAGGTCTGAGGGGTTAAGCGCCCGGACGTTTAGCGAAGGGTCATGGCGCCAGGTTCTATGGAGGAGGAGGGGCGTGGGATTAAGGTTAAGGGGGCTCAGGCCTTCTTATATGGTTTTTCGGTATTTTTAAGCATTTTTGGGCCCAAGGGGGGGGGGAACGATAGGGAGATGGATAGTAGGGAAGGCCAAAACAGAGGCCAAAACAGGATTTAGAGAGGGTTTAGAGGGATAATGGGGAAATAAAGGGGAGTTCGACAAAGGGAGAAGGGGAAGGTGATTCTTGCAAAGGGATAAAGGGCAATAATGGGCCTTTTCTGGGAATGGATCAGCAGAGGAATTACATTTCAGGCGTAGTACCGAGAGGCTCCAAGGAGGATGAATTTTCAGGGGGAAAGGCATTCCTTGGAGGCTCCAGAACAATTCTAGCCCCCAGCTTGCTCGTCAAGAATTTCATAGGGGGGGCTAACAGATCTCAAAGGAGATCAACAATGAACAATGCAGTGGAGGACGACAACAGTGGGCCAGGGGTACTGAGACCATGGAATAAACCTCGCGCAGCTTCGTGGAGCGACAACCGTTGGATGGACTACTCCAGATCTAGCGGTTCACAACAATATCGCTGCGCATCCTGTACCGAACGATAACGCGCGATGGAGGGCAGTTTTGAAATCGTACACTGGGACATGCGGCAAGTGATGTATGGAATCACTAGCCGATCGGGAAATACCACCCTCCGAACAAACGTGGTGCGATAGAAACCGCCAGGTTTTGAACAGGCGCGTTGGCATGGGGACCACTGGCAGGTAAACTCTGATCCGTTAGATCTGCGGGAAATGAATGATTAAGATGAAATGATCGGCGATGAATGGGTTAAACGGTATTTGCTGCGGGGGCAACGATCGTCGTCTATTTTATTTAGATCAACAGTTGATACTGCGCTCGATAAACCTTTGTGATAGGTGCCTTTGGAGCTGGCGGGTGGTTCCAGCGCAGGGTTACGTGGAGGAAAAGGGCGCGGGGGCTATGGCCGAAGGGGCTAGGGCCCAAATATGAAAAACATAGTTTTGGTTAATTTTTAATGCATTTTCGGTCCAGCCAAGGGCAACGATAGGGACATAAGGGGGGTTTCATCACAAACAAAGGGCGTAGGAATGATTTAGGAGGGTATATAAGGTATAATTTAGAAAGGTTAGAAGGGAAATTGGACAAAGAGAAGAAGGGTTAAAATGGGGGTATTTGCAGGGGTACAAGGGGTAACAGTAGGCCTTTTGAGAAATGAATCAGCAGAGGGAATTCATATTAGGCATAGAACAAAGAGACTTCAAGGATGATGGGTTTTCAGGGGAAATTCATTCCTTGAAGGCTCCAAAACAATCTAGCCCCCAGCTTGCTTGTCAAGAATTTCATAGGGGGGCTAACAAAATGAATTACAGGATATGGTCAGACTCATTTCTTCTTTCTCTAGGGTTGGTTCCTGGTGTATATCCTCTTCTTTTGAAGTTTCTTATTCATTTTCTTCCTCCTCTTCACAATCTATGTAAAATATTTTTTTCTCAACACACTTATGACCTTTAGTGTATTTTCTATCACAACTGTAGCAAAGCCCTTTTGATATTTTTTCTTCCAATTGTTGTGGTGTCAACCTTGTAGGTTATGGAAGTCTAGGAGTAGCAACACTTCCATCCTTATAGATCTGAGTGGCAGGCTTCCTTGTCGCCATAATTTTACATTTAATTTTTCTTGCCAACCTGAATGCTTTCTCCAATGAATCAGGTTCCCAAAGGCGAACCTCATATTGGATGTTATCTTTTAAAGTCCCTATGAAGACATCAATCTTGTGTTCCTCTGGAATATCAGCGACCCTTATATTCAATTTTTGGAAGTCCTAAATGTACTTGACCATTGAACCATTTTGTTTGAGATTTATCAGTTGTCTAAAGAAGGTGTTGCTCTTTGTATCCTCATAATGTGCTATCATTTCCTCCGTAAAAATTGACCAAGTGAAATTTTTTTTTACGAGAGAAAAGCCATCGATACCATACAAATTTATTTTGTTCTAAATGTAAAGTTGCAATGCGTACCTTTTGTGTGTTTTGCACATTATGGAGATCAAAATATTGCTCCATCTGTAGTATCCATGTTATAGAATCCTTTCTATCAAACTTCCTCATATCCATCTTTGGAATATGGTGGGTCTTCCATCCAGCATTAGAGTTTATGAAATCACGATTAACATTTATTTTCTTCTCATCATAAGTTTCCTCTACTATCTTTTCTCCATTAGGAATAATTTATTGTATTAACTTTTTCAAACCTTCCTTCAAACCTTCCATGTCTGCTTTTAGATCATTCTTCATGTCTTCCATGTGGTCTTTCATTTTTTCGTCAATGTCATCCATCTTAGCTTTGATGCCATCCATCTTAGCTTCCATGCCATTCATCTTAGATTCCATTCCTTTCTTCAAACCATCCATCTTAGCTTCCATGCCTTTCTTCAAAACTTCCATTTCATTTTTTGATGTTATTTGCGAGAGTGAAATGTGGTGCACTTGCTCTTGTAATTTTGATATATCATGTTGCACTTATTCCTCTTCATGAGTCATAGTAGAGTATTCTAAGGGATTAATGGGTGTTGAATTCTTTTTAGGGGGAATTTTATAACCCAATGCTAATATCTATGCTTCAGTATGCCCTTGGAATCACTTCAAACTGATTTTTCAAACAAGACTTATGTGTTGAAAAGTGAACAAGAAATGTGTGTCTAATTTAGTTTTCTGTCAATTAAATTGGACAATAAAATGTAATCTTATCTCATAATCACCTGTAATAGTTAACTGAGTGTGATAAGCTCAGTTAGCTCATGAATTTTAGGTTGAGGGTTGGTGAGGCATGTAGAGTGATTCTATTAGTTATGCAGTTTGAGTTTCAGTTAGTGCATTAGTTTAACGCATGAGAAATCAGTTAACTCAATTTATTGAGTTAAAAATTAGTTGAACTAGTTGTAACTGTTTGTTGCACTAGTGAGAGGTCAAGTGAATTAAATTGGATTTAATTCACATGCAGTGATCTGTTATGCAACTGATGATTTACTATTAATAGATGCATACATGTCAGTTCCAGTGGAGACCCAGTTGAGACAAAGGTTAAAGGGATGTTAACTATCAGTTGTATCATTAGTATGTTGCCCACATGCAGTAAGACAACCATAGGATTTCCCATGAGAATTTCACAGTTTTGGAAGGTTGAATTTCCTAAATAATAGGATTTCATTCCACATGAATTGCGCAAGCAAGGCAGGCTTATTAGAGGCAGGAAATTGGCTAAGTGTTGGTTTACTTTGTCTGGATCAGTGTGAGATAGTTGTGAGAGTGCAAGAGACTCTTGTGACAAGAGTGAATTGTAATTGTTTCATGATTCCTTGGTGAATATACAATAGAATATAGAGGGGTTTTGAGCAGCAAGCTTTCCCCGGGAAAATATATGTGTTGTGGTTTGATTTGCTTCTTTCTTTACTTGTGATTGGCGACCGTGTTTATTTTCAGCAATTTATTTGTAGAAGGATTTAGTATCTTTCTTTAGCATATCGCATGATCAGATTGAATCCATTGATATACATACTTTTTGTATAATTTCTACATGGTATCGGAGCAGAGTAAATCACCATAGTGGAGAAGAAATTGAGTTTGTGATTGAATAGATTGCAAAAGTATTCTTTGGTGCGAAAGAATATCAAAATGGCTTTCAATGGCTTGATATTGGAGTATGCTGTCGAGGGCATCTCTAATTATATTGTGTTGAAATATGGGATGGAGGCAGTTCTGGAGGACAACAGGTTGAAAGAATTCATTGATAATGACATTCCCAAACCCACAGAAGCAAATGTCTCCCTTCTTGATGCTCGACAAAATAAGGTTTCAAAGACGAGGAGATTCTTACTGGAGGGAGAATGAGACCACATTGTCTCAAGTATCAATGACAAAGCGACTCCATATGCAATGTGGAAGGCTTTGACAGATCTGTTTTAGAGTAGCAGTGATCACAGAAAATTGGCACTGAAAGACAAGCTCAGGAAAATAAAAATGGAGAAAGGTGACACTATTCTGAAATATTTAACCAAGTTTGTCCAATGTCGTGATGAGCTTGGGAGCATCAGAATTACTGTCATTAATGATGACTTGGTGTGCCTAGATCTTCTAAGCCTTTCCAAGAGTTGGCATAGTTATCAAGACTCTTTCAATGGGAGGGAGAAGCTGCCAGATTGGGAGCGACTTTGGTCGGATTTGGTGCAAGAAGAATTCAGGCGGAATACCAGGGATGGATCTTCATCTAAGACGGACGATGAGGAAAATTGCGCCTTGGAAGGTAAGGCAAAGAAGGGGAATGGAAAGAAATCCTATTCCAAATCTGAGACTGACAAAGAAGGCAAGAAGCGTGACATGTCCAGAGTGAAGTGTTTCCAAATCCAACGAGCATGGAAATTATGCCACTAAATGTCCACAAAAGAATAAGAAAAATAAGGCTTCAGGATCTGCAGTTCGTGAGGCTTTGGCCTCGCAATTTGAGTTATACTTCTGGCTCATCGCATGCATGGTGTCAAGTGCGATGGGATCAGTGTGGTACTTGGATAATGGTGCATATTTCCACATGGCGAGAGATAAAGAACTTTTCAGTAGCTTGGAGGAGAAGGACCTCCAGATGCATATCGAAATGGGTGATGACAGGAGGTACAGTGCTACAGGATTGCTACAGTTACCTTCCAGAGACTTTAAGGTAAACCCTTCTTATTAAAATATGTAATGCATGTACCAGGCTTGAAAAATAATTTAGTTTCAGTTTCAATGTTGGAGGATAGAGGTTATGATGTGGTTTTCAGTGAAGGGAAATATTTTCTTCAACACAAAGCCATAGGAAAAACCAAGAAGATTTAGATTCGTGTCAAGAATATCTGGAAACTTGATGTAGATGGTTGTGCAACATTGATGGGCAAGGTAGACAAAGTGGTGAGCCGAGATGAGGGTGAGTTATGGAACAGGAAATTGGTCCATCTACACCACGGAGCCTTGAAGGTCATGGAACAGATTTCTATGGGGCTTCTAAAGGGTACCCTTGAGCAAATAGACACATGCAAGGGATGTACCATGGAGAAGTATGCAAAGGCCACTTTCACGAGAAGGAGAACCGAGCAGCAGAAATCCTTGAGAGAGTTCACTCAGGCGTGTGTATACCATTCTCTACAGCTTCAACATCAAAGCACATGCATTATGTGATCTTTGTTGATGATTTTTCTAGAAAGTGTTGGATCTAATTCATGCAAAAGAAAGATCAGACATTCTCAAAATTTTGTGAGTTCAAAGCACTGGTGGAGAAAGGTACAGGGAAGCATGTGAAGGCTCTTAGGAGTGACGATGGTGGTGAGTACATCTCCAATGAATTCAAGAACTTCTATAGAAAAGAAGGAATTCAGAGAGAGTTGATTGCACCTCATAACCCACAACAGAATTGGGTCGCAGAAAGAAAGAACAAAACAATTTTGGGTATGGCACGAACGATGTTGCATGATCAGGGCCTATAGTTGCATCTATGGGCAGAGGCATGCAACACAATGGTATTTGTGTAAAACTGTAGTCCTCATTAGATACCTGGCATGAGTACACCAAAAGAGGATTTTTATGGTAAGAAACCTAATGTTTCATATTTTAAAATTTTTGGCTCATCTATCTATTTCCATGTGACCAAATATTCTAGGAAGAATCTTGAACCAACAGCTGATATTGGGATATTTTTGGGGTGCACTGATACTCCCCACAAATATTAGGTGTATTTTCCAAACATCGGGATGACTATTGTGATATGGGATATAAAATTTGATGAGGAGAAAGCCATGTGATTGTCCCTTGAGAGAAAGCTTGATTTGCATGCAGATGAGGAACTCTTGGTTCCAAAGGATGAACCTCAAGATGTGGAGTAGCCACATGTAGAGGATCATGAAGTGGCGAAAAACACTCATGTAGAGCCATCCACCAGACATGGTAGAAGGCGCACTACGAAATATGATAGATTGAGACTTGATGCAGCAAAACATGTAGGAGCACCTACTTCACTACGCCGACAGAGACAGTCTCCAGACAGGTTTACTGGATACAGTGCAACAACCAATTTGGGTTGACGCCATGGTTGAGGAGTATGGCTCCATCGTCAAGAACAGTGCATGGCAAGTTGTCCCAAGACCAGTCAGGAAATCAGTGGTTGGATCTAGATGGATTTATAAGGTGAAGCAGGCTGCAGATAGGAGTGTGAAGAAGTACAAGGATATATTTTTAGCCTGAGGATTCTCACAAGTTGAGGGTATTGACTATGAGAATAATTTCACACCGGTTGCGGGGTACTCATCGATTAGATCTATCCTTGCACTTGCAACATAGATGGGGTCGCAGATACATCAATATGGATGTGAAAATTGTGTTTCTCAATGGAGATATTGAGGAAGAAGTGTACATAGAGCAGCTAGAAGGTTTTGAGATCTTTGACACTAAGTCGCATGTGTGTAGACTCAAGAGAGAAATTTATGGGCTAAAGCAAGCACCTCATGCTTGGCACAATATAATTCACGGATATTTCACTGAGTTGGGCTTCATGAAGAGTGAAGTGGATGCGAAACTGTACGAGATTGTGGTTGATGGTAAGCTCCTGATTATCGTACTTTATGTTGATGATGTAATTTTGACAGGTGACAAGTAGCTCATAATTTCCTGCAAGGAGGATCTTGCAAGAGAGTTTGAGATGAAGGACATGGGACTCCTTCACTATTTCCTCGTTTTGTTGATATGGCAGCGTGATGGTGAGCTATTTGTTTCTCAAGGCAAGTATGCCAAACATATTCTGAGAAAGTTTCACATGGAGAGTTGTAAACCCATGGAGACTCCTTTTCAAGGAAATTTGAGGAAGGAGGACGATAATTCAGGTGAGGTAGTGGATGCTACAATTTACAGGAAGCTTGTGGGTTCCTTGATGTACTTGGTGAACACCAGACTAGACATTTGCTACACAGTTAACCAGTTGATTCAAGTTATGGTTAAGCCAACCAAGCTCTTCTGGAAGGCGGGGAAGCATGTCTTGAGATATCTCAGGGGCACTACAAAGTATGGATTATGGTACAGAAAGACAGAGGGAGTGAAGCTTCAAGGCTTCACTGATGCAAATTGGGCAGGCAATCCATTAGATAGAAAGAGCACATCATGATGGATCTACAACATAGTATCGATAGCAGTTTCTTGGTACAACAGGAAGCAGAGATTGGTGGCACCCAGTTCAACAGAGGTAGAGTACATGGCAACAAGTCAGGCTGCATGTGAGGCCATCTAGATGAGGAAGGTTCTGGTTGGTTTGTTTGATCATCAAATGGATCCGAAGATGATACATTGTGTTAATCAGAGTTGCATTAAACTCTCGATTAATTTGGTATTCCATGATAGGTCCAAGCACATAGACATTCGGTAACACCATCTCAGATATTATGTTCAAAGGTGCATCATGTTACTTCAGTACATTCCCACAGAAGATCAGGATGTAGATATTCTATCGAAGGCACTCGCCAGGAGCAAATTCGAATACCATAGAGGCAGGATCGGGGTAGCTGATAATCCCTTTCTTGTTGAGAGGGAGTGTTGAAAATTCAACAAGAAATGTGTGTCTAATTTAATTTTCCCTTAATTAAATTGGATAATAAAATGTAATATTATCTCATAATTACTTGTAATAGTTAACTTAGTGTGATAAACTCAGTTAGCTGATGAATTTCGAGTTGAGGGTGGTTGGTGAGGCATGCAGAGTGATTTTATTAGTTATGGAGTTCGATTTGCAGTTAGTGCATTAGTTTAATGAATGAGAAATCAGTTAACTCAATTTATTGAGTTAAAATCAGTTGAACTAGTCGTAACTATTTGATGCACTAGTGAGAGGTCAAGTGAATAAAATCATATTTAATTCACATGCAGTGATCTGTCATGCAACTGATGATTTATTATTAATAGTTGCATGCATGTCAGTTCTAGTGGATACCCACTTTAGACAAAGGTTAAAGGGATGTTAAATATCATTTGTATCATTAGTAGGCTACCCACATGTAGTAAGACAACCATAGGATTTACCATGAACATTGTGTTGTTTTGGAAGGCTGAATTTCCTAAAGAATAGGGATTGCATTCCACATGAATTTTGCAAGCAAGGCAGGAAGATTAGAGATAGGGAATTGGATAAGTGTTGGTCGATTTTGTCCGGATTAGAGTGAGAAAGTTGTGAGAGTGCAGGAGACTCTTGTGAGAAGAGTGCATTGTAATTTTTCATGATTCCTTGGTGAATATACACTAGAAGATAGAGGCATTTTGAGTAGCAAGATTTCCCCGGGAAAATATGTGTTGCGGTTTGATTTGCTTCTTTCTTTGCTTGTTGTGATTGGCAACCATGTTTATTTTCTGCAATTGATTTGTAGAAGGATTCAGTATCTTTCTTTATCATATCGCATGATCGGATTGAATCCATTGATATACATATTGTTTGTATAATTTCTACATTGTGAAATTTGAAAAAAAAATACACACCATTTTCTTGCTTTCGAGGAGCTCAATATTGAAACTGAATTATCTCTATGATTTTAGATCTTCAATATCTGAAATTCGGTCCTGTAGTATCCCACTAAATCTTATTTTGAATTCCACAGGTCTGACCTGATTTGGATGCTTCAAGGAAAATTTATGTCTGATATACCACAATGACCTAATTATGGACTAGTTCAGTAGAGCGAACTTATACAACGTGCCATGTGTCAATATTTCCTCGTTCGGCTCTGAAATTTATACACAGGAAGCTACAGTCTATTTACTTTCGGCCAACTTTTACAAAATTCCAATCTAATGCTCAGAGAGAGAGAGTTATGCTGATTTTCTCAAGGTCACCTCTTTTAGATGAAATTCAGGAGCCTAAAAACCCTAACTTCCACAGATCATATCTCTGAAAATATTTCGAACCAAAATCTGAAATTTTACATGATGTTCCTTAGAATTTCAGCTTCTCGTGGTAAAAATTTCAGCTTCTTAATCTTCTAATAAAAAAACGTTATAGAGAAAATGCCACGATGGCCCGTTTGGAGCATCAAAACCCTAGAATCCAAAGCTATGATACCAAATGTTATGAAACCAACTTCAAAGTAGAAGAATAGAGAGATCAACACCTTAGAAATAAGCCACTTTGAGGGGGAAACCTTCTTTACATTACATAAATGAACAATTCTTTAATGATACAAATGAGAAAACCTCCTTTCTATATATAGGAGTCCATGGGGTCACAATATAATCCTAGTTGACCTAAAAATAATAATGTAAGGGCACAATAATAAAAATATGGGGTTACAGGGGTACAAAAATAACAATAATGGGGCTACACTAACAACAATAAGGGACTACACTAGTAATATAGGGACCTAACATCATCAGAATTTAAAATGATGAATCTCCTCCAATGATATGAGCAATGCACAGACCCTTGTACCATTACAGAAAGATCCATAATAAGAATAACAACAGGAATAACAACCCGTAATAAGAATAATAATATAGACTTACAAGAATAACAACCGATAACAACATAATTAAATAAAAATTAGTAACATTGATGTTGCACATAGTGAAAAAACTAGTGTTTTAAACTAGATTAGGACTGAAGTCCAAAGTTTAATTGTCCAAAACCCTCAGGGCTACAAAACTCCAAGTTTCCCCTATTTTAGTTTTCAACAAGTTGTGCTGCCTCTGCAAGGATTTTTACGTTGTCCTTCTTGGCATCTTCAATTCTTTTGATAATGTCTTATTTTAGAAGCTCATTAGCAACGTCTACAAGGATTTATTCAACTTGTATAGGCTCTTTTTTAGGAACAATGGAATTTTCTTGTATACATTTCTTCATGGCCATAGAAATACAATGTTCACCAACAATGTCTAAGGATCACGATTTTTGAAAGGAATTTGGGATAGTTTGAGTGGGAAAAATTTTGTTATTTATTTTCTGCCATGTTGAACATTCTTCATCAAAGCATAAATGCCAACCTGAATTAGTAAATTAATCCATAGTTTTTTATATTAATTTTGTAATTTGGTTACACACTTCATTTCAATTGTTTGATAGTCTATTTCCTTACAAACCATCATGTCAGGGACAAAAAGTGGTAAAGAATGTGGGGGTTCTTTGCAGCCATATATTCTTAGGTAATAGGAGTTTTCTTTAGTGAACCAATCACAAATTATTCCAATGGATTATTTTTCCTTTTTTAAAATCTGAGGAGGTTTAACATTGAAAATTACTTCTTAGATAGGAATAATAAAAATGTGACAAATTTGATAAAAGTGAATGAAGTAGTTCTCCTCCTAGAGCTTGTTATGGTATATGTGAATAGGGAGTGCTTCAATAGGTAACCACTTCCATCCCATAGTTGGAAAATAAGTGAAAAATAAAAGGGCATCCATAAAAAAAGGATGGCATATAGCAAGTGGGATTGAGTAGCGGTTCTAGAAAGTCGAGAAGAATTGTCATGCTTGGCTAGGTTATCAGATAGAATATTCATCCGATTGAAAGAATAACCTTTTGATGCCCTTTGAATAATGGGAACCTAATCTGGAGGAAAGTGTGTTACATATTTCTTTCCATAGAGTCTACAGATCATAGTAGAAATAAAGGCAAATGAAATATTTAAGGAAGAAGTAGGATATTCTCTAGAAGAGTCTTCTTTAAACTTGTGTTCATTAATAATCCACGCTTTAATTAAATCATGCATGATTCTTTTGAATTCAGCACATTCTTCTTGGATGAATTTGTTTATGAATTTAGTATTATATGTTAGCTTAGGCTCAAGAAACTTATACATAACCTCTAGGCCTTATAGGTGAGAGGAACCGACAATTGTGCCACAAGAAATACAATTTAGTCGCCTTCAACACATTCTTCTTGGATGATTTTGTTG
The DNA here is from genome assembly GCA_034641835.2 of Pinus albicaulis. Taxonomy (NCBI): domain Eukaryota; kingdom Viridiplantae; phylum Streptophyta; class Pinopsida; order Pinales; family Pinaceae; genus Pinus; species Pinus albicaulis. The sequence continues at coordinate 1,628,432,439 of CM076570.1, forward strand.
ATGAATTGAGTATTATATGTTAACTTAGGCTCAGGGAACTTATATATAACCTAGAGGTCTTCTAGGTGAGGGGAACCGATAATTGTGCCACAGGAAATGCAATTTAGTCACCTAGAGTTTTTTGCATGCTCTACTTCCCAGTGTATCATATTCGTGTGTGGTAAATCTTGGGTTGTGTGGAAAATTTGTGCATAAAAGACTTGCAACATTTTGGAAGGAGGTGTCTAAATTATATTTTTCTCCTTCTTCATCTATAAGAATCTCCACCACATTATCATGTAATTCTTCTTCAAAGAGTCTGTACATGCCATTCCATGAAGATATCCCAACATCCTTAGTGATTACTGCATGAATGTGTTAGGATTCCTTTCATCCACATCTTTGGGAGCTAGTTGAGGAGGTTTCTTCACCTGAGGTTTATTTTTAGATTTCTTTCCCATGCTTGATGTTCTCGCAGAACATGTTGAATGAACAGACTAAAACACGAAGGAAAACTAAATTAATGGCATAATTTAGAAATTCAAATCATTTTTTAGAATTATGAAACAAAGAAATTATGAAAAATAAGACTGAAATGAAAGCATTTAACTATTGAAAATCCATGACTACATGTAATACAATGTTGACATAATCCACGGATTGGCCCAAATTTAAAATTAAAAGACACACATTTATTTATGGAGGCACTCTTATTAACTAAAAACTTAAGAATTAATCATCTAACTAATTATCCACTAGTTTGTGATTAACCTTAATTCACATCACGAGAGTAATGGCGTGTTCGAGTAATTTTTTATAAGGAAGTCATGGTTGGACAAAGAAACAAATGTTATTGAACGAGAAAATTTATTGCCATTAACATATATAGGGATTGAAATAAGTTAATGTGGCATCGTCTAATAGGGGTGCATAAAAAAAAATCCTCAGACTGATTATCCATATCATCATGGAAATGATTCCCTCGCATGAAGTTAAGTTTTACCATTTAAAATGGCTAGTGTTTGTGATCTGATGGATACTACAAGATGGGAGGTTTCAAGGCATTTGATGGAGAAATATTTATCCCTTCATGCGATTTTGCGGAAGAGTAAACACTTAACAACTGAAATATGGGGTGTTATTGACATAAAAATTGATAGGAAGATACGTGATATGAAGGTAAATTATCCTTCACACCATGGAATGATTATGAAGTGAATGTTTAAGGATAAACCCTAAAGACAAGAGTTAGGATGATAAATTATCCATGAATTAGTGGGAAAAAAATTTGTCGCATCATGTTTTTTTTTTTTTTGAATAATTCTAAATCTATTGATATAACACATAATGGTACAAAAATGCCCCTGCTTCAGCTGAGAGAGCCTAATAGCATGGCTTGATGTTCAAAGAAAGCATGAATCTAGACTGCCCACTGAGGGGAAACTAGTCTCGAAGAAATTTGTCTTGCCACCCTCAGAGGGGAAACTGACATTAGGTTCAGATAGTTTAAAAAAAAAGACATATGAAAAGGACAATCTGCTCTTTCAGCAGAGGATAATTGAACATAAAAACAAAAAAAAACCCATGAAACCTGGGTTGAGGAGTCATGTTCCACCGAAGGCTATCCTGGCTACTTGTCATTGACTGGAGAGGGATTTTCCTCCACGATGTGACACTTGTAGCCTTCCCTGCTACCCTCTTCATCTGCAGTGGTAGCACTGGTGGCTTTGTCAGAGTTCTCCTTCATCTATTCCTGAGTCTTGTTGTCTCGAGCAATCTTCATCTGCATCTTGGAATCCTTGGCCTCATCTTTATGCAAAGGGGTGGGAGCAGAAGGGGGATGGGGATCAGCAGTAGAAGGGGGGTTGGGCAGGGGGATTCCTCCCTGAGGGTGACAGTGATGAAGGCTGTAATAACAGGCCTATCCATCATGCAATCAAAGTGAAACTCTACTCTTTGGGAGGTCTAGTGGAGGGGTGAGTGAGCGGACAGTGATGGAGCAGGGGAGACAATGGTGTGGGTAGCAGGAGGCACAAGAGACATCACATGGGGAGGCAGAGAGCTCGGGATGGAGCGTGCTTGCTCACCGAAGTGATTTCTACCTCTTTGGCTTCAGTTTTTCTTGAAATGGTCACACGAGAAGTCCTTAGAGGAGGAGTCTGTGCTGGGGGAGGGCTGGGAACGAATGGCTTAACCCCTGCTGCTCCCACGATGACATCTCATTCTGTGATGAAGCCTAGGCATGGTAGCGGAGAGGCGCACACAACGTCGACTGGGGGATGGGTGAGAGTGATGCTGCACAGAGGGACTAGGCGAGGCAGGCTGAAAACAGGGTTGGGGCTTCGAGAAGTAGAGCCTGCTTTGAGAAAAATGGAAATCCGTCACCATTTCAAGACAACAGAGAAGTAGACAATGCCTTCCAGTGTGCGTTCGAGCACTTGGCTTGGCACAGGCGGGAGGGCAAGAGCTTCTCTGCGAAGCTATGGACCTGCAAACAGAATGTTTGTCATGCGAGAAACTGGAGTCGATCTCCATTAAGAACCAGAAGGCATGCGCAAAGTGGCGACAGAGCAAATTGAAGGCACAGTTGGAGTGCAGGTTGGCTATAGTAATGGTGTAGTAAATGCAGCTGTGGGTGGCCATATGGCCACCCCACACCAATTCCATCGGGATGTGTCATGGGACGGGCGTCCCATCAACCTTGGCTGTCATCCGCATTTGGAGTTGTCGCATCATGTTACTTTTAATAATAAAGTGTTATATAGAGGATTGGGTACAATCACATTCAATGGCTAAGAAATTTTTGTCTCGGGTGTTAGGATATTCTGACACATAGGAAATAGTTAAGTATGACTTGGTCTAGCGTAGAGTTAGGTAAAGTGTGTTTTGTATAAATTATACAATATGCATGTATATCTTGGATTCAGCCGATCTAAAAATGTGCTACTGTTAAATACATAATCGCTTCTACAAATCTTTGTGGAATTTAAAACACAATCGCTAATTACAATATCATGAAGAAATATCAATCACACACAACACAGATAATTTACTGGGGAAAGCTTATAGCTAAAAACCCCACTATATTCTATTATATATTATATCATGGATCACAAAAAAAATACATACAAAGCTCTAATCCAAGAGCTCTCAATACATGAGCTAATTGTCTCATACTGTCATACAAAAATTGGCAAGTTCCTTAGCCAATTTACTGTCTCCAGACAACCTGCCTCCACTGTGCAATCCATGATGGTAAAGAACCCATGAATGATTGATTCTTGCCTGTCTTGACTACGCAATCCTCATAGGCACATCCAATGTGTGTGTGGTTGCATGTGTGCAACCGATAATGTCACAACTGATAGTCAATTGTCCCTTTCACCTACATCTCAACTAGATCTCCACTGGATCTGACATGCATGTAGTTAATAGTAGTAAATATTCAATTGCATGTGAGGCCACTGATTTTGAATTAATTAATAATTAATTCACTTGATCCCTCACTAGTGTATCTTTATTTACAACTAGCACAACTGAGTTTATCTCACTTAACTAAGTTAAACTACTTTACAACTTTCATAATTGCACTTCCAACTCTGTTACAACTTCGAACCACTCAGTTACAACTAAGTCCACTTTCATGTCCCAAAAACCAACCACTCAAATCGAAATTCCTATAGCTAACCGATTTTCCACTTCAGTTAACTATTTCCAAGTGCTCATTGAGAATAGATTATTGTTTATTGTCCAACTAATATTAAGGGATAATAATAGCCGACATGCATCTATAAATGGACATGCAATCTATAAATAGAACTTGCACATACATCTATAAATATAACTAATCTATAAATATATTTTTCTCATGCATCTATAAATAGAAATACACCTAAAAATAGCATGTGTGGGCCCCACCTAATGTAGGTGCTTAATTTTCACTAGGACCAAGGATGTTGTTTCCGGATGCCAATTTCACTCTTTCTTGTTACTAACTTCAACACTCCCTCTCAACAAGAAAGAAATGTCCTTGCATGTGACATGAAAATCCATGCATGTGACATGAAACCCTTGCATGCGACATGCAACTCCATGCATTTTCCATGCAACCTTTGCATGCAACACTTCTCTAGTGTTTCTAGTACTTGCAACCTTTGCATGCAACATGTCTGAAACTGAATAGCCTCCAAACAACTGAATCAATATAATGCATCTATCATCAGAGTCTTTTGACTTCTCCTTAGCTACTGCACATGTCTTCAGGAACCACTACATTGCTAACACCTGCATCCATGCACTCTGCACTTGCTGCCAACTCTGATCTGCACTCTAGTATCTGACACTGTCACTTTGATTTCATGTCCTTACGACATCTGATTGCATCAATCCAACTAATCCTACTACTGCTGCTCTGTGGGCTCCTTGTAGCCAGGTTCGATTCATGAGACCCACACCATCTCCATGAATCCCGCACAAAATTTATTCTTGGGATTATTCATGTATGTCACGCCACCTCTCACCTGGTGGTACAGCTACAAGCACTCCCTCTGCCCATCTGGCTCAAAATTTCTCTGCATGAGTGGTTTCTCCCACCCCATGATCCTCATATTGTGGCTGCTCCACATCCTAAGGTTCACTCTTACGTGCATGCAAATCCAACTCCCTTTTAAGGGTCAATTGCATGAAGTTTCTCACACTTCCCCATGGTTGGAAGCTCTGTAGAAATCACATCTACATCAAGTCTATAGAGATTCTTCACATGAATCCCAATATTCTTGACTTGCTTTGTGGCTTTATGCTGAAGGAAGGCTTTACCTTTACTAAATACCACATCATAGCCTTTATCTTCCAACATTGCAACTGAAACCAAATTTTTCGTTAAGCCTCGTACATGCATTACATATTTTAAAAAGAAGAGTTTACCTGAATTCCTTTGGAAAGAAACAATACCAATCCTGGTAGCACTATACCTTTTTTCATCACCCATTTCGAAATGCATCTGGAGGTCCTTCTCCTCCAAGCTACTGAAAATTTCTCTGTCTCCCATCATGTGGAAAGATGCCCCACTATCCAAGTTCCACATCAAACTCATTGCACTTGACACCATGCATGCAATAAGTGAGAAGTCAAGCTCAAATTGTGAGGCAAGGGCCTCACCAGCAATAGCTCCAACAACCATCTTGTTCTTCTTCTTTTGTGGAAAATTTGTGGCAATATGTCCATGCTCGTGACAGTGAAAACACTTCACTTTGGACATGTTGTGCTCCTTGTCATCTTCACTAACCTCTGATTTAGAATGGAATTTATTCCCCTTCCCCTTCTTCGTCTTGGAAGCCAAAGCAAAATCCTCTTCGTCATCATGCTTTGATGAAGAGCCATCTCTGGTGTTTTGCCTAAACTCCTCCTGCACCAGATCCGACCACAGTCGTTCTCAATCCGACAATTTTTCCCATCCGTTGAAAGAGTCTTCATAACTATGCCAAATTGTACGAAGTCCTAGGAGAGACAAACTCACCAAATCATCATCAATGACAGTTATTCCTACACTCCTAAGTTCATCCTAACATTGGACAAACTTTGTTAAGTATACCAGAATAGTGTCATTCTTTTCCATCTTGATATTTCTAAGTTTATCTTTGAGCGCAAATTTACTATGGTTGTCACTGCTTTGGAATAGATCCGTCAAAGCCTTCCACATAGCATATTGTGTGGCTTTCCCATGGAGGCTTGAGACAATATGGTCTTTTACCCCCTCCAATAGGATCCTCCTCGCCTTTGGCACTTTCTTTCACCATGCATCAAGATTAGCAACATTTGCAGCATCTGGCTTAGGAACGTCTTTTTCAATGAATTCCCTCAATCCATTGTCTTCGAGTGCTGCCTCCATCCTGTCCTTCCAAAAAATGTATTTTGAGCCACCCTCGAGTACATACTGTAACCTCAAGCCATTGAAAGCAATTTCAATCTTGAATCAGCTGTAGCACCAAGAAAGTCTTTCTACAAATTCAAATTATTTCCACCAACAAACTCAACTCCTGCTTCAAAATTGCAATTTCCTGTGCTTTGATACCATGTATAAATTATAAAATATGCATCTATATCTTGGATTCACCCAATCTAAAAAATTTCTACTGTTAAATACATAATCTCTTCTACAAATCTTTGCGGAATTTAAAACACAATTTCCAATTACAATATCATGAAGAAAGATCAATCACAAAAAACACAGATAATTTATCGGGGAAATTATAGCTAAAAACCCCACTATATTCTATTGTATATTATATCATGGATCATGAAGCAATTACATACAAATCTCTAATCCAAGAGCTTTCAGTACATGAGCTAATTGTCTCACACTGTCATACAAAAATTGGCAAGTTCCTTAGCCAATTTACTGTCTCCAGACATGTTGCCTCCACTATGAAATCCCTAATGGTAAAGAACCCTTGAATGCTTGATTCTTGCCTGCCTTGACTGTGCAGTCCTCATAGGCACATCCAATGTGTGTGTGGTTGCACGTGTGCAACTGATAATGTCACAATTGATAGTCAAATGTCCCTTTCACCTACATCTCAACTGGGTCTCCACTGGATTTGACATGCATGCAATTAATAGTAGTAAATATTCCGTTGCATGTGAGGCCACTGATTGTGAATTAATTAATAATTAATTCACTTGATCTCTCACTAGTGTATCTTTAGTTACAACTAGCACAACTGAGTTTAACTCACTTAACTGAGTTAAACTACTTTACAAATTTCATAACTGCACTTCCAACTCTGTTACAAATTCGAATCACTCAGTTACAACTAAGTCCACTTGCATGTCCCACCAACCAACCACTCAACTCAAAATTCCTATAGCTAATTGATTTTCCACTTAAGTTAATTATTTCCAAGTGCTCATTGAGAATATATTATTGTTGGTTGTCCAACTAATATTAATGGATAATAATAGTCGACATGCATCTATAAATAGACATGCAATCTATAAATAGAAATTTCACATACATCTATAAATAGACCTCATCTATAAATAAAATTTTCTCATGCATCTATAAATAGACATACACCTAAAAATAGCCTGTGTGGGCCCCACCTAGTGTAGGTGCTTAATTTTCACTAGGATCAAGGATGTTGTTTCTGGATGCCAATTTCAGTGTTTCTTGTTGCAAACTTCAACATGTTTCTTTACTATGTACTTTTGTAACTTATAATCTGACAGTCACTATATGTAGTGATTCGACGGTTCATTCTCTCCTTGGTATTACCGACACTTGATCTGCGGCTTAACACCCGATTGGTCCATGATATCTATTTAAAGAGCATGGAGGGTCATTTTTTTGGTGGTATTTTATGAGAGAAGATTATGTAAATTTTCTTTCTTTATATTAATAAATTTCCTGAAGTGGTTGTGTTGGCTCAGGCCGTGGACTGTTTCCCTCTTTGACGGTTCTAACCACGTTAAATATTGGTGTACTAATCTGTGATATGTTTGTGAGTGGTGACCTTTGGTGTTTGATCTAAGGAACGTACCCTGTAAATTCCTACATGGTATCAGAGCTATTTTGAGGGTCGCATCCATTGTTGATCCAAATTCGAAGATGGTTTGACTGCATGTGACTGCCGTTTTCCATATCTACTATTTCTGACCACTTTCAGGCCGAGAGAATTGCTCTGTTGTTTCCATAGCCTCTGTTCTAGTGAGCAACCCATTTCTTTTCATGTGAAAAGGTTTCCGGTTGCCCAAGTTATGTCATTTTATATCTAGAGGTATAAAGTATTTTTTTGCAGTTATATTTATTTATCCCTCTGTTTATTTTGGTTTATAGTCTTTTTTTATTACGGGATCTATAACCTCTTCTTTGGGTATGCTATTTTCTCTTTGTTGTGTGCGATCTAGCAAACCATAAATGAAAAGAAGAGATTTTTATGCTACGTATGCTCTTACCCCGCGGATTTGTGCGATCTCGAGAAATTAGAAATAACGAGAAAATATATAGCTACCGGGTGGACTAACTGGAAATCTAATGTTTTTCCGTAAGGCTTGTTTTCACTATGTTATCACTCATAATTTTTGAAACATCATTTGACAAAGTCCTAGAGGTTCATGTGTCAAAGGTAGGGTCATAGAATTCATTTTTCATTACTTTGTCAAGGAAAATTTTTAATTTTTCTTATTTAGCCTATCTTAAGGTCTAAACTCACCCTCATTAAAATCCTTCCATGTCACATCAGTCATTATTTTTCATTTCCCAAGTTTATAACACCAAAAATTCATTTTAGCCAAGAATCCACACTTTCGTAGCGAAATACATAGAGAAAATGCACTTTTCGCTACGAAATTGCTAATACTTTCATAGCGAAAATGCCTAGAATTACACTAAGCATGCTACGAAAGTAAGGATTCCTGTCTGTCATGTAAAAACAACTGTTAGGTGTCAGTTCATGATTAGAGGATATAGGGTGGAGGTTATTCAAGTCTTTTATGGTTAATTCAAAGGTACATAACCATGTATGAGATCATCATTACCCTTTTGGCATGTGTGTGTCATGAATAAGCATGAACTTTCATTTAAAACAAAAAAACTTATCCTAAGCTACTATTTGTCACTCAATGTCCATTCTTGCATGTGAGACATCTCAATGTAATTTTTTGAGAGCTGCTTCATCACACCAAGCAGCTTGCTATCCAATTTGGCTTTACAAGTGTCACCTTTTTAAGAGGGCAGCTTGGTTATAAAAGGAGATGGTCATGTACAAGAAAGCACACAAAGGAGGCTCTGTGGATAAGATAGAAGCTCATGGACCTTAAGATATTCATGGAGGACCCTAGCTTTGTTGAAGCATACTTCAGTTCAAGTTGTTTGAATTTCTGCTTGAGCTAACAAGGAAATTGTTGTGTTTTTGAACTGTTTGAGCAGTAAGTTTAAGGAGAAGATTATGGATGAACATAGATGAATTTGGAAACAATTAGAGAATTTATTGTCAATTATAGGACAAGGGAAAATAACCTCTCTAATTTTTCTCACAAGTGTTATCAGTTGGGAGATACAAGGATTTCTTTGAGCCCTATTTTCAGAAAACTGAGTTTTCCTATTTTACACATGTTTTTCAAATGCAGGTTCTAGACAGCTGGAGATGGTTTTCAAAAACCTAAGAGAGGTTTTTCTTCATACCATTATTATTGACAAAAAAATCCTCCAATTTTTCAAAATACATCATGGATTCAGAGATATAAGCTCTGTTCTAAGACCTAATTTTCAGAAAAAACAGGAAAAATCTGCAAAGTGGTTTTAAATATGAAAGGTGACATGGATTGTGTTCCTCATTAGTTTGATGAGGTCCATAACATGCAGAGGGGTTCATGTCATGTTGAAGACAAATTCAAATACCTCCAAGAGCAATGCTTAGAACTAATCCATGAGGAACTTGAGAAGAAAGGCCTAAAAGTGATAGTAGTTGAGGAGCCAATAGCTCAACTCATCATCAATGAGGAAGAAACACCTCAATACCCCTAGTTTGAGCTAGTTTATGTTTTTAAAGGTCAATGGAATTTTAGAAAAAAAAAAATTACACTTGGAAAGTATATTTTTGAAGCTAGACAAAAATATGGAAAAAACACAGTTTTCAGCAGTTTCGTAGTGTTTCCTAGGCTTGAAGCCAGGAAAACGCTATGAAAACATTGTAGCTTTCTTTTTGCATTATGAACCATTTTCAGAAGCTTCTAAAGGGTGAAATTGATATGGATATGGAAGAGGTGTCTAAGCATGATGAATACAATACCAAAGGAAAGAGACAAATATTTTGATGGAAAAAGGCATTTTTGTAACGCTACAAAACTGTCATACTTTTGTAGCGTGCTGTTTTGGAGCTTTTTGAGCTAGTTTTTGTGAAGTTATGGACAGATGGATAATTTAAAAGGTTAAAAGCACTCATCCAGCATTCATACAAGACTTAAATACCACTAAATGAAGGCAAACAATCATCCAAATCATTCGTTGAAGATAAGGACTAGTCTTCCTAAAAAGCAGGGTTTTGTTTTCAGTTTTGGAGGAGGCTAATTAAGATGTAATGTAGTGATGAGTTCCATTTCAGCCTATTCAAACATGTGAAAAATTATTTGTCAAAGATGTAACTGTTTTTAGAGATAAGGAAGTTGATGTAATAAGTAACAGTTTGAGTCCTATTAGGAAAAGGATTGTTTCATAGTTTAGCTTTCATTTTAGTAGTAAAGCACATGTTTTCTTGTTTTGAAAGTCGTCATTAGGAAAAGTTTGATGAATCTAGCCAAGAGGCAGATCATCTCTCATGTAAAAATTCTATTAAACGGTAGATATTTGAATTTGTAAAGGTTTGGAGGTTTTGTGGCAATACTGCAGCTTTATGTAAATTTGACTATTTTCAGTAATACAGAAGACTTGTTTCTTAACCAACCTAAGATTCTGATTAAGTTTTTAGTGTTTATCTGATCTATATTCTCTATGTGTACCATTTGCAGTGGTTTTCATCTTTAATATTTAGAATTCATTCATGTAATGCTCTAACTTCCTTTATAGATGAATTGACTATGTTATTTCATGTTCCATGTGTGCTTACTTTGCTAAAAAATCTTACCAACCTCAGCTTCCATGTCAGGTGAAATTACTACTGAATCACTGAACTTGTTGACTCCATAAGCCCAATGTTTTCAAACTTATACTCTTTTCAACCTATATACATCACAAGCAAGTTGTTTTCCAAATACAGTTACCCATCTAGATTATCTTTATCCAATATCATTAACCCCATTGAGAGATCCCTCTCAAATTGAAGAGGCTAAGCTTCAGTTGCAAGATTGGTTTGAAACAGTTACATGAAGTTGTTTGATTAGCAACCTATCAAGTGCAATTTTGTGATAACACACTACAAGGAAAAGACCCTCTAGCGGAGGTTATAACAGAGGTTTTTAGTGTTATAAATCTGGCCAAAATTGTCAAAAAAAACATTTGCTACAACATCTGTTTTCAGTCATAGAGGCTTTGGCAGAGCTTCTAACAGAATTTCAACACAACTAAAAAAACTAGGTGGCCAGAGGTTATTACAGATGTTTTTTCGATTGGTGCACTATTTAGGTGTAAACGCACTGGTGCATTTTATAGTAAATGCATCGGTCCTACAAGCCTACCAAGCACCGGGATGGGTAACAAATAAAGGATGCCCCGTGTACAAATTATACAACAAGCATGTATATCTTGGATTCACCCAATCTAACAATGTTCTAAAGTTAAATATTGAATCTCTTCTACAAATATTTTGCGGAATTAAAAACACAATCGCTAATCATATGAACATGAAGAAAGATCAATCACACACAACATAGATAATTTACTGGGGAAAGCTTAAAGCTAAAAACCCTACTATCTTCTGTTGTATATTAAGCATGTATCATGAAACAATTACATACAAAAATATTCTCACAAGATCCCTTAGTACATCAGCTAATTGTCTCACACTGATGTAAAACTAACCAACACAGCCAATTCTCAGCCTCTAGACTGCTTGCCTTGCTTGCGGAATCCCTGATGGTAATGATCCCTAAAAGATAGGAATTATTGCCTGCCTTAACTACGCAAGTATCATGGGCACTGAAATGGGTGTTTGCCTGCATGTGTGCAAGAAGATAATCCTACAACTGATATTCAACCTCCCATTCACCAAGAACTCGACTGGGTCTCCACTAGATATGACATGCATGCAACTAATAATAGTAAATCCTCAATTGCATGTGAGATCAGTGATTGTGAATTAATTAATATTTAATTTACTGAATCTCTCACTAATGTATCTTCAGTTACAACTAGCACAACTGAGTTTAACTCACTTAACTGAGTTAAACTGTTTACAACTTGCACCAAATCATGCACCACTGCACTTCGAACTCTGTTACAACTATAATTACTCTGCATGTCCCACTAACCAACCTCTAACTCGAAATCCACTAGCTAAATGAATTTACCACTTTCATTTAACTCATTCAATTCCACATTGAGAATAGGTTACAATTTAATGTCCATCTAAATTAAGGAATAATAAAAATAGACATGCACCCAAAAATAGCACTGTGGGCCCCACCCTAGTCTGGGTGCTTAATGCAACTAGGTGCTAAATGAAACTAGGTGCTTACTGCACTAGGTGTGGGTGTTGAATCTTCTTGTTGAATGTCAACACTCCCTCTCAACAAGAAAGGGATTATCATTCACCCCGATCCTATCTCTATGGTATTCGAATTTGCTCGTGGTGAGTGCCTTCATCAGAATATCTACATCGTGATCTTTAGTTGGAATGTACTGAAGCAACATGATCCTCCTATGCACACAATCTCTAAGATGATGGTACCAAATATCTATATGCTTCGACCTATCATGAAACACATGATTAATCGAGAGTTTAATTCAACTCTGATTATCACAATGAATCACTATCGGATCCATCTAAGAACCAAACAAACCAACCAAGATCTTTCTCATCCAGATAGCCTCACATGCAGCTTGAATTACTACCATGTATTCTGTTCCTCTGAACTGAGTGCCACGGATCCTTGTTTCCTACTGTACCAGGAAATTGATGCTAATCCAATGCTAAAGATCCCCCTTGATGTGCTCTTTCTGTCCGATGGACTTCCAGCCCAATCTGCATTTGTGAAGCCATGCAACTTCACTACATCCGTCCTTCTGTACCATAGAACATACTCTGATGTGCCACTCAGGTATCTCAGGACATGCTTCCCCACCTTCCAAAAGAGCTTGGTAGGCTTAAAAATAGCTTGAATCAGCTGGTTAACTACATTGAAAATGTCTGGTCTCATTTTCACTAGATACATTAGTGAACCCGCTAACTGTCGATAGATAGTAGCATCCACTACCTCTCCAAAAGTAGCATCTTATTTCCTCTAGTTTCCCAGAAGAGGAGCATCCATGTGTTTGCATCTCTCCATGTTAAACTTACCCAGTATCTCCTTTGCATACTTGCCTTGAGACACAAAAATTTCACCATCTTGCAGCCATATTTCCAATCCAAGGAAATAATGGAGTCCCATGTCCTTCATTTCGAACTCCCTTGCAAGATCCTCCTTGCATGAGTGTATCAGCTGCTCATCACCAGTCAAAATTAAATCATCTACATAAAGAAAAATGATCAATATCTTACCCTCAACCATAATCTGGTACATGTTTGCATCTACTTCACTTTTGGTCAATCCCAGTCCGGTGAAATAAATGTCTATCTGAGTGTACCAAGCATGGGGTGCTTGCTTCAGCCCATACAACGCTCTTTTGAGTCAGCACAAATACGACTCGTTGTTGAAGATTATGAAACCTTCAGGTTGCTCTATGTACACCTCTTCCTCAATGATCCCATTGAGAAACGTAGTTTTCACATCCATATGATGAATGCACCAGCCGATTTGCACTAAGAGTGCAAGGATGGATCTTATGGAAGAGCACCTTGCGACAGGCACAAAAGTATCATCATAATATATCCCCTCGATCTGCGAGAAGCCTCAAGCCCCAAATCTGGTCTTGTATTTCTCCACACTCCCATCAACAGCTTGCTTTACCTTTTAGAACCATCTCAAACCCACCACTGATTTGTTGATCGGCCTTGGCACAATTTCCCATGCACTGTTTTTGACAATGGAGTCATACTCCTCCACCATTGCATCAACCCAAGTAGGTTGCTACATTGCTTCCTGAAATGAATATGGTTCAGTCACAATACATTTGCTCATAAGAGCCATGTATCCAGTAAATCGATTAGGAGACTATCTTTGTCTGCACTGTGAAGTAGGGGCTCCTACATTTTGTGTAGCATCAAGTCTCAGCCTATCAGCTTTCGTGGTGCGCCTTATGCCATTTCTGATGAATGGCTCTACATGAGTTATTTCCTCCACTCCATGAACCTCATCATGTGGCTGATCCACATCCTAAGACTCATCCTTGGGAACCAGCAGTTCCTCCTCTGCATGCAAGTCCAACTCCCTCTCAAGGGACAACCACATGGCTTTCCCCTCATCAAATTTTATATCTTGTCGCACAACAGTCATTCTGTTGTTTGGAAAATACATACGATAATTATGGGTTGTTTCTGTGTACCCAAAAAAAATCCCAACCTCAGTTGTTGGTTCTAGCTTCTTCTTGGCATCCTTGGTCACATGCACATAAACAGATGATTCAAAAATCTTAAAGTGTGAAACATCGGGTTTCTTACCAGTGAAAGCCTCTTCAGGTGTACTCATGCCAAGTACTCTATGAGGACAACGGTTTTTCACATAAACCGCAGCATTGCATGCTTCCACACACGAATAGATTGGTAGGCACTGATCATGCAACATTGCTCATGCTGCACCCATGATCATTTTTGTCTTCCTCTCCACGACCCCATTTTTCTGTGGGTTATGAGGCGCTATGAGTTCTCTTTGAATTCCTTCTTTGCTACAGAATTTATTGAATTCATTAGAGATGTATTCTCCACTTTTATCTCTCCTAAGGGCCTTCACTTGCTTCCTCGACTCTTTCTCCACCAATTCCTTAAACTCACAGAACTTATAGAATGTTTGATCTTTATTTTTCATGATGAAGATCCAACATTTACGAGAAAATTCATCAACAATGATTACATAGTACTTATGTTTTGCTGTTGAAGCAACCGAGAATGGTCCACACACATCTGTGTGAACTCTCTCAAGGAGCCTCGAAGCCCGGTTCTCATTCTCATGAAAGGTGGACTTTACATACTTCCCCATGGTGCAACCCTTACACTGATCTAATTGAGTACGTGTTCCCAATGGAATTCCAGTAGAAATTCGTTGAATGACTTTCAAGCCTCCATGATGAAGATGGCCCAATCGCCTGTGCCATAATTCGCCCTCATCCTGGCTCACCACTTTTTCTGCCTTGCCCATCATGGCAGCGTAGCCATCTACCTGCAGCTTTTAGAGATTCTTAACTCAACTCCCTATCCTCTTGGCTTGACCCATTGTTTTATATCGTAGGAAAGCTTTTCCATCACTAAAAGTAACGCCATAGGCTCTGTCTGCCAACATTGCGACTAAGACAAAAAATTTCTTCAAACTTGGTACATGCATTACATATTTTAATTGAAATGGTTTACCTGAATCCCTCTGAAAGGTAATGGTACCAATCCTAGTAGCACTGTACCATTCATCGTCACCCATCTCAATATGCATCTAGAGATCTTTCTCCTCCAAGTCACTAAAAATTTGCTTATCTCCCATCATGTGAAAGGAAGCGCCACTATCCAAATACCACACATATCCCAACGCACTTGACACCATGCATGTGATCAATGAGAATTCAAGCTCAAATTGTGAGGCAAGGTCCTCACCAGCTGCAGATCTAGCAGGCTTCTTGTTCTTTTTCTTTTGTGGACAACTAGTAGCAAAATTCCCATGTTCATGACAGTGAAAACACTTCACCTTGGACATGTCCTGCTTCTTGCCTTTGGACTCATGTTTTGAATGGAATTTATTCCCCTTCCCTTTCCTCACCTTGGTAGCCAAAGCACAATCCTCTTCATCCTCATTCTTATATGAAGATCAATCTCTGGTGTTCTGTCTGAACTCCTCCTACACCAAATCCGACCACAGTCGTTCCCAATCTGACAATTTTCTCTTCTGTTGACAGAGTCTTGATAACTGTGCCAACTCTTAGGAATTCCTAGGAGAGCCAAGCTCACCAAATCATCATCAACGACTGTTATTCCCACACTCCCCGGTTCATCTTGACACTGGACAAAATTTGTGAGATATTTTGGAATGGTGTCGCCCTTTTCCATCTTGATCTTCCTGAGTTGATCTTTGAGCGCTAATTTCCTATGGCCGCTGCTACTTTGGAAGAGATCTGTCAAAGCCATCCACATAGCATATGGTGTGGCTTTCCCATGGAGGCTTGAGATAATGTGGTCTTGTACTCCCTCCAACAAGATCCTCCTCGCCTTTGCCACTTTCTTTTGCCATGCATCAAGATTTGCAGCATTTGCAGCATCGGGCTTAGGAACATCTTTTTCAAGGAATTCCTTTAACCCATTATCTTCGAATAATGCCTCCATCCTACCCTTCCAAGAAATGTAGTTTGAGCTTCCCTCAAGTGAATACTCTAACCTCAAGCCATTGGAAGCCATTTCGATCTTGAATCAGCTATAGCACCAAGAAAGTCTTTCTGCAAATTCGAATTCTATCCAGTCAAAAACTCAGCTCCTGCTTCACTTCTGCAATTTCCTATGCTCTGATACCATGTAGAAATTATACAACAAGCATGTATATCTTGGATTCACCTGATCTAAAAATATGCTAAAGTTAAATACTGAATCGCTTCTACAAATATTTTGCAGAATTAAAAACACAATCGCTAATCACATGAACATGAAGAAAGATCAATCACACACAACACATATAATTTCTTGGGGAAAGCTTACAGATAAAAACCCCACTATATTTGATTGTATATTAAGCATGGATCATGAAACAATTACATACAAAACTCTTCTCACAATATCCCTCATTACATCAGCTAATTTCTCACACTGTCATATGCCAAACTGACCAACACATAGCCAATTCTCAACCTCCAGACAGCCTACCTTGCTTGCGCAATCCGTGGTGGTAAAGATCCATAAAAGATAGGAATTATTGTCTGCCTTGATTGTACAAGTATCGTGGGAATTCTAATGTGTGTTTTCCTGCATGTGTGCAAGCAGATTATCCTACAACTGATAGTAAACGTCCCTTTCACCTAGAACTCAACTCCGTCTCCACTAGATCTGACATGCATGCAACTAATAATAGTAAATCCTCAGTTGAATGTGAGATCACTGATTGTGAATTAATTAATATTTAATTCACCGAATATATCACTAGCGTATCTTCAGTTACAACTAGCATAACTGAGTTTAACTCACTTAACTAAGTTAAACTGTTTAAAACTTGCATCAACTCATGCACCACTGCACTTCAAACTCTGTTACAACTAGAATTACTTTGCATGTCCCACCAACCAACCTCTAACTCAAAATCCACTAGCTAATTGAATTTATCACTTTTATTTAACTCATTCAAATCCACATTGAAAATAAATTACAGTTTAATATCCATCTCAATTAAGGGATAATAAAAATAGACATCCACCCAAAAATAGCACTGTGGGCCCCACCCTAGTCTGGGTGCTTAATGAATTAGGTGTGGGTGATGAATCTTCTTTTTGAATCTCAACACCCTGGGACGTTTAGAAACGTCCCAGTGTGTGTCATCCAGACGGTCGCCCCAAGGCAGTCGAAGGCGCATGCACCGGGTCGTAAAGGTCTAAAACCACACCGGGTGCACTGTAGGTGATACAATGCACCGGGCCATTCTAATTGGTATTGGGATTTGTGCGGTGCCCATAGGTCATATCAACTGTTGGAAATAATGAGAGGGGGGCAGGTGAATCAGTATTCCTTTCAATTATAGCATTAGTTAATCTTCAATTATTATCAATGTTTGTACAATGATAGCAGCAAACAAGAGGAACACAAATGCACACAATTTTTAAGGTGGAAACCCACTATGGGACAAAAACCACCTAATGTTTTTCTAATAATTCTTTAATATTCAAGTCCAATTGAAAATAAAGCTCCAACTTCCTAGAATCTAGAAAAGCATTCTTCTCCAGCTCCCACTGGATGGATGCTCCAACGCCCGAGATTCTTCAGTAGTCAACTAAATGGATGCCCCAACACCCAGTGAGCTACAACTCACCCTCGCACCACCCTACCACCCAATAGAAGAATAAAAGAAGAATGGACTCCCGTACCAGGGAAAATGGTCCACTTTACAATGATATAGAATGATGTAGAAGAAGAATATATACTAGACCATAACCCCAACTTTAACACAACCACCTAACGATGATCCTAGACCTCCCAACACTGCCTCTTCAACCCTTGGTAGATAGATACTAGTACAATTTGTACAATAATGTATTTACAATGACTAAGTACAATGATAACTTTACAATGATTGTATGCAGTGCTGCTCACTTGAAGACTTCATATGATGAACTTCTTGCTATTGTTATGCACCTTGGTTGCTGCTCTTATCATGCTACCCTCTGCTGCACCTTGCTTTGCTTTTCTTCCATAGAAATTCTAGTCCTTTGCAACCCTTGACAACACATGATCTAGCTTTTTCTTGCCTTCTAGGAGCTTGATATTGAATCTGGTGTATCTCTGTTATTTCAGATCCTTAATATCTGATTTTTGGTCCTATAGTAGTCCTCTAAGTCATATTTCCAATGGCACAGGTCTGACCCAATTTGGATTCTTCAAGGGAGAGTTATACCCAATCTCTCACAATGCCCTAATTATGGACTATTTCAGCAGAGCACAATTTTATGGTGTGCCACGTGTCACTGTTTCTTCATGTGGCTTTGAAATTGATACTCTCTTTCGCTCCCACTATGCACTATCTCACATTCTACAAACACCTAATCCAATATCCTCAAAGAGAGTTATGACACCTTGTCAAGGTCATCTTTAGATGAATTTATTCTAAAAGTCACATTTCCACAAGATTATATCTCCAAACATATTTGACCTTTGATCCTTCAATTTTACAACACTTCAGATCTGGCTGAAAAATTCATCTTCTAAACCTCATAAAAATTTTAAGAGTTGATAATTCCACGATGACTCCGTTTCGTATGGCCAAATCTCTTGCCTAAGGAGGAAATGAAGATCACAATTTATATAAAAACTTAAGTTGAGAGGGCCTTCAACAAGTGAACGTGGGAAGGATTTTAGGAGCTTAAAAAAATATTAATTATGACTTTTCAATGACCCATGCCCCAACCCCATGGGGTTTTAGCCCACTAACTGGGGGTACAAACTTCAAACATGAATATCTCTCAAACCGTGAAGAATTACATGGAGTGCCATATATAAACGGAAACATCTCGACAAGTAGAAGCCATAAAAAGAATTATTGACCCAGAATATATTAATTTTGTAGGTCAAAATTCCCATGCAATATTGGGTTAGCCCTTGGTGCTGCTTGGGTTGACATCAATGACAACCACTGATCAACAATCTCCCCCTTTGGCATTGATGGCAACACAAGTACTTCCCCTGCGATCATGACACCTCTTCCTACAACATTCTCTCCCCCTTTGACATCAATGGCAAAGGGTAACTCCCCCTGAAACACAACCATCCTGCGGACCTGTACACACTTCCACTCCCCCTGACACACAAACATCCTGCAGACCTATAATCTACTTCCACTCCCCCTTTATATTATGAAAAAGGAAAATCTAATGAGAACTTCGGAGAATCCCAACCTTCTGGCGAAGACATTCCAATGCTGGTGAATATTTAATATGTGATTCTTTTAGTGCTGCTTGGAATCTTACTACTTGTCCAACTGCTTGCATAACATCTGGTCGGGAGGCTATTACATATAGAAGACTACTAATCATAGATATGTACAACCTGTGATCCACATCCTTAGATGAGTTGTCTATGCTCAATTTGCAACCTGTTACCATTGGAGTAAGGATGGGTTTTCAATCTTCCATTTTAAATTTCTTGAGCATTTCCTTAATGTGCTTGGCTTGACATATAAATATTTCTTTCTCTTGCTAAGATATTTGAAGCCCTAAGAAGTATGTCAGCTCACCAAGTAAAGACATCTCAAAATCACTTTGCACCTTTGTAGCAAACTTCTTACTTAGTAGATCATCATTGCTACCAATTATTGTATCATCCTCTTTTGCTATTAGACATGCTTTAGTTGCTTCATCCAAAACATATATGTCGTTTGGAGCTCGACTTGCTGTAGCCACAATTTCACTATACACGCCTTTCCTGATTTCACATTTCATGGAGTTGAATAGTATTGTGTGTCCTTGATCACACATTTGTCCAACACTAAGAAGATTGTGATTCATGTTTTCAACCAATAGAACATTCTTGGCTAGAGCATATCTGCTTCTGAGAGTGAAAGTACCTAATGCTATAGCATTTGAAGATCCATCATTTCCAAAGGACACGGTTCCATCCTTCTTCTCTTTCAGAGATACAAATTTATTTCTATCTCTAGTCATATGCGTTGAGCAACTGCTATCAATATACCACACATCTTTTTTCTTTTGAACCTTGAAAGCAAGAGCACAATTATCATTCTTCTTCTTCTTCCATGTTCGTTTGTTCTGTGGCTTCGAAGATTCTTCTAGAGAATTTTCAAGTCTGCAGTCTTTGGATATGTGTCCAAAGTTTCGACATTTGTAACATTCAATATTATTTCTTAAATGTTCAAATCTATTGATGTTTCTCTGAGCCTTGGGAGGTACATATTTGATAGATCTCATGGAATTGTATTCATTCATAGGGTACGTGCGACATTCTACAAATTTATGACCAAATTTTCCACATGAATAACAGTAGCCATAAAAAATATGTTGGTACCTGGATGGAAATTTTCATTGAGGAACTGTCTTCCAAGGCTGTTCTTGCGAATCTTGTCCAATGAAGTCTACATGCATGTCAGATCTCATAGGTTCATTGTATTTTGTTGTAGAAGGTCATGCTTCTTCTTCTTTGTAACTGAAGCCAGTTCTGTCATTGTAAGATCGTTGATTGTTGATGAGTTCTTCCAATGCCCTTGAGCTGTTGGCATAGTTTTGGACAGTTTTTCCCTTCTTCACTTCCTTACGTAGCGAGACTACTTCGGCTTCTAATGCTTCCCTTTCTTAGTTGCTTTCTTTCAACTTCTTTTGAAGTGACTCTTCAATACATTTGTGTTCTTCAACCTCAATTTTGAGACCGTGAACTTGTTCTTCAAGATTATTAGAACGGATCTTCTCAGCATTGAGCTCTTTTATAAGCTTGAATGCCTCCTCAAAAAAAATTTCTATGGTCAACCCTTCTTCTTCATTGTTTGATAATTCTTGTTTATTGTGCTTGGCCATAAACAATACTTTCTCATTGGCTTCTTCTTTGCTGTCACTTTCTTCATCAGATGATGAGCTATCTTCTTTAGAGAGAAAGTTCCTTTGGGATCCTTTCTTTTTTCCTTGCTTGTTGAATTTCTTAAAGCCTTTCTTTCCTTTTGAGTTTCCATCACTTTTGTTCAGACATTTTGCTATGAAATGCCCAACCTCACCACAACCAAAACATATAAATGGAAGCTTACCTTTGAATTTTCCCTTACCAAGTTTTAGTTTTCTCATAAAGTAAGCATATTCTTCATCTGGAAGACCTTCTCCATCATCTCCCTTTTCTTCACACTTTCAGGTGCATGTCATTTCAATTGAAGGTTGTTTGTCCTTATTGGTTTGCTTAGATGCAAGGAACGCAATTTCTAGATTTGAAGTACCCTTTTATTTATCAAGTCTCATTTCATATGCTATGAGAACTCCATGCAATTCTTCCTGGTTGAGTTTGTCCAAATTTGCACTGTATTCTAAGACCGATACCATTGGGTTGAATCTCCCTGGTAACTTTCTAAGAATCTTCCGTATAATGGTCTTCTCATCAACTAGCTCTCCCAATCCTTCCAAAGTATTGGTTATTTCATCAACGTATTGGAAGTATGCAAAAATGTTGCAATCTTCTTTCATTCTGAGTTGCTCAAATTTTGCTCTATAGATTTGAAGCTTTGCTTCTTTGACATTTGAGTCACCTACATATATATTCTCAAGCTTGTCCCATACATTTTTGGCGGTTTTACAACCCAACACCTTATGATAATCAGATTCAATAAGTCCACTGAAAATAATATTCTTTTCTTTTGCATCATTCACCAAATTCTTCTTACCTTGTTCATCTGCAGTTGATGTAAATCCATTTTGAACAGTGTCGCATACTTTGTAACCTTGCGCCAAGAGATAAACCTCCATTCTCCCTTTCCAAAGTGCATAATTATTTATGACCAATTAGGGTACGTGCGACATTGTATAGCTTTATGACCAAATTTTCCACATGAATAACAATAGCCATAAAAAATATGTTGGTACCTGGATGGAAATTTTCATCGAGGAATTGTCTTCCAAGGCTGTTCTTGAAAATCTTGTCCAATGAAGTCTACATGCATGTCAGATCTCATAGGTTCATTGTATTTTGTTGTAGAAGGTCCTGCTTCTTCTTCTTTGTAACCAAGGCTAGTTTTGTCATTGTAAGATCATTGATTATTGATGAGTTCTTCCAATGCCCTTGAGCTGTTGGCATAGTTTTGGATAGTTTTTCCCTTCTTCACTTCCTTACGCAACAAGTCTACTTTAGCTTCTAATGCTTCCCTTTCTTGGTTGCTTTCTTCTGACTTCATTTGAAGTGACTCTTCAATACATTTGTGTTCTTCAACCTCAATTTTGAGACCTTGAACTTGTTCTTCAAGATTATTGGAACGGATCTTCTCAGCATTGAGCTCTTTTATAAGCTTGATTGCCTCCTCATAAAATTATTCTATGGTCAACCCATCTTCTTCATTGTTTGATACTTCTTGTTTATTGTGCTTGGCCATAAACAATACTTTCTCATTGGCTTCTTCTTTGCTGTCACTTTCTTCATCAGATGATGAGCTATCTTCTTTAGAGAGAAAGTTCCTTTTGGATCCTTTCTTTTTGCCTTGCTTGTTGAATTTCTTGAAGCCTTTCTTTCATTTTGAGTTGCCATCACTTTTGTTCAGACATTTTGCTATGAAATGCCCAACCTCACCACAACCGAAAAATATCAATGGAAGTTTACCTTTGAATTTTCCCTTACCAGGTTTTAGTTTTTTCATAAAGTAAGCATATTCTTCATCAGAAAGACCTTCTCCATCATCTCCCTCTTCTTCACACTTGCAGGTGCATGTCATTTCAATTGAAGGTTGTTTGTCCTTATTGGTTTTCTTAGATGCAACGAACGCAATTTTTAGATTTGAAGTACCGTTTTCTTTATCAAGTCTCATTTCATATGCTATGAGAACTCCATGTAATTCTTCCTTGCTGAGTTTTTCTAGATTTGCACTGTATTCTAAGACCAATACCTTTGGGTTGAATCTCCCTAGTAACGTTCTAAGAATCTTCCATATAATAGTCTTCTTGTCAATTGGCTCTCCCAATCCTTCCAGAGTATTGCTTATTTCATCAACGTATTGGAAGTATGCAACAATGTTGCAATCTTCTTTCATTCTGAGTTGCTCAAATTTTGCTCTATAGATTTGAAGCTTTGCTTCTTTGACATTTGAGTCACCTGCATATATATTCTCAAGCTTGTCCCATACATTTTTGGTAGTTTTACAACCCAACACCTTATGATAAGCAGATTCAATAAGTCCACTGATAATAATATTCTTTGCTTTTGCATCATTTACCAAATTCTTCTTACCTTGTTCATCCGCGGTCGATGTAAATCCATTTTGAACAGTGTCCCATACTTCGTAACCTCGCGCCAAGAGATAGACCTCCATTCTTCCTTTCCAGAGTGCATAATTATTTTCATTGAATAGAGGTACACCATTCTTGGTATGCTCCATGACCTCCTTCCAGCTGTTAAACTGCTATTGAAGGAACCAAGCTCTGATACCAATTGTTGGAAATACTGAGAGGGGGGGTGAATTAGTATTCCTTTCAATTAGAGCATTAGTTAATCTTCAATTATTATCAGTGTTTGTACAATGATAGCAACAAACAAGAGGAACAAAAATGCACATAGTTTTTAAGGTGGAAACCCACTCCTGGACAAAAACCACCTATTTCGTTTCTAATAATTCTTTAATATTCAACTCCAATTGAAAATAAAGCTCCAACTTCCTAGAATCTAGAAAAGCATTCTTCTCCAGCTCCCACTGGATGGACGCTCCAACGCCCGAGATTCTTCAATAGTCAACTGAACGGATGCCCCAACACCCAATGAGCTACAACTCACCCTAGCACCACCCTACCACCCTATAGAAGAATAAAAGAAGAATGGACTCCCGTACCAGGGAAAATGGTCCACTTTAAAATGATATAGAATGATGTAGAAGAAGAAGATATACTAGACCATAACCCCAACTTTGACACAACCACCTAATGATGATCCTAGACCTCCCAAAACTGCCTCTTCAACCCTTGGCAGATAGATACTAGTACAATTTGTACAATAATGTATTTACAATGACTAAGTACAATGATACCTTTACAATGATTGTATGCAGTGCTGCCCACTTGAAGACTTCATATGATGAATTTCTTGATGCTGTTATGCACCTTGGTTGCTGCTCTTGTCATGCTACCATCTGCTACACCTTTCTTTGCTTTGCTTCCGTAGAAATTTTGGTCCTTTGCAACCCTTGACAACACATGATCTAGCTTTTTCTTGCCTTCTAGGAGCTCGATATTAAATCTAGCGTATCTCTGTTCTTTCAGATCCTAAATATCTGATTTTTAGTCTTGTAGTATTCCTCTAAGTTTTCTTTCCAATGCCATAGGCCTGACCCAATTTGGATTCTTCAAGGGAGAGTTATACCCAATCTCTCACAATGCCCTAATTATGGACTGTTTCAGCAGAGCGCATTGTACGGCATGTCACGTGTCACTGTTTCTTCATTTGGATCTGAAATTGATAGAGAGAAAATTACAAACCGTTCACTATCTGCCACTTTTTACAGAATTCCAATCCGATACTCAGAGAGAGATTTATGACGAATTTACCAAGGTCACTTCTTTGAGATGAATTTCAGGAGCCTGCAAAAACCCTTCCTTCCACAGATCATATCTCAAAAAATATTGCGCACCTTGATCTGAAATTTTTATAGCCGCTTCCTCAAGATTTCGGCTTCCCCTCATAAAAATTTCAGCTTCTAAACCTTCGTAGAAAAAAATTTAGAGCGCAAATTCCACGATGACCTGTTTCAGATGGCCGAATCCCTTGCCTAAGGGGGAAATGAAGATCACAATTTATATAAATGCTTAAGTTGAGAGGGGCTTCAACAAGTGAACGTGGGAGGGATTTTAGGAGCTTAAAAAATATTAATTATTACTTTTCAATGATCCATGCCCCAACCCCATGGGGTTTTAGCCCACTAACTAGGGGTACAAACTTCAAACATGAATATCTCTCAAACCGTGAGGAATTACATGGCATGCCATATATCAACGGAAACATCTCGACAATTAGAAACCATCAAAAGCATTATTGACCCAGAATATATTAATTTTTTAGGTCAAAATTCCCATGCAATAATGGGTTAGCCCCTGGTGCTACTTGGGTTGACATCAATGACAACCGCTGATCAACATCAACGCACCAGTTCATAGTATTATAGAAACGCATCAGTGCGTAGTATCAAAAAAACACACTGATTTTTCTAGTTCATATTGGTATTTGTGTAGTGCCCATAGGTAGTTGAAATGCATCGATGAGCAGTCTCACATAATGTACCGGTGCACAATATCACACAAACGCACCGAGAGTTATAATTGGTATTGGTATTTGTGCGGTGCCCATAGGTCATAGAAATGCATCGGTGTGATTTATCATACAAACACACTGGTGTACAATAACTGACACACACCGATGTTCATTTTCTATTTTTTAGAAACATCGACCTGTGATAGTGCAATTATTGTGATTTTTAAAAATTCATTATTCATCAAAAGTCAACACATATCTTCTTTTTTTCCCAAGGAAAAATCATTATTTTATTCATGATTGAAAAAATTACATGTTGTAGATGCTAAAAGAATATGCGTTATTGTACTCATCCTGAAAACCAGGATTTATGCATACTTATTATAGGGAAAAAAAACTATTCTTTTCTACCTTTCTTTTTTCCCACTTTACGCCAACCTCCATTGCTGGGTGTGGGTGTTACAATAACCATTTGATTCTCATACACATTGGGTGGGGGTTCTTTGTCAGAATCAGAACCTTCTGACACATGGGAGCGTTTTGTTCCACTTGTCTCTTTTTCAGTGGTAGATTTTGCCTGTTGTAGCTGTGTAATTGTAGCAATTTGAGTGTCTTAAATGTTATGCTCAGTCACTTCTGGATGTGGATTAACCGTGTCCTGCTTGATAATGTCATTTGTGTCATTTTCTGGTGCTTATACTTCTTCTGCTTCATCATCCTTTGATGCTTTGAATTGCCAACCTTTGGGCTTTCGAGGTTGTCTCTTCTTCCTGTTGTCGTCATTTTTGGCTTGTGGGCACATGCTTTGAAGATGTCCCACTTGTAGACATGTATGGCATTGAAATTCCGTGTTTTCATAATCAAGTATTTGTGACCATTGTTGATTTTTGTAGTTCAGTATAATATGGCCAGGTAATCCTTGACTGAGGTCAGCTTCCACACATATTCTGGCAAAAGTGAAAATGCCTTTTTGGGTTCGTTCTACATCGAGCTTAAGAAATTTCCCCACCAAGTTCCCAATACCTTTTAGTACTTGGGGATGCCAAAGATATAGAGGTAGATTGTGCAATCTGATCTAGACCGGCATTTTGGATACCACCATAGTGCCGGGGTCGAAATCTGGAAACCAGGGAGTCATAGAGAGTCTAGCATTTCCCCAAAACCAGGGCCCTTTATTTAATACATATTGTTTGTCCTCGACTGAGTCAAAACCAACAATAAAAAAGCCTTTAAAGAAAAAGTAGATATCACAGTTGGTAGTCCAATTTGTGAATATCCATTGACGAAGTGCCTCTGATTTGGGCCAGAATCCATTAAATCTACAGATGAGTGCTTTGCTATAGAAATCTACATGTAGGCTATTTACTTCGTCCTCCTGAATATTTAACTCTGGGACTTGGGTTTTCAGCTCCACGATGTATGGCCCAGTGAGGGGGTGAGTAGTTTTAGGTGTGCTTTGTGGAATTCCCTTTCCTTTGACTGCATCTTTGAAAGATGCAGGTCCATTAGAGCTGGTACCTGAGGCTCCTCCATTTAGTCTCGAGGTGAGATAGATGGATGTGTTGGTCGGCACATTATACTGCTTTAATGTGTGGTCGTCCTGCATCTATTTTCTTATATATATCAAGTTTTGAAGATATACTGGAATGCCAGTTTTCTTTTGAATCTTCTGTTTGAGGGTTTGAATCAACATTCCTTATGAGATCTGTATGCAGATGGAATTCCCACTGAAGGTTTTCACAAATGCCTGCATTGCTGCATCTCTGGAAATCTTTGAGCAGACTTGTGCATGACCATCTTTCCTTGGGGTAGTGATTTTCCGATTGTTGGAGCTTGTCAAATCTAGATCTGTCCTGTTACATTGTGGATCTGAGTGTAATGGAGCCCCTAATTTCAAGCTCTTGGACTATTTTATTCTTAGATCCAAGCAATAAGTGAAATGATGGATCAGGTCAATGGGCTCCAGCGGATATAGAAATTTTTTTCCATGATCTCCTGGAGTGGATCCACGTTTAGTAGCGTCGACCTTGTAGATTTGTTTGTTGGGAGATTGCGAAACAGGGGCGCCGAGCTTCCTGTAATCCCGCCACTGAAGATTAAACCCTAACTTAGCAGTGATGAATTCTGTAGGAGAAGCCCACTGGGCAGCAGTGTAAGAAATCACAACCCGGTTATCTGTATCGCACTTGTGATGCATCTGACCTTCCATGATCTTAACCAGATTGATCTTCCCATCTTCTCCCACATATACACACTCACAGTCCATTTTAATTCCGATCAGCTCCCTCCAGGTTTTGATATTATTTCTTCTTCTCGAAGCTGCAAACTTCGTGAATATGGCAGAACCTGCAAATAATTTTAGTAATAACCATAGATATGAACTTGTAGTGGCTAGATCTATCTTACCATCATATCGTGTCTCAAGATTTGATGCAAAATTCCCTTCAATCCGAGACCCTGTTGTGATCTATTCTGACGACTGCATACTGATCTCAAATATGTGGATCCGACATCTTTGATCCGATCTCCCAACGTGCATTACCGCTAGTTTTGAAGTCGAGATCTGGGTTCCATTGGGAGGATGAGCGGTAAGTATTGGTGGGTCTACTATAGATCAGATCTAGTCGACACATATCTTATAACGGTATTCATATCAATTAAATTTTTATTAGTGCATTTGAATGTGATGTTTGGATTAATTTGTTATATCAAATCATAATTATTGTGATTTTTTAAAATTCATTATTCATTAAAAGACGAAACATATCTTATAAAAATATTCATATCAATTAAAAATATATTAGTGCATTTGAATGTGATGTTTGGATTAATTTGTTATATCATATCATTAGATTTCACATCTCTTCATTATAATATTTAATCATTCATGTATTTAATCAGTGGTGTTACCTTTCACAAGGACAATGGAGAACACAATAGAATAAATTAAAACATATTTTATTACATATATATGAATAAGACACTCTTTTTCATACAAAATGGGACAGTTATTGGTATCCCTTTGTCTTTGAATTGGGACACTATGTCCATTGCATTAAACAAAATGTCTAATTTCACAGACAAATATTTCAAAAAATACAATGCCTTGCTTTTATATCCAAACATAATGATCATCATTCTTCGCTTGAACTGTTGTCACTGCTTGAGCTACTTCCATGATGGGTTATTTTGAGGAATGTTTGTTCATGATGTTGATTTTTTTCTTCTTCTTCACCTTCCATCTACAAACATACAAATAAATTGTAATGAGTGTATATACATTGGTGAGAATAATGAAAATTGCAATATTAAATAATATACATCAATGTAAATAAAAAATAAATGACGTACCATAGCAACATTTGACTCATGAACTATACACATTCTTTCAAAACCAATTTTCATGCCATCTTTCAAGATTTCATCTGTTGACGCAGTTCCATACTTTTTTTCCTACAAGTTTTATACCCCATAACAAATCATTTATTTCATATAAAATATTTTTTTGTTCTATTAATTATAGATGGATCTAAGTAAAACAAGATCGATAGATGCTTACAAATTCCACAATTAATTTCTGATATGCCAACATATACTGAAAACCCATATTTAACCCAATGTCAATCAATTCGTTTGATGGTTTTTCTTTGTATGTTAGCACATGTTTGAAGATATTCAATGATGATTGTTGTAAAACAACTTAAAATATACAAAGATAAAATCTATTTAAGTTGTTATAAGGACGTAATAATTACTCACAAACTTAGATATCAGCCCTTTTTTCCTTGTCGTCCTATTTTATGTGCTAAATGGGTTCCATTTTCTTTTCTTTTCTGCAAGAAAATACTTGAAAATTAATATTTAATGCTAAATTGTTTATTTATTGTACCTAATCGAAAAATTCAATGATTACATATTACATTTGAAGCACGTTGTTTTTGAGATGACTCCTCGTGCAATGCAATTATGTCCATTTCTTTGACCATCTCCTTGTACACCTTTTTGGACATTCCTATTGGCATATTTCTCATATCAACTTGTTCACTTTTTGAGATTTTCATAATCTTCCTGAAAATGTAACATGACAATAAACCATTTAATTTTTATGTTGATATATGAAAAGTAAATATAACAAAAGTAATATTTATAAATGATTGCTTTCTAGTAATATATACATATAATTCTAGAAAAAATTTAAAGGAACATTACTTTTTCATTCTTTCTTTTTTGTTGTTAAACGTTTTTGCTATTAAAAGTCTAGCATGTCTCATTGACCAATTCAATGGAAACTCTTCCTGTAGTTTACATAAAATTTGGTTCTTGGAATCATTGGATTGATTTTTTTATTGTAAGTGGAAAGAACTTCTATAATTTTGTTCCACTAGATCCCTCAAACTTTTGTGAAATTTTTTACCCCTTTCGTTAACCTCTAGCACCACTCCAGATGAGCTAAGAAGCAATTCATTTTCATTTGCATGTTCTATTTTTTTCTTTTCTTAGAACAACATTCCTTTTCTGAGTTGTTGGTCCCTATAGAAAACTAAACATATGTGAATTAATAGATTGTTTGAAACATGTTATCTAATAATTTTAAGTATATTATTAATGAAAAATAAAAAAAATAAACTCATATTGGATCGATAGTATTTTTTCATTCACCTGATTCATTCTTTTGCAATTTTTCCATCAAGCTTTTACGCTCTTATGGTCCTAGATCAGAAATAATCTTATCGAGCTTTATCATTTTTTGGCTTTGCATGATACACAGTAAATAATACATATTAGTTAAACTTACATATAGTTAAAAAATAATATTTTTGTAAAAAATTTACAAAGAAATTTCCTTTTTTTCTTTTCTTGATGTGTTATCAGTATTTTTGTTACTTGATCTCTTGTCAGCCATTTCTTTATCAATATGAAACCTATACCATATCATTCATTAATATACTTTATAAATAAATCATCAAATTTTCAGGTTAAAAAAATATATCAAGAAACCGGTGTGCCTTTAATGTTGTATGCACTGACGTCAGTGCGTTGTTTTCTTAAAAACGCACTGCCAAAATAGTATAAAACACCATACGGTGCTCTGTGTCAACAAGGAGCACCAATGTGTAACATGTTAACCAGTGCACCGATTAACATAGACAAATTAATCGGTGAAAGTTCAAGGTATAAATGCATTGCACAAACAGGGGACCATTGTACAGTGCTCTCTGTCAACAAGGAGACCCAGTGCATTATATGTTAAACGGTGCACAGATTAACACATAATTAGACAATTTCATTAAACAGTTTAATAAAAACAAGTTAAAGAATATGTTAGAATAAATTTAAATAAAACACTAATATTACCTCTATCATCCGATGGTTCATCATCTGTGAAGAGGATGTTGGCACATCCTCACTAATCCAAACTAGTATACAGACTGGAGACCAGAATGAAGGCATGCTCATCAACACTGACTAGCAACTCCAGTGCATCATGAAATATCCTCACGGAAAATTCTGGCTCGCCCCTCTTGGGCATCATCTCTCCCCACATCTGCATCTGTACATGCAACATCGGCCTATGAGGCAACCAAAAAAATTAGGTCTTGTCTCTGGAAATCTCTCAAAATATAAACAAAATAGCTCTAAAGAAAAA
Organism: Pinus albicaulis; assembly: GCA_034641835.2. NCBI lineage: Eukaryota > Viridiplantae > Streptophyta > Pinopsida > Pinales > Pinaceae > Pinus > Pinus albicaulis. Next base: position 1,628,463,471 of record CM076570.1, read on the forward strand.
GGGAAGTTCACCCTCCCTTGTGCCTGAGCACGACATCTATCTAAAGTTGTACAAATCTGCCACAAAAAAATAGCAGACCACCTGACAAGTCGTGACGCCTGTAATAAAGAATCAACATAAAATAAAAGCGGGCAACTAGTGTTTCCTGTCACTAGTATTATGTGAAATGGTTGAAATCAGTAGTGAGAGGCACTTCACCTCCTCTCCACCAAATGAAGCAATATGTAACTAACCACCGAAGACCTGAAAATCTGTAGGAGACAATATATCGTTGCTAACGTATCTCTGGGAGTACAACAACTGACTCCCTGTTGCATAGCCAATGGGGACCTTTGGGAACTACGGAAAATCCTTCCCTCTCCTCCATAGGCCAGTAATGAAATAGATTTCCTCCTCAATGGGCGTGTACCACTAGCTAGGACCAACCTGGAAAGCCTGTCAGTGGGCATTCCACCCGTGGATAATTTGTCGCAATAACCCACCATGGCCCTTCAGGGTTGTAGCCTCCTTATAGAGCTCGAGGAGGCCTACCTCCCTTAGAAGCACCTGGGTGACTGTTGTAATAGGGTGAAGGTACATATCTCTCTCCCTATCTCGTGCCTCCCACAGGCGAACCATGTTATACTGGTCTGCCATATGTTGTTGTTGTTCCCTCTCTTCTCTCTTTTGACGTCGCCGAATGATTGACATATTAAATACAATTTTTTTATTAAATGAGACATGTATTTAGAAATATATATGCTGGATAGGGATTGGTGGTTCGTATTGAGACATGACCCTAAATCAAAACATATTTTTGAGAATAATAGTTCATGCCAAGCGAGCTGGAAGATAGTGAGGGTGATCATGAGAACCGAGAGTGATATGGTACTTGTATTATTTCATCATTTATACTTTTTAAGATGGTTTTTTATAAAGAAAAGGTCTTAATTACCTTATAACTAAGACTATTTTTTTCGAAACAATATAATATGTATTTTGAATTAATTGGTAATTTGCTTTGTGTTAACGTTAAAATCATTTCACATTAATACAATTTATATTTTACAAATATTTTACATATAACAATTAGAATTAAAATTAAAATTACAATTTCACATACAATTACAATTACAATTTTAGAATTTTACATACAACTAAAATTAGAATTTTAGAATTTTACATAAAATTTACAATTATAATTACAATTTTACATATAAACAATTATAATTATAATTACAATTACAATCATTTCACACTAATACAATTAAAATTTTACAAATATTTTACATACAATTACAATTACAATTTTACAATTTCACATACAATTAAAATTAAAATTAAAATTACAATTACAATTACAATTTTAGAATTTTACATACAATTACAATTACAATTTTACAATTTTACATATATATAATTAAAATTACAATTACAACTACAATTACAATTTTACAATTTTACATACTATTAAAATTAAAATTTCAATTACAATCACGACATAATATTTAATAAATATCACGATTTAATATTAAAAATAAACATCACGATCATGATAACCATCGTACAAACATCATATTCGACTAAAAAACACATTCAAATTCGCTAACATCATCTAATCATTGTGATCATCATGATCATCTAACAAAACACAAGCATTGTATAACATCATCACAACACACACATCAAATATACATATCATGTCAAATAATTGTTATCACATACACATCTATGTGCAAGCTGCACATTAAATGAACATATCTAACATGACCTAACAATATACACATCATGATGATCACCAACATGTAAATTAAGTACATCATCAATAGTGTTACATCATCAATAGTGGTACTAGTCGAGGCCTACTCAGTCAATGGTGTAGCCTCAACAAGCTCAGATAGATGCCGATCATCATGTGCCTACTGATCTGATGGTGCCTCATGTTGATCAGGATCAACTGTCGGTTGCTCATGATCATGAGTACTGCTAGATGTTGTAGGCTGTTGATCATGATGACTCGATGTCGTGGATGGCCCAGCTTGCTCATGATCATGAATGTTGGATGTTGCAGGCTGAGAATACTGACTTGACGTGGATAGTACAACTTGCTCATGATCATGATGACTGCTGGTTGATGCTGCAAGTTGCTCATCTTCGACGCGAGGTGAACGATGATCAATCCCCTGATCGTGATCATCATATGATGCATCGCTAGTCAACTATAAATTTACTGCATCTCGACCACGCCTACATCGAAGGGCCCTCCTCAATCGTGTCACTAAGCCGATATCTCCTATGACATGCCGCATCAGGGTCAACATGGCACGTGGCATGCCTCTCCACATCTCTATCAGCCTAGCATCAGCTTGTATCTCTCTCATAGTGGACGGCATGACTCCCTGCTCCACAAGCAGTGCACAGAGTTGGTCGCCCAACTCCATCCTAAATCTAGTGTCAAGACTACGCCTCACACCAACTCGTACCTATGCAACATGAGGACCAGGTCTGTCTACACTGGCCTAATCCTCAGCATTTGCCATCTCCTAATCGTCATCAAGATCTACACCTAGATCATTTGGTGGCAGTCGCATCTCATCGCCATCAAATGACCCAATTTCTACAATATATATATAAGTATAGAACAATAATTAGACAATTTCGTTAAAAAGTTTAATAAAAACAAGTTAAAGAACCTATTAGAATAAATTTAAAGAAAACACTAATATTACCTCTATCATCTGGCGGCTCATCATCTGTGAAGAGGATGTTGGCACATCCTCGCCAATCAAAACCAACATACGGACAGGGGACTAGAACGAAGGCATGCTCATCAACACTGGCTAGCAACTCCAGTGCATCATGCAATATCCTCGCGGAAAAGTCTGACTCGCCCATCTTGGGCATCATTTGTCCCCACATCTGTATCCATACATGCATCATCGGCCTATGAGGCCACTGTAAAAAAAGTAGGCCTCGTCGCTGTAAATCTCTTAAAAAATAAACAAAATAGCTCTAAAGAAAAAGGGAAGTTCACCCTCCCTTGTGGCTAAGCACGACATCTATCTGAGTTATACAGAACTACCACAAAAAAATAGCAGACCACCTGCCAATTCATGGCACCTATAATAAAGAATCTGTTAGTCATTAGTATTTTTCACCTGTTGTTGATGACTAGATTCCTAGCTGAGTTTTCTAGAAGCTAATATCCATATGTCAATTTGTCATCTAGAAAACACCCCGGACAAATTTTTATCCTCCTACCTTTCCCTGTCAGTCTATGATCAGAGAAATCTTCAATTTTCAAGTCATGTCTTGCTTCAGCCAAATATCTCTGTCTATAGCTGTCTTAACCTTTCTTATCTGCTATCATATTCCCCTTGTTTCTCATGAAACTCACTGTCTAACATTTGACAAAGTGTCTCCTTTCATATCCCTGATCTTCTTGTCAAAAACAATCAAAATATATGAAAGTTGCCCCTAATTTAGATAGTGGTGTTTAGGAGTCATTTCCTTGGAAAAAACATCTTAAGCCAAAGAGCCTCTATCTAGTACCAATCAGCCATAGATTGTTTTCCTTTTCTGCAAAAATAAGTCTTGACACATCCATAGGTCGCACACCCTAAGAAGTCATTCTGTCTCTGTTCAAGAAGAAGTTCAGCAAAGATCCAAATCAGAAGAAGATAAGCATGTTCACAGTCTACAAGAATGTGCTTAAGACCGGGAAAAATCTCCATAAGACACCAAAGGAGCTCTCCAAGTTTCAAAGTCATATGTTTTGCATTTCTACAAGGGTGTGATTGAATGATAAACAGTACCCAAACAAGAGCAAAGAGAAAAGTCCAAATAAGTCTTTCCTGTTCAAGAAATTTTCCATCATTAAGCAGATGGAGAGCTGCAATGAAAAGAGAGCAGGAGTGCATGTTTCAAAAGCCAAAATTTGCCCAAAGAGCCAGAAGTTATCTTTCAAAGCCACATGAATACAAAGGACTGATATAATGTTCATCTACACTGTTTCAGTGTCTCCTTCAGAAGTATTGATTCATAATTATTCTAGAGGACATTATCATGCAGGACATAAGAAGACAGCTGCTTCTTATGTTGTCTTAACCCTGGGATAAGAACACTAGTCAAAGAGAAAATCCAATGTACCTCTACAAACACAGTCAAAAAAGGTTAGTAAATGATGACAAGCAAGCAAATACTCTACAAATACAAGTCATGTAGCTTCTGGTTTAAAAGTTCATAAGGATATTTTGACAAAAAGATACATATCTCAGAACATGCCTCATATAGCAAATTGTCAAAATTTCACTTTATTACCTATTGTGATATACCAAGTAGAGATGTATATTTCAAGGAAAGATGAAACAGTTTTGGAAATAGATGAAATGTCATGACTGTGATGACCTCCTTCAAAAGAGAAAATGTTAAAAAACAGCATGCTGATAACCTCCTCCAAGCAAGAGCAGATGGTTAGAAGACATCATGATAGGAAACCTCCTCCAAGCAAGAGAAGATGGTTAGAAAGGCATGATGTGGTCTCCTTCATGAACAAGCAGAGGGCCAACATGTTTTTAAATGATTTCAATGCTATTGTAGGCCACCTCCTTCCAATGGATGAACGAAAGATGCATCAGCAGAGTTTCAAATGGTGTTTAAGTAAGTTTCTTATTGGGAATACAAGGTTGAAAATTAGTGGTAAGTTAATGAGAGATGATAGGTTGAAGGCCTTTTCATATTACAAAAAATGGTCAACATACTGCTGTTAAAATACCATTGTTCTCACAATTATAAAAACATCCCTCCAAGGATAGATCACAGGTGATATTTTTAATTAAAACGGGCCTTTTTCTTAATGGTGATGTTGATAGACAAAGTTTGGGCTCTGGTCATATCTGCAAAATGATATAAGGAATTTTTCACACAGGTGTATGTGAAAAGGACATTCTCACTTTTACAAATCCATTATGGTTCATCATAAGCTAAATCCATCAAGTGATAAATGAGAGGAAAATCTTCACGATAAGGCTGAAGGCTCATTAGCAAAGTAATACAACAATGTGTTTGTAGTGATCCCCCTTGTACACAAATCCGAGAACTAGCATTATTGTTTTGTATAGTTGTAAAGGCTGCAGTAGTGATCCTTCATGGTAACCTCCCTTGTAGACCAACAGAGTGAAGTCCTATGATCGATAACCACTTTATGACAAACAAAGATGTTGACAAAACTCACAAATGAGGGGGTTTGCACAATTAGGTTATCAAAAAGCTTCATTGTGGCCTGTATGTAATTTTTCTTCAGATGATAAAGACAAGATGTTTGGGAGCCTCCTACAAACTGAAGGCAAGGGCCTGGAGGAGTACTTGGAGAGGAGCCTTTTCATCATAAACATAAGGCCTGACAGTGACTATGAACAACTTGAGTAGTTTTCCTAACATAATCTCCTTCCAGAGCTAGTAAAGGATCAAAGACAGATTTCAAAAGATTTTTTTTTTTTTTCACCTCATGAAGCAGTGAAACACATGAGTGATTATTGACAAAGACTGCTAGCCATATTTGTTTGAAAGTTTTTCAAAATAGTATAGCTTTGGTAAAGGTCTCACAGAGCTATTTTAGGTTAATAGGTCTCCACAGGACCATTGTGGAGAAATGCAGTTTAAAGAGAAATAAAACAGAGGTTACAAAGCACCCATGAAGTTGTCAAACATAGGCCTCCTTCATAAACAAGTAGAGGGCCCACCATTGTTTGAGGACAAAGAGAATTTGTTTCAGTATGGCAGAGATTTCAAAAAGGGCTGCTGTCAAAAGTGGTAAAATGAGTGAAATTTCACTATTTTTAAACCTCATTCACCAAGGAACAAAGGGACAGATCTCTAAATAAGAAGCACATTGAAAGCTCAAATGCAAGGAGTATGGTTGAGACATGCGATACCTGCACTGCATCTATGTATTTAATACCTCTGGAAGATAAGGCTCATTCAAGGAGGAGCTCATCAAGGATTTTTGATGAAAGAGATTTTACCTCCCTCAAAACAAGAATTGAAGATTGCAGTGGAATTACACATTTAAACAATCAAATCACCCAGCCTTTTCAATACAGCTGCAAGGAAAAAAGAGGTTTTTCGATTTGAAAAGGGAGGAAATCACATTTGAAACCCTCCAAAAGGTATATAAGGGTTGGGGCATGATGTTTTTCATCCATTAAACAAGCAAAGTCACACAGGGAAAAAGCAGTTGGTTTGTAAACTCGAAAATGGCCTCCTTCACAAAAGGCAGAGGATCAGCCCTCCCAATTTTTATACTATGAATTAGCTCATTAAAATGGTTAAAGGGTGATTAAACATGTTTCACTTTCAGTCAAAGAAACATCTCTTTCGCTTCACAAAAACAAAGGTTAAGGAGCACCCAGGAAGTTTGTTTCAAAATGATTTTCTAACCAAACAGAGATGAAATTGACAAAAGTGAGAGAGGTTTTTGTCCATAATAGGTTCACGAAGAAAACCCTCCTTCCATTTCTACATAGGTATCATGGTTTGTGACAGAATGTAAAAAATACAGATGTCACGGGAGAATTTCTGCACCAGGATTCACCATTTTGACCAGTGTTGGGACAGTAAATTTTTGAACATCCAAATTGATACAAAATTTAAAAAATAAAGCATATTTGGAAATTATACTTCCATATCTTTCCAATGAGCCATCTCAAACCAAATTCCAACACTAGGAAGGCATCCAAAAGACGCCTGCAAACAACACTATGTATTTCTGCACCAACATTCACCATTTTTTACCAGTGTTGGGACAGTTAATTTTTGAACAACCAAATGGACACCAAATGAAAAAAATAAAGCATATTTGGAAATTATACTTTCATATATTTCCAACGAGCCATATCAGGCCCAATTCCGACACTGGGAAGGCATCCAAGAGTGTCCTGCAAAAAGCACTATGCATTTTTGCACCAGGATTCACCATTTTTGACCAGTGTTGGGAAAATCAAATTTTTAACAACCAAATGGACACCAAATGAAAAAAGTAAAGCATATTCGGAAATTAGACTTCCATAGCTTTTCAACGAGCCATCTTGGGCCCAATTCCAACACTGAGAAGGCCTCCAGAACGGGTCGCAAAAATGTGCGGCGCGCCTAGAAAATTGCGCAGCGCGCCTGTAGGTTTTTACAGTGCATTTTGACACACAGGATGGCGCGCCTGTGTGATTGCGCGGCACGCCTGTGCAACACTTGGGCCACCAGCAACACAATTTTTCAAAAAAGTGCCCAAGCAATTTTGCCCACAAAATTTCACCTCCAAGCACATCAAGAAAGCTTCTCCAAAGGTGTCTCTTGTCTTTTTCCTAAGTTTTAGTTTGAAGGGGGTTTGTTCACAAGTTTGAAAGACCAAAATAGGGATTGAAAGGTAAAAAATCATCATAGTTTTATTGAAGATCTGTTTGCAAAGGGGTTGTTTATTAAAACAGTGAAAGGAATATTTTTTGATATGCAAAGTTGAAAGTCCTTTGTGCTATGAGATAGCTTAGAGTATGCACAATCTCTAAGAGAAAGTAGACAGAGTTGTAGAGGTTTTCAAATCAGTTGAAGGAGTATGTTATAAGAGTGTTTTCAATAAATCCATTTTGTTTCTAACAACCATAGAGGGACAGTGAAAGGGATAATGGTTGATGTGTCACTTTAAGAATTTTTTCTTTCTATAAATGGCTTAGAATGTACAAAGTTGCTAAGAAGGAAAAAACAGAGGTTGTAGAGGTCTTAAAATAGTTTAAAAGATCATCTAGACAGTGGTAAAAGAGATGAAGGCTTGGTCAGTTTAAAGAAGTCCTTTTGTGTTGTGAGATAGTGAATAATTTGTGCAGCCCCCAGAATCAAAGAAGCAGAGTTTGTAAAGAGGTTTCAAGTTTGTTTAAAGGTGTCTTAAATAGTGCTTGCAAAGGGTAGTTTGTTTGCTACATCAAAAGGATAGAAACAGTGAAAGAAGAGAGGACTAATGTGCCATTTTGAAAATGTTCTTTATGCTATGAAATAACTAAGAACACTCACATTTGCTAGAAGAAAAACAACGTGTGTTTGGAGGTCTTCAAATCAGTTTTGGAAAGTGTCTTAACAGTGTTTGAAAAAGGCATTTGTTTCTTAAAACTCAGAGAAAAACAGTGGCTAGAAGATAAGGTTTTGTCAATTGCAAAGAGTCTTTAAAGCATTGTTTTCAAATGTGCCATTGCCAAATCAAAAAGAGAGGAAGCGTTTGAAGGGAGGGTTTTTGTGCCAAAACAGAAAGAGATTCTTCTTCAACAAAAACCACAAACATATCTTGTTTAAGATCTCTTGCCCAAACATAGTGATAAAAAGTAATCTTTGTTTTCATTTGACAAATGCTTGTTTGCTATCATCCAAGAAACACAATGAATTACAAAGAGAAAAGAGGTGTTGTGTTGGGAAAATTTTTCAGAGATCATTTGAATCAACTTGTTTTGGTGAATCAGTAAAGAGTATCAGAAGCAACGGGTGCTACAAAAGGCCAAATCAGTTTGCACGAAGGAAATTGAAGGATGCACAAGAAAAACTCAAAATTGCCCAAAGAGGGCGCTTGGTGAGAAAAAAGGAGAAAGACACCTCTAGGCTTGGAATTTTGGCTTGAGCTTCTAGACATGTTTCTAAGAATCCTTGAGGTACTTGCTCACCAAAATTGAGCGAATTTTGACATGTTCTTGTTTTTTGACATTTTTGGGCCTAATTGCATAAAATCATGGGCGCCGCCATTTTTGTTTGGAGCATCCTCAGCTGTTGAGAGTGGTACCATTGGATGCATTAAATTTAGGAGCATCTACTCAAAATTTTTTAGAGCAATCGAAGTTGTTTTAGTCCCCCAAAGAGGCGAAAAACACTCACTTTTTCAACACTCTGCCCACATATCAGCAAGGCCTAAGTTTTGGGTTTTTTCACTCAGTTCAGTATTTGATGGAATTCTTGGCATCAGTTTTGGAAAATTTAAGTTGTTCCAGAAATTTGACATCAATATCTTTCCAACGAGCCATCACGGGCCTCGTTTTGACATCAGGAAGGCCCTCAAAAGTTATCCAAAAGACAGGCAATTTTTTGCTGGTGTGCCCTTAGTGCTTTTTGGCCAAAAAAGGCAGTTTTCTGAAGTGGCCTCTCCAAATGTGCGTTAAGCTATTTTGGGACATTTCCAGTCATAAAAATTCAAATTTATTCCCTTTTTTAGCATTTTGAGATATTTTATTGGATATTTTGTGCCTTGGGATTTGCAAAGCCTCAAGGACAAGATAAGATATTTGTTTTTGAGCCAATGGCTAGCTAGTTGCCTTGGTTGGGTTTCCTCCTCCATCTTGGCCTATATATTCCAAGAGAATTCATTGTATACAAGGCTGAACTTGATGATATAGAGCAGTATATGGTTATACAAGCTTGGAAGAAATACTTGGATAGTTTCTTGAATGTTTTGGATGATGAAAGAGGACTATTGTTGGATTCCTTGACTTGGTAAAATGGTATAGTGTCCCTCTCTGTTATGCTTCTTAGTTTTCATACATATTTCATGTTCTTTCTTGCTATAAGACAGTAGAGAATAGATTTGAGACATGCCCTTGGAGCCACCTCATATTTCCTATTTCATTATAGCTTCTATGTTTTCTTCCTTCTTAGTCATATCAAAGAAATCTTGATTGCTCTTTGATCACTGAAGAAATTGTTTGCTTGTTTCATTTATGGTTTTATGCATGCTAAGTATGATTCATGGTATGCCCTGCTTACTCATGGCTAGTCATAGCTCCACCTCTGAAACCTTTCTTTGAATGTTTGATTGTCCTAGTTGAACCAAGGAGGTCTTGTACTGATCTTGCCCTTTGCCTAAAACTCTGCAATCTTACTTCGAAGTGCCCGATAGCTTGAAATACTATGTCTAGGCATTTCCTCATAGTGATTCGAGTTATTTGTTTGTCTTAATTGTCTTTCCCCAAAGTCTGATAGCAATTTCCTAAAGTTAGAGAGTCATATATCTCTATGTATTGCTTGAATGTTTATTTCTATGCATTTATCAGTTTGAACTTACATTTATCATGATTAATGGTTAGCCCTACCATATAAATGTTAGCTATTGAACTATTTATGTTTGAAAGCCTATGTCCTTCACTAATATAGTGTCCATCTCATTTCATTTTACCTTAAGATCCATTTTACCTTGATCAAATCGGTCCTTCAACATACCTTGTATCACCATCTGAGGCTTTCTAGACCTTTTTGACCCCATAGCCCAGTTGATCTGACAATATTTTTATCTATCTTAGTCTTTGATCAGTTCCTCCCTCAAAAACCTAAAAGAAAAACTAAAAACCCACTTCAAAACTAGCCTAAAATCAGAAACATAAGAAGCAAAACACATAGACATCCCTTATACAAATAGGGAGATCCCTCTCTGAGTCCAGGAAGGCTACGTCCTTGGGCTCCAAAGTTGGTTTGATGTTACCCTGTCACTTGGCTTGCCAATCAGCCAAATCACGGGACCCTAACATAATGGAAATCACAGTGGGACTCTGAGTGAATAAACAAACTTAGATTCCCTAAACCTTCAGAGACCTTTGATAATATTGTCTTGTGGACTTATCCCACCGCTCACTAACATAATGGCGATCGCTGTGGGACCTTCTAAGTTAGTGACAAACTAAGTATACCTTAGGACTTCAGAACCCCTCAACCTAGAAGTATTATCAAAGAGTAGAATCTAGTTGTCTCATCATCCTAGAAAAATGATGACCCAACTATAGGACACTATTACAAAGTTTAGGGCTTCATAAAAACTCAGAAAACCCCAAAACATCCCTAGATTGGCTTTTTATTAGTTATTGGTGGTGGACCATAAACACATATCTCTAAAAACAACAAAAACATCCACCTGGCGACTCCACAACTCTCAATATACCTAAAGACTCCGCTGGAGGAAGAACCTAAAACATGACCAGTCATCCTAGAAAGAAAAAGCACTCAGGCCTTAGTTGGATTCAAGAAATTATTGTCTTTATCTATAACTATGTTCTATCCTACTTTGAGCTTGATCAAGAATACATTGATGAGATCTACATTGGTCATTGGAAAGATCTCAAACCTCGAAAAGCTAAGCCTCAAATTTTAGACCATGAGCAGGCTTATAAACCTGTGCTTACCCCAGATTCACCTATGGAAAACCTAGTAAAACATGAGCCTCATACTACGTTTCTCAATCTGGCTGAAAACTCAAATAGTCAGAAATCTCTTTTTACACTACCTATATCCACAAAGGTCCCAGAAAGATACAAGCCTCTCATTTTATCTCCCATCTTCGAAGCCCTCCCTACAAATCTTCAAAATAAATTACCCAGATTTGATGGAGAAAGCTCCAAAGTCACCGCTAAAGAGCACGTTCAAAATCTTGAGAATTTACTTGACCTTTTTGAAATAGAAGAAGATGATGTGCATATTAGAATGTTTGCCTTATCATTACAAGGAAAGATTAAGAGTTGGTTTAAAGACCTTCCAACTGCAAGCATTACCAATTTTCATCAGTTCACTCAAATCTTCCTAGATAGGTGGGTGGTCATGGGTAATAAAGTTCTCATCATAGCGGAATAAAATCATTTAAAAAGAAAACCAGGGGAGACAATACAAAACTTTTCTGCCAGGTTCAATAAAGTATACCATGCAATGCCTACTAACATAAAGCCACCCCTCGGATGTGCTCTCTTGCACTACCCAGATTCTTTTGACCCAGAGATGGTTTTCTGGATAAGAGATAAAGATCCTTTGACCCTAGAAGAAATGAAAAGGATAGCAGTTGATTTAGAATTCAACATACTAAATAGGGAGGCACAGCTAAGAATAATAGAGAAAGACAAAGAAAATTAAGAAAGACTAATATCTTCAGAGGAAAAGTTGGAAAAATTGGTATATCATTTCAGCAAACTAGAGCATCTACTTGAAAGGAAAAGAGAAAGACACAAAGTTAAGGTTAACACTGCTTATTCAAACCAACCTACACTTCTTCCTCAAGATGAACACACTCAACTATTACAAGACAAGAGTTATAAACAAAATGTGCCTAATGAGAAAGTTGCAAATAAAAACATAGAAGAATGCTCTAAAGAAACTATCAGCCATTTTGAAATCACAGATTCTGAAATGGAAGAAGAATCAAAACCTTTAGGTTCTCTACCCTTATGCTTTAAATCATTCAAGACTTTGAAAGAAAATTTGCATCCTAAAGATCTCTTAGCAGTTATTCAGGAAACCCCTGCTCAAGGTAACTCTCACCTAAATCAAGAAGAGTTGATTGAAGCTGAATTCAAAATTGAAATAAAAGAAAAATCTAAACCTGTAGGATCCCTACCTTTATGCTGGAGTAATTTGAGTTCATACAAGCGAATTGGCCTCTTAAGAATCTATCAGAGGAAACTCATGAATCCCATGTTTATTATCCCAAACATCAAGAAGAGTTGATTGAGGATGAATTCAAGTCTGAAATAGAAGACAAATCAAAACCTGTAGGATCTTTACCTTTATGCTGGGATTCATTCGAGTTCATACAAGAAAATTGGCCTCCTAAGAATCTATCAGAGGAAACTCATGAATCTCATGTTTATTATCCCAAAAAACAAGAAGAGTTGATTGACGATGAATTAAAATCTGAAATAGAAGACAAATCAAAACCTGTAGGATCTCTACCTTTATGCTGGGAGTCATTTGAGTTCATACAAGAAAATTGGCCTCCTAAGAATCTATCAAAAACAACTCATGAATTACATGCTAACTATCCTCAACATCACAAAGGATTGGTTGAAGACGAAAACAATCAAGAAATAAAAGAGAACCCACAAGATCTCTCTAAAGGCACAAGTGATGATTCATCATCTCTCATAAGTGAAGCCCAGAAAGACACTCATCCTCTAGATCAACTTTCCCAAGAGAAAGAAATTATTGTAGTTATATCCAAAGAGAAATGAAAATGCCTCCCTTTTTAACTGAAGAGAAAATAGATCAAGTTATAAACATGCAGACAACCTCTAAAACTTCATATAACCAAAAATTTTATGATCTTTCTCCTGTTAATCTTGCATACCATGAGTCAAAAAATAGATTTGTAAATCAATTTGAAGAAAATCAATCTGATAGTCCAATATGCATGGCTGGTGACAATACTTATATTAATGATTCTCCAAGGTTTGATCAATATGTTGATGATTATGATATCCAAACAAGAACTAACCTTGCAGAGCAATCAACAATTGATTTGTAGGACGAAGTTCATTATCATCAGGTTGAAAAAAGTAAACAACCAATACAGCTCACCTATGACACTGATGAGGAGAGCCTTAAGAGTTTAGAAGTAAGTGAAGAGTCTCTGACTCTTTGCTCTACTTCACTTCAGTCCATCAGAAATAACATTCACATAATTGGAAATTAGCAGTCTTTCAGCTTTGATGATGAGGTTGAGGAGGATGATGAAATGCTCAAGCATGTTGTAAAAGAGAAGCCTTTTCCTGAAATGGTTGAGGAAATCATTTTGGACATGGAATATTCCTTAACTCCAAATTTGCAGCCACCAAGTTCCATTGAGTTACAAATTGCAGATGAAGAAATAGAGGTTGATAAACACATGAGAGTTGTCACACTATCCTTTCAAGAAAATTTACTACCAAAGTGTATCCTTGCTCATCAACATGATGACCTTCACACAGTTTTCAATCCACTTAATCAGAACTCATCAGCTTGGAAAGAAGACTACACTGCAATATATGATGAGTCTGACAGTTCAAGTGATCATGAGCAAGGGGAAGAGTTTCTTTCCCAGGAGAGTCCCAGATACAGCCAAGTGGAAGAAAGAGTAGTCCTGAATGAAGCCTATATATCAAATCCTCCAGATCAGGTATTATTCCAGGATCCATTTGCTGTCTTCCTTGAGAAATATGAAGGAGTAGTGTGTTCCACCCAGAACAATTTGTTGCAAAGAATGAGAAAAATTGTAGACACTACTGTTCAAAAACTAGCCAAATGGAAGTGGCCTTTTCATTTATTCAGCATCATAAAAGACCTGAACCAGAGTCACCCATGCAATCATCTACTTGACTGGTTACATTGGAAAAGAGAGTTCACCAATTAAATGTCTATCATGTATAGGTTAGATTAGGATGGATAGATAGTTGTGAAAAATAAGCTCAGCCTTGTGAGCATCTTTTCAGTTCTAGATTATTTGAAGAAAAAGTGAAAAAGAAGAAAATACAAAAATCGTAAAAAGTAGAAAAAGAGGGCAGTTTCTAAAGCAATGGTACAGCCCCATACCCAAAAATAGTCATGCTGAAAGCGAGCAAGTCTAAATGCCGCTACTAGTGCTCAAAAGATGTCTTGTTCAGTTATCTAGCCTAATCATAATTGAACATGTTTTAAATTGATTGCTAATAAGTTAGTGAAAGAAATGATAGTCAAAATGTGTAAGCTTGACTTGTCAATAGAAGTAGATTAGGAAAAGATACTGGTTCCACATGCTCAAAATAGAACCAAAGAGGAAAATAGGGATGAAAAACAAACTATGTATCCTAGCCTTGATTTTTCTAGATCTCATTTTCATGCAAAATAATATTTGTGTGCATCTTGTCTTTTATGCCACAAACACATGACAAATCAGACCGTCTAATCCTGATTTGATCATTTTTCAATTTCATGTTCTAGAATAGTGAATAAAATCCTGTCAAACAGCTTAATCTTGACAGTCGATCTAGCATAGATAGAGAATCAAAGGAGTTCATCAGTTTACTCTGAACTCCCAGAAGATATAAGTGTAGCATTAGATAGTTTCTTTTCTGAAAAACATCATGTCAAAAGGTTGCTAGTCCAAAATGCACCTAAAAGAAGAAAAAATGTTAGGAAATATAGCTGGGTAGGTAGAGATGTCTTTGAGGTTAATCATGCTGTCAATTTTCAGAAATAGCATCACGAAAGAAAGAAATTTGCGCCATTGGATAAGGCACTAGTCTTCACAAGCCAAAGATCTGCAATTCTGGACACCTGCTGAAAAGGAGCTGCCCTCCCCAAATGGAGCCACTGTTAGTCATCAATATTTTTCACCTGTTGTTGATGACTAAATTCCTAGCTGAGTTTTCTAGAAGCTAATCTCCATATGTCAATTTTTCATCTAGAAAACACCTCGGACAAATTTTTATCCTCCTACCTTTCCCTGTTAGTCTATGATCAGAGCAATCTTCAGTTTTCAAATCATGTCTTGCTTCAGCCAAGTATCTCTGTCTATAGTTGTCTTAGCCTTTCTTATCTGCTATCATATTCCCCTTGTTTCTCATGAAACTCACTGTCTAACATTTGAAAAAGTGCCTCCTTTCATATCCCTGATATTCTTGTCAAAAACAATCAAAATCTATGAAAGCTGCCCCTAAGTTAGATAGTGGTGTTTAGGAGTCATTTCCTTGGAAAAAACATTTTAAGCCAAAGAGCCTCTATCTAGTACCAATCACCCATAGATTGTTTTCATTTTCTACAAAAATAAGTATTGACACATCCATAGGTCGCACACCACTAAGAATTCATTCTGTCTCTGTTCAAGAAGAAGTTCAGCAAAGATCCAAATCAGAAGAAGATAAGCATGTTCAAAGTCTAAAAGAATGTGCTTAAGACCAAGCAAAATCTCCATAAGATACCAAAGGAGCTCTCCAAGTTTCAAATTCATATGTTTTGCATTTCTGTAGGGGTGTGATTGAATGATAAACAGTACCCAAACAAGAGCAAAGAGACAATTCCAAATAAGTCTTTCATGTTGAAGAAATTTTCCATCATTAAGTAGATGGAGAGCTGCAATGAAAAGAGAGTAGGAGTGCATGTTTCAAAAGCCAAAATTTGCCCAAAGAGCCAGAAGTTATCTTTCAAAGCCACATGAATACAAAGGACTGATATAATGTTCATCTACAGTGTTTCAGTGTCTTCATCAGAAGCATTGATGCATAAGTATTCTAGAGGGCATTATCATGCAGGACATAAGAAGACAGCTGCTTCTTATGTTGTCTTAACCCTGGGATAAGAACACTAGTCAAAGAGAAAATCCAATGTACCTCTGCAAACACGGTCAAAAAAGGTTAGTGAATGATGACTAGCAAGCAAATACTCTACAAATACAAGTCATGTAGCTTCTGGTTTAAAATTTCATAAGGATATTTTGACAAAAAGATACATATCTCAGAACATGCCTCATATAGCAGATTGTCAAAATTTCACTTTATTACCTATTGTGATATACCAAGTAGAGATGTATATTTCAAGGAAAGATGACACAGTTTTGGAAATAGATGAAATTTCATGACTGTGATGACCTCCTTTAAAAGAGAAAATGTTAAAAAATAGCATGTTGATAACCTCCTCCAAGCAAGAGCAGATGCTTAGAAGACAGCATGATAGGAAACCTCCTCCAAGCAAGAGAAGATGGTTAGAAAGGCATGATGTGGCCTCCTTCATGAACAAGCAGAGGGCCAACATGTTTTTAAATGATTTCAATGCTGTTCTAGGCCACCTCCTTCCAATGGATGAACGAAAGATGCATCAGCAGAGTTTCAAATGGTGTTTAAGTAAGTTTCTTATTGGGAATACAAGGTTGAAAATTAGTGGTAAGTTAATGAGAGATGATAGGTTGAAGGCCTTTTCATATTACAAAAAATGGTCAACATAGACCACTGATATCACAATTATAAAAACATCCCTCCAAGGATAAATCACAGGTGATATTTTTAATTAAAACATGCCTTTTTCTTAATGGTGATGTTGATAGACAAAGTTTGGGCTCTGGTCATATCTGCAAAATGATATAAGGAAGTTTTCACACAGGTGTATGTGAAAAGGAAATTATCACTTTTACAAATCCATTATGGTTCATCATAAGCTAAATCCATAATGTGATAAATGAGAGGAAAAGCTTCATGATAAGGTCGAAGGCTCATTAGCAAAGTACTGGAACAGTGTGTTTGTAGTGATCCCCCTTGTACACAAATCTGAGAACTAGCACTATTGTTTTATATAGTTGTAAAGGCTGCAGTAGTGATCCTTCATGGTAACCTCCCTTGTAGACCAACAGAGTGAAGTCCTATGATCGATAACCGCTTTATGACAAACAAAGATGTTGACAAAAATTAGGTTATCAAAAAGCTTCATTGTGGTCTGTATGTAATTTTTCTTCAAATGATAAAGAAAATATGTTTGGGAGCCTCCTACAAACTGAAGGCAAGGGCCTGGAGGAGTACTTGGAGAGGAGCCTTTTCATCATAAACATAAAGCCTGACAGTGACTATGAACAACTTGAGTAGTTTTCTTGACATAATCTCCTTCCAGAGCTTCTAAAGGATCAAAGACAGATTTCAAAATATATATATTTTTTTTTCACCTCATGAAATAGTGAAACACATGAGTGATTATTGACAAAGACTGTTGGCCATATTTTTTTGAAATTTTTTCAAAATAGTATAGCTTTGGTAAAGGTCTCACAGAGCTGTTTTAGGTTAATAGGTCTCCACAGGACCATTGTGGAGAAATGTAGTTTAAAGAGAAATAAAACAGAGGTTACAAAGCGCCCATGAAGTTGTCAAACATAGGCCTCCTTCATAAACAAGTAGAGGGCCCACCATTTTTTGAGAACAAAGAGAATTTGCTTCAGTATGGCAGAGATTTCAAAAAGGACTGCTGTCAAAAGTGGTAAAATGAGTGAAATTTCACTATTTTTAAACCTCATTCACCAAGGAACAAAGGGATAGATCTCTAAATAAGAAGCACATTGAAAGCTCAAATGCAAGGAGTATGGTTGAGACAGGTGATACCTGCACTACATCTATGTATTTAATACCTCTGGAAGATAAGGCTCATTCAAGGAGGAGCTCATCAAGGATTTTTGATGAAAGAGATTTTACCTCCCTCAAAACAAGAATTGAAGACTGCAGTGGAATTACACATTTAAACAATCAAATCACCCAGCCTTTTCAATACAGCTGCAAGGAAAAAATATTTTTTTCGATTTGAAAAGGGAGGAAATCACGTTTGAAACCCTCCAAAAGGTATACAAGGGTTGGGGCATGATGTTTTTCATCCATTAAACAAGCAAAGTCACACAGGGAAAAAGCAGTAGGTTTGTAAACTCGAAAATGGCCTCCTTCACAAAAGGCAGAGGATCAGCCCTCCCAATTTTTACACTATGAATTAGCTCATTAAAATGGTTAAAGGGTCATTAAACATGTTTCACTTTCAGTCAGAGAAACATCTCTTCGCTTCACTAAAACAAAGGTTAAGGAGTGCCCAGGCAGTTTGTTTCAAAATGATTTTCTGACCAAAAATAGATGAAATTGACAAAAGTGAGAGAGGTTTTTGTCCATAATAGGTTCAAGAAGAAAAAACTCCATCATTTTCTACACAGGTATCATGGTTTGTGAGAAATGTAAAAAATACAGATGTCACGGGAGAATTTCTGCACCAGGATTCACCATTTTGACCAGTGTTGGGAAAGTCAATTTTTGAACAACAAAATGGACACCAAATTAAAAACCTCAAGAATATTTGGAAATTATACTTCCATATATTTCCAACGAGCCATCTCGGGCCAAATTCCGACACCAGGAAGGCATCCAAAAGTAGCCTGCAAACAGCACTATGTATTTCTGCACCAGCATTCACCATTTTTTACCAGTGTTGGGAAAGTCAATTTTTGAACAACCAAATGGACACCAAATGAAAAAAATGAAGAATTTTTGGGAAGTATACTTCCATATCTTTCCAACGAGACATCTCAGGCCCAATTCCAACACCAGGGAGGCATCCAAAAGTGGCCTACAAATAGAACTATGCATTTCTGCACCAGGTTTCACCATTTTTTACCAGTGTTGGGAAAATAAATTTTTGGACGACCAAATGGACACCAAATGAAAAAAAGAAAGCATATTTGGAAATTATACTTCCATGGCTTTCCAACGAGCCATCTCAGGCCCAATTCCGACATCGGGAAGGCCTCCAAAACAGGCTGCAAAATCGTGTAGTGCGCCTGGAAAATTGCGCGACGCGCTTGTAGGTTTTTACAATGCATCTTGACACACAGCATGGCATGCCTGTGTGATTGCACGGCGCGTGTAGAAATTTGAATAACTGATATATTATTCACCGATATTCTCCTGGTCACACACTATTTTAGCTTCATGCATAATACAGAATCTCTTCTACCATTGATCATCACATGCGGAAATAAAATCAATTGCATGCATACATTAAAATCATAAACAATCACACATATGAACAGTATTTAACGGGAAAGCTTAAAGCTGAAACCCCCAACTATCTATATATTATACATGTCATGGAGATCATGTAACAATTATAGTACAAAGCTCCTCACAAGCTCTCATGCACACCCTCAATTGCTACACACTATCAAGCTAGATCTAGCAAAACTCATGCTCCAACATTTTGCCACTTGATAGCTAGCCGCTATTGCGTTTTTCAATGCTATGGAATGGCTTCATTAAATAGATAAACCACCTGGCTTGTACTGCGCAATATGCATGAGCTTCTCCACCTATCTATGTGTTGCAAATAGCAACTATATAGTCACAACTGATAGTTAACTTGCTCTTTCACCTATTTCTGCACTGGTCTCCACTGAAACTGTCCATGCACTGAAGCTAACTGATGTATTCTTTAGTTGATTTATGAGTTTATAATTAGTGAATTAATTAATAATTAATACACACCACTCTCACTAATTGTATCAATTAGTTAAACTGAATACAAATAGCTCAACTATGTTTAGATTAGGTAAATTGAACACAACTCCATTAACTTCCTCAATTAACTCCATCAAACTCTGTCACATGAGTTCTAACTAAAGTCCATCATGCAATAGCTCAACTAAACCCTAGGAATAGTGTAATTCCTTCTGTCAGCTGCATGTGCCACATCCAGGCATCAAACTGAAGTGCTCCAAGAGAATAAGATAATGTTTAGAATCTAAATATTATTAAGAGCTAATAATATTTGACATATCTATTTTTAGACTGGCAATCTAAAAATAGATTCCGCCCAGTATGTCTAAAAATAGAAGTCCATCTATTTTTTCCGACTTGACCAACCATTCACAAATAGCATCCTGCAACTCATAGAACATGATCCATATGTCTAAAAATAGACTTTGCGCCAAAAATAGCTTGCGGGGCCACTTAGTGAAGGCGACTCCTTTCCACTAAGCTCATCATCTTGTTGCAATCTCAACACTCCCTCTCAACAAGATAAGGATTATTTGCAACCCCTATCCTGCCCCTGTGGTATTTGAATTTTCTCCTGGTGAGCGCCTTCGTCAAGATATCAGCATCCTGATCCTCTGTAGGAATGTATGAAAGTAACATGATCTTCCGCTGCACAATCTTTGATATGATGATACCGGATGTCAATGTGTTTAGATCTATCATGAAATACTGGATTAACCGAGAGTTTGATGCAACTCTGATTATCAAAATAAATCACAATAGGCTCTAAGTGTGAACCGAACAACCCGACCAGGATCTTCGTCATCCATATAGCCTCGCATGCAGCCAAACTTGCTACCATATACTCGGCCTCTGCTGAACTGAGTGCCACAGATCTCTCCTTCCTGATGTACCAAGAAACTGCTGTCGACCCGATACTGAAAATCCCTCCAGATGTGCTCTTTCTGTCTATTGGGCTCCCTACCCAATCTGCATCCGTGAAGCCACATAGCCTCACCTCATCCTCCTATCTGTACCACAATCCATATCCCGATGTGCCTCTGAGATAACGCAATACATGCTTGCCTGCCTTCTAGAAGAGTTTGGTTGGATTAACCATAGCTTGTGAAAGCTGGTTAACAGCATAGCATATTTCAGGTCGTGTATTGACCAGATACATGCGCGACCCCACCAACTGTCGATAAACAGTGGCATCCACTACCTCTGCTGAAGTAGCATCCTCCTTCCTCCAACCTCTAGGAAGAGGAGTATCAACAGGCTTGCAGCCATGCATGTTGAACTTCTCCAGTATCTCCCGAGCATACTTACCCTGAGAAACAAACAGTCCATCACTGCGCTACCAAATTTCCAATCCCAGGAAATAATGAAGGAGGCCCAAGTCCTTCATCTCAAACTCTTTTGCAAGATCATCCTTGCATGAGAGTATCAATAGCTCATCACCTGTCAAAATCAAATCATCTACATAAAGTACAATGATCAACAACTTACCCTCCACCACAATCTGGTATAGGTTAGGATCCGCCTCACTCTTGGAGAATCCAAGTCCGGTGAAATAACTGTCTATCTGTGTGTACCAAGCACGAGGTGCTTGTTTCAACCCATACAGCGCTATCTTGAGCCTGCACACATGCAAATCGCTACTAAAGAACTCGAAACCTTCGGGCTGCTCTATGTACACCTCCTCCTTAATGACTTCATTGAGGAACACGGTCTTCACATCCACCTGATGAATGTGCAACCCCATCTGCGCTGAGAAAGCAAGAATCGTTCGTATGGAATAATACCTTGCGATAGGTGCAAAGGTCTCCTCATAATCGATCCCCTTAATATGTGAAAAGCCTCGGGCAAAAAATCTTGCCTTGTACTTCTCCACACTCCCGTCAGCTGCATGCTTCACTTTGTAGATCCATCTCGAACCAACCACTGATTTCCCCTCCGGTCTCGGGACAATCTCCCATGCACTGTTTCTGACAATCGAATCATACTCTTCCACCATGGCATCTACCCATGCGGGGTCCTCCACAGCTTCCTCGAAAGAGGATGGCTCTATCACGATACACTTGCTCACAAGAGCCATGTATCCAGTATACCGGTCCGGTGACTGTCTCTGTCTGCGCTGTGCTGTAGGTGGTCCTACAACCTTCTCTACATCTTGAGCCAGTCGCTCAGCTTTTGTAGTGCGCTTCCGCCCTCTGATGGTTGGCGCTGCATGAGTGGTCTCTTCCACTCCATGAACCTCCTCTTGTGGCTGATCCACATCCTGAGGCTCATCCTTAGGAACTAATAGCTCCTCATTTGCATGCAAGTGTGGCTCCCTCTCAAGCGAACACTTCATGGCTTTCTCCTCCTGAAATTTGATATCCCGTCGCACAACAGTCTTGCGACTGTCTGGCAAATACACACGATAGTTGTGGGGCATATTAGTGTACCCCACAAATATCCCAACCTCCGCAGTCGGCTCCAGCTTCTTCCTGGCATCCTTCGTCACATGAATGTAAACAGGTGAACCAAAAATCCTCAAATGGGAAATATCAGGCCTCTTACCAGAAAACACCTCCTCGAGTGTACTCATGCCAAGTATCCTGTGAGGACAACGGTTCTGCACATATACTGCAGTATTGCATGCCTCAGCCCACAAGTATATGGCAAGGCCCTGATCATGCAACATCGCCCGTGTAGCACCCACGATCGTTCTATTCTTCCACTCAGAAACCCTGTTCTGCTGTGGGTTATGAGGTGCTATGAGCTCTCTTCGAATTTCTTCTGTGCTGCAAAAGTCCTTGAATTCTCCAGAGATGAATTCACCACCATTGTCGTTCCTAAGAGCCTTCACCTACTTCCCCGATTCTTTCTCAACTAGTGCCTTGAACTCACAGAACTTTGAGTATGTCTCGTTCTTCTTCTGCATGAAGAAGATCCAACACTTCCAAGAAAAATCATAAACAAATATCACATAATACCTGTGCTTTGTTGTCGAAGCTCCTGAGAAAGGTCCACACACGTCTGTGTGAATTCTTTCAAGGATCGTCGTGGCACGACTATCCTTCTCGTGAAATGTGGCTTTCACAAATTTTCCCAAGGTACATCCCTTGCACTGATCTGACTGTGCAAGAGTACCCTTAGGAAGCCCAGTATAAATCTGCTGCAGTATCTTCAAAGCTCCATGGTGAAGGTGGCCCAATCTCCGGTGCCACAACTCGCCATCATCCTGGCTCACCACTCCTTCTGCCTTGCCTGCCATTGTTGCGCTGCCATCTACCTGCAATTGATAAAGGTTCTTAACTCGAACCCCTATCCTCCGGGTCTCACCAGTTTCCTTGCTGCGCAGGAAAGCCTTTCCCTCGCTAAAGATAACATCATATCCCTTGTCTTCTAACATCGCCACAGAGATAAGATTCTTCTTCAATTCTGGAACATGCATCACATCCTTTAATTTGAAGGGTTTACCAAACTCCCTCTCAAAGGAAATGGTACCGATATCGATCGCACTGTATCTACCATCATCGCCCATCTCGATGTGCACTCCAATATCTTTCTCATCCAAATCAGTAAACAAATCTCGATCTCCTGTCATGTGAAAAGACGCACCACTATCCAGAAACCAAACTGAACCCATCACACTTGAGACCAAGCATGCGATCAGCGAAAATTCCAGCTCAAAATGTGAGGCTAAGGCCTCTCCAGCTACAGTCCCAGCAGCCTGCTTATTTTTCTTCTTCTATGGACAATTTGTGGCATGATGTCCGTGTTGGTGACAGTGAAAGCACTTCACCTTCGACATGTCCTACTTCTTGCCTTTCGCACTGGATTGAGAAGCTTTCTTGCTCTTCCCCTTATTTTCTTTGGCAGCCAAAGCACAATTCTCTTCATCAGATTCCTTTGATGAAGATATGTCCCTGGTACTTCGCCTTATCTCCTCTTGCACAAGATCCGATCAAAGTCGCTCCCATCCTGGCAATTTCTCCTGACCATTGACAGAGTCCTGATAGGAGTGCCAAATCTTCGGAAGCCCAAGGAGAGCCAAGCTCACTAAGTCCTCATCATCAACAATCACCCCCACACTTCCCAGCTCATCCCTGCATTGGAAAAACTTCATGAGGTACTTGGGCATACTGTCACCTTTCTCCATCTTTATGTTTATGAGTTTATCCTTGAGCGCCAACTTCCTCTGATCGCTCTTGCTTTGGAATAAATCTGTCAAAGCTTTCCACATCAAGAATGGAGAAGCCTTACCATGAAGGCTAGATACTATGTGATCCTTCACACCTTCCAACAGAATCCTTCGACACATCTCTGTCTTCTTTTGCCATGCGTCAAGTACGACAGCATCGCTAGAAGTAGGCTTTGGAATTTCTACATCTATGAACTCCTTCAACCCATTTTCATCCAGCACCGCCTCCATCCTGTCCTTCCATGCAATATAATTCGAGCTTCCCTCAAGGGCATACTCCAATCGCAATCCGTTGAAAGACATCTCAACTTCGACACCAAGAAAACACTCCTGCAAATTCGAATTCCACCAGCACAAAACTCAACCGCTTCAATGTTTTGCAATTTCTCCGATGATCAATATTGCTCTGATACCATGTAGAAATTTGAATAACTGATATATTATTCACCAAGATTCTCTTGATCACACACTATTTTAGCTTCATGCATAATACAAAATCTCTTCTACCATTGATCATCACATGCGGAAATAAAATCAATTGCATGCATACATTAAAATCATAAACAATCACACATATGAACACAGTATTTAATGGGAAAGCTTAAAGATAAAAACCCAAACTATCTGTATATTATATTTGTCATGGATATCATGTAACAATTATAGTACAAATCTCCTCACAAGCTCTCATGCACACCCTCAATTGCTACACACTATCAAGCTAGAGCTAGCAAAACTCATGCTCCAACCTTTTGCCACTTGATAGCCAGACTCTATTGTGTTTTTCAATGCTATGGAATGGCTTCATTAAATAGATAAACCACCTGGCTTGTACTGTGCAATCTTCATGGGCTTCTCCACCTATCTGTGTGTTGCAACTAGGAAATGTATAGTCACAAATGATATTTAACCTACTCTTTCACCTATTTCTGCACTGGTCTCCACTGAAAGTGTCCATGCACTGAAGTTAACTGATGTATTATTTAGTTGGTTTATGAGTTTATAATTAGTGAATTAATTAATAATTAGTTCACACCACTCTCACTAATTGTATCAATTAGTTAAACTGAATACAAATAGCTCAACTATGTTTAGATTAGTTAAACTGAACACAACTCCATTAACTTCCTCAATTAACTCCCTCAAACTCTGTCACATGAGTTCTAACTGAAGTCCATCATGCAATAGCTCAACTAAACCCTAGGAATAGCA
Organism: Pinus albicaulis; assembly: GCA_034641835.2. Taxonomy (NCBI): domain Eukaryota; kingdom Viridiplantae; phylum Streptophyta; class Pinopsida; order Pinales; family Pinaceae; genus Pinus; species Pinus albicaulis. The sequence continues at coordinate 1,628,488,620 of CM076570.1, forward strand.
TAATTCCTTCTGTCAGCTGCATGTGCCACATCCAGGCATCAAACTGAAGTGCTCCAAGAGAATAAGATAATGTTTAGAGTCTAAAAATTATTAAGAGCTAATGATATTTGACATATCTATTTTTAGACTGGCAATCTAAAAATAGATTCCGCCTAGTATGTCTAAAAATAGAAGTCCATCTATTTTTTCCGACTTGACCAACCATCCACAAATAGCATCCTGCAACTCACAGAACATGATCCATATGTCTAAAAATAGACATAGTCTAACAATAGACTTTGCTCCAAAAATAGCCTGCGGGCCCACTTAGTGAAGGCGACTCCTTTCCACTAAGCTCATCATCTTGTTGCAATGTCAATAGCTCGCCTGTGCAACACCCATGCCACCAGTAACACAATTTTTCAAAAAGTGCCCAAGAAATTTTTCCCACAAAATTTCACCTCCAAGCACATCAAGAAAGCTTCTGCAAAGGTGTCTCTTGTCTTTTTCCTAAGTTTTAGTTTGAAGGGGGTTTGTTCACAAGTTTCAAAGACCAAAATAGGGATTGAAAGGTAAAAAATCATCATAGTTTTATTGAAGATCTGTTTGCAAAGGGGTTGTGTATTAAAATAGTGAAAGGAATATGGTTTGATATGCAAAGTTGAAAGTCCTTTTGTGCTATGAGATAGCTTAGAGTATGCACAATCTCTAAGAGAAAGTAGACAAAGTTGTAGAGGTTTTCAAATTAGTTGAAGGAGTATGTTATAAGAGTGTTTTCAATAAATCCCTTTTGTTTCTAACAACCACAGAGGGACAGTGAAAGGGATAATGGTTGATGTGTCATTTTAAGAAGTTTTTCTTTCTATAAATGGCTTAGAATGTACAAAGTTGCTAAGAAGGAAAAAACAGAGGTTGTAGAGGTCTTAAAATAGTTTAAAAGATCATCTAGACAGTGGTAAAAGGGATGAAGGCTTAGTCAGTTTAAAGAAGTCCTTTTGTGTTGTGAGATAGTGAAGAATTTGCACAGCCACCAGAATCAAAGAAGCAAAGTTTGTAAAGAGGTTTCAAGTTTGTTTAAAGGTGTCTTAAACAGTGCTTTCCAAGGGTAGTTTCTTTGCTACATCAAAAGGATAGAAACAGTGAAAGAAGATAGGACTAATGTGCCATTTTGAAAGTGTTCTTTATGCTATGAAATAACTAAGAACACTCACATTTGCTAGAAGAAAAAGAGAGTGTGTTTGGAGGTCTTCAAATCAGTTTTTGAAAGTGTCTTAACAGTGTTTGCAAAAGGCATTTTTTTCTTCAAGCTCAAAGAAAAATAGTGGCTAGAAGATAAGGTTTTGTCAATTGCAAAGAGTCTTTAAAGCATTGTTTTCAAATGTGCCATTGCCAAATCAAAAAGAGAGGCAGTGTTTGAAGGGAGGATTTTTGTGCCAAAACAAAAAGAGATTCTTCTTCAACAAAAGCCACAAACATATCTTGTTTAAGATCTCTTGCCCAAACACAGTGATAAAAAGTAATTTTTTTTTTTCATTTGACAAATGTTTGTTTGCTAGCATCTAAGAAACACAGTGAATTACAAAGAGAAAAGAGGTGTTGTGTTGGGAAAATTTTTCAGAGATCATTTGAATTAGCTTGTTTTGGTGAATCAATAAAGAGTATCAGAAGCAACGGGTGCTACAAAAGGCCAAATTAGTTTGCACGAAGGAAATTGAAGGATTCACAAGAAAAACTCAAAATCGCCCAAAGAGGGCGCCCGGTGAGAAAAAAGGAGAAAGACACCTCTAGGCTTGGAATTTTGGCCCGAGCTTCTAGACATGTTTCTAAGAAGCCTTGAGGTACTTGCTCACCAAAAATGAGTGAATTTTGACATGTTCTTGTCTTTTGACATTTTTGGGCCTAATTGCTTAAAATCATGGGCGCTGCCATTTTTGTTTGGAGCATCCTCAGCTATTGAGAGTGGTACCATTGGATGCATTAAATTTAGGAGCATCTACTCAGAAATTTTCAGAGCAATTGAAGTTGTTTTAGTCCCCCAAAGAGGCAAAAAACACTCACTTTTTCAACACTCTGCCCACATATCAACAAGGCCTAATTTTTGGGTTTTTTCACTCAGTTCAGTATTTTATAGACTGCCAAGCATCAGTTTGGGAAAATTCAAGTTGTTCCAAAAATTATACATCAATAGATTTCCAACGAGCCATCACAAGCCTTGTTTTGACATCGGGAAGGCACTCAAAAGTCATCCGAAAAATAGGAAATTTTTTGCTGGTGCACCCATAGTGCTTTTTGGCCAAAAAAGGCAGTTTTCTAAAGTGGTCTCTCCAAATGTGCGTTAAGCTATTTTGGGAAATTTCCAATCATAAAAAGACAAATTTATTCCCTTTTTTAGCATTTTGATATTTTTTATTGGATATTTTGTGCCTTGGGCTTTGCAAAGCCTCAAGGACAAGATAAGATATTTGTTTTTGAGCCAATGGCTAGCTAGTTGCCTTGGTTGGGTTTCCTCCTCCATCTTGGCCTATATATTCCAAGAGAATTCATTGTATAGAAGGCTGAACTTGATGATATAGAGCAGTATATGGTTATACAAGCTTGAAAGAAATAGTTGGATAGTTTCTTGAATGTTTTGGATGATGAAAGAGGACTATTGTTGGATTCCTTGACTTGGTAAAATGGTATAGTGTCCCTCTCTGTTATGCTTCTTAGTTTTCATACATATTTCATGTTCTTTCTTGCTATAAGACACTAGAGAATAGATTTGAGACATGCCCTTGAAAGCACCTTATATTTCCTGTTTCATTATAGCTTCTATGTTTTCTTCCTTCTTAGTCATATCAAAGAAACCTTGATTGTTCTTTGATCACTGAAGAAATTGTTTGCTTGTTTCATTTATGGTTTTATGCATGCTAAGTATGATTCACGGTATGCCCTGCTTACTCATGGCTAGTCATAGCTCCACCTCTGAAACCTCTCTTTGAATGTTTGATTGTCCTAGTTGAACCAAGGAGGTCTTGTACTAATCTTGCCCTTTGCCTAAAACTCTGCAATCTTACTTCAAAGTGCCCAATCTTACTTCGAAGTGCCCAATAGCTTGAAATACTATGTCTAAGCATTTCTTCATAGTGATTCGAGTTATTTGTTTGTCTTAATTGTCTTTCCCCAAAGTCTGATAGCAATTTCCTAAAGTTAGAGAGTCATATATCTCTATGTATTGCTTGAATATTTATTTCTATGCATTTATCAATTTGAAGTTACATTTATCATAATTAATGGTTAGCCCTACCATATAAATGTCAACTATTGAACTTTTTATGTTTGAAAGTCTTTTTCCTTCACAAATTTAGTGTCCATCTCATTGCATTTTACCTTAAGATCCATTTTACCTTGATCAAATCGGCCCTTCAACATACCTTGTATCACAATCTGAGGCTTTCTAGACCTTTTCGACCCCATAGCCAAGTTGATCTGACAATATTTTTATCTATCTTAGTCTTTGATCAGTTCCTCCCTCAAAAACCTAAAAGAAAAACTAAAAACCTACTTCACAACTAGCCTAAAATCAGAAACATAAGAAACAAAACACATAGACATCCCTTTTACAAATAGAGAGAGCCCTCTCTAAGTCCAGGAAGGCTAGGTCCTTGGGCTCCAAAGTTGGTTTAATGTTACCTTGTCCTCTGTCTTGCCAATCAGCCAAATCACGAGACCTTAACAGAATCAACACAAAATAAAATTAGGCAACTAATGCGTTGCCCGTCACTGGTATTATGTGAAATGGTCGAAATAAATAGTGAGAGGCACTTCACCTCCTCTCCACAAAGTGAAGCAATACGTAACTGACCACCGGAGACCTGAAAATCTACAGGAGATAGTATATCGTTGCTAATGTATCTCTGGGAGTACACCAACTAATTCCTTGTTGCATAGCCGACAGGGACCTTTGGGAATAGGGAAAAATCCTCCCCTCTCCTTGATAGGACAGTAATGAAATAGATGTCCTCCTTAGTGGGCGTGTACCACTGGTTAGGACCAACCCAGAAAGCCTATCGTTGGGAATTCTATTGGACATTGGATAAACCAATGCTCCCCGTGTGTTTCACGACATGGACTAACCGCCTTTCATGGATCCTTATCTCTAACGGTGCAATCGTTAACTAACACCTGCGGGTTTTGGTCTAACGGCAATCGTGATTCCCAACAAGTGGTATCAGAGCGTAGGTCACAAGTTTGATACACACCCAGATTTCGTTGGGGGGGATATTGTTGGAAAATGGATAAACCAACGCCCCCCGTGTGTTTTGTGACATGGACTAACCGCCTTTCATGGATCCTTATCTCTGGTGATGTGATCGTTGACTAACACCTGTGGGTTTTGGTCTAACGGCAATCGTGATTCCCAACGCATTCCACCTGTGGATAGGTTGTCGCAATAACCCACCATGGCGCTTTAGGGATGTAGCCTCCTCATAGAACTTGAGGAGGCCTGCCTCCCTTAGGAGCGCCTAGGTGGTTGTTGTAATAGGGTGAGGGTACATATCTCTCTCCCTCTCTCGTGCCTCCCACAGGTGAACCACGTTATACTGGTCTACCATATGTTGTTGTTGTTCCCTCTCTTCTCTCCTTTGACATCGCTGAATGATTGATATATTAAATAAAAAAAATTTATTAAATGAGACATGTATTTAGAAAATAAATATATATATTTTTTTGGAAAAAAAAAACAATCGATGCCCCAAAAAAAATAGGCATGCACTGGTACTGGTGCGTCTGGTTTTATCGCGCACCAGCTGCGGTGCGCCTAGAAGTTTTCAATGCACTGCAAATCATGTATTGTATTTTCTTAAGCGGTGCGTTGAATAAACTATCTAGCCTAGGGTAGATAATTCCGTCAACGCACTGCCAAAAATCATCTTGTGGTCAACGGTGTGGTCGTTTAACCAATTGCACCGTTGACTATGAAAAAATTTGGGAGGGCAGTGTGCTGACCAAACTACTCGCCTCGGGGCAGATAGTTTCATCAGCGCACCACCCTCCTGGCATCAGTACACGATCAATGGTGCGGTGGTATAACCAACCGCACCATTGACTATGTACCAGTTTTGAGAGGGTGGTGCGCTGACCAAACTATGCACCCCAGGTGTATAGTTTAGGCAGTGCACCACCCTCCTAACATCCGTACCTGGTCAACAATGCGATCGTTTACATGATAGCACCATTGACTATGTCGAAGTTTAGGAAGGCAGTGAGCTGAACAAAATATCCACCCCAGGGCATATATTTCAATCAACGCACCGCCCTCTCGCACTTGGAGAAGGTCAACGATGTGGTTGGGTAACCGACCGCATCGCAATTTCTATAAATTTAAAAAAGGCATGATGCGCCATTTTGGTACCGCCCCGGAACTAGTGCGGATACCTTTAGCACCGGTCGTGGTGCGGCCTATAAATTTACGGTAGCACCGCGAACGGATGTGAGCTGAACGGCTCGAGCACACCGTGCAGAATTTTTATTTTATTTTAAAAAGGTGAATTTTAAGCTATTTTACAAAACTAATCCGCTAAAAGGTTTAATTATGAAAAAAAAGTAAAATACCTATACATTTGGGTGTCAAGGAGGCATATTTGCTATAGAATTTGCAAAACTAAATTTTCCCACCATTTTGCAAAATTTGAAATGGAGATAGTGGGCAATGAACATCAACAGTGCGTGTAATGGGAGCACTGATGGCAGGGCGCCTCATAAAAGGTAAAGTTGCACCAGTTCTTGAGAGCTTTGGAGCACTAAAAAGTGAAAAATGCAGATTTTTGGTCGTAATTTTTTTTATTCAACCTTATTCTGGTGCACAGGTTTTTGAGGCACACTGGGCAGTTTCTTACAACTGCACCGGGCTATTTCAGTTTTGGCGCGGGTTTTTAGGATGCACCGGGGCGGTTTCTTCCAACCGCACTGGGCTGTTTCAATTTTGGCATGGGTTTTTAGAACGCACCGAGGCTGAATTTCTGTAGAGCACCGGTGTGCTACAGTAATTAGATGCACCAAGCGGGCTTGTGCGAAGAGCACTGTGTCCCACTGTGCCAATTTGTAGTACGCACTGGTGCTTTTCTAGTTGAACGCACCAGTGTGGTTTAGGATGAGAAACGCACCAGAAAAAAAAAAAACATCCCTAAAACCTCCACCCACCAACCTCCTCTAAAATCCTCCACTACAAACGGATGTCTGGGCTATTTTTATAAGGGGTTCCTCAAAAACATCCACTAGAGGGTCTTTTCCTTGTAGTGTTTCTTTGTTGTTGTTTGTGCAGTTGTTTTTTTGAAGGAAAAAAGCACGCATTCCGAATAGCCAAAAAAAAAAACCCTTCCTCTTTTCCAACAATTACAAAATCTTTTTACTAGCTCACTTGGTGTAAAGTTACTTTATGATAATAAAGGTCTTGGGTTCAAGTCTATTTGTCAAACTTCTTTTACTAAAATTTTTTTGTCAAGTTACTTTTTCTTAAAAATCTTTTTGGCAAGTTACATTTTTTTTAAAAGAGTTTTATTTAAAAAACGCATGTAAGTTATGTTTTAAAGTTAGTTTATGTAATAGTGTTTCTCATCCATTATAAAAAGTGAGTCACATTAGGGGAATTTTGAGGTCTAAAATGGGCCTCTTAAAGAAATAATAAAATAATAGCTAAACCAATAAAATAATATTTATGAATTTGCAATTCACTTTTTGCACCACAATCCATGTAACCATAGTTAAATTCAATTCAAAAGTTGTACCAAAATAAAATTAATAAAAAAATTATATTGATGTGACCATAAATAAGAAGAAGTTTTTCATGAAAAAGTCACTATCATTGAACAACTAATGCATTTATCCTTTGTACTTAAATAAATTAAAATAAAATATAAATATAAATTTATAAATTCTTAATTATGTTATATGTTATTAATTAAAATTTATATTATTTAAATTGTGTAATAACATGTAATTAATATACTATATAAAAATAATATAATATAATATAATAAACGTATATGGATATGCATTGTTTCTTTCAAGGAATATGAAATGACAATAATATATTTTTTATTCAAAAAGTGTGAAATGACATTTATTATGAGTACTTTACTTTAACTTTAAAAGTACTTAGATCACTACCATGTTTAACCATGAGTTTTTATCCACCATTGAGAATGTGACAAGTACCTTTAACTCAAGCAATGCCATCTCAACCATTATGGATGATGTCATCCCCTAAAATGTGATTGGTTTTCATAAAGTGAATTTTGATTGTACATTTTTTTTAGGAGGCCCATTTTAGACCTCAAAATTCCCCTAATGCTTACTGTCTAAAGTCACTTTATATTTTATTTAAGTTGCAGTCTATTTGGTCATTAGTTTATAAAGTAACATTGTAAAGTGACTCTCACTTATTTATAAAAGTGGGTCACATAAAGTAGTATTTTTTTTTTAAAAGTGAGCTTATTATATTAAGTTTGGAAAATGGGGAGATTTTTTTCTTAAGTACAACTTCATCATCAACTTTCAACCTATCACGTGACTACTTGACATCTACCACAAATTTTCTTTAAAAAGCCTTAACTTCTTCATCAAGAAGTTATTTTCAAAGTCGTTTTTTTTTAACCAGCCTAATTTTTTGAGATCTTTCCATTGAAGTAGTTAGTTTCAACCTTTACAGACTCTGTTTTTTAAAATGGAAGTGCATACCTAGTTATTCTTAACAGCGCCAATTATTTCCAATGGCTATCCTACATGGTAGACTTACTTAGAAGTAAAGGGCTTTATAGAATAGCCTCAAGGCTACAATATAAACCTACTAATGAAGATAAACATACTAAATTGGAGAATAAACAAGATCAAGCACGAGGGTTGATAGGAATGTCCATTGCTCAAGATCTTCGATTTCATATCCAAGAAGTTGACTCCCTTAATGAAGCTATGAAAAAGCTAAATATTGTTTTGGCATGCAAAATGAAATTAGATCCCACCAGCTTGAAAATGGGTTGCTTACTTTGGACCCCAATAATTTCTTCTCTATTGAAGATTTTTTGTCCAAATTCAAGAGCCTTAGACTTCTTTCAGAAGGTTGTAAGGCAAAAAAGGAAGATGGTAGTCTTATGTATTCCATTTTTGCTAAGCTAGGCCCTGCATACTCTATATTTTTTTCCACCTTCCATTCCACTAGAGAAGCCCTGATTTCTCAAGGAATGACCTACAAGTCCACCTCTTTTGATGCCTTTTGCGATTATTTGATAAAAGAACAAGAAAAACACTTACACCTTGGTCTTATTAATACTGGAAACTCTTCTAAGAAAGCCTTAGCAGCCCAGCAACAACCATATCCAAAGAATCCTAAGAAACAACATCCTAAAAATAATGGTCCTAAACCAAACAAGGGTCTTAAGCACTCTCAGCTACAAACTGAAAAATAAAATCAACACATTGATAAGGCAAATAAAAACAAAGGGAAGAAGACATATAGACATTGCAACTTTTGTAATCGTGATGGCCACATAGAGTCAAAATGTTTTAAGAAGATGGCAGCCTTGGAAGCAACAATGAAGAAGCACAACATCCTTTTGGATAAATCTTCAACTTCATTTTCAAGAATGGCACTTTCTGCATGTGGTTATCAAGCATCAAGATCTGGTTATGAATTGAATGTATCTTCTTCTTATCATTCTCATGAGTGGCTCATTGATTCTAGAGCCTCTTACCACATGGCCAAAAATAAAGCCATGCTTTCTTATTTAAATGATTGTAACGCCAAAAATATTTATGTTTGTGATGATAGATCTCTTAGTGTTGTAGGGTCTGGAACCATTCATCTAGATAATGGTCAGTTTAATGATGTATTATATGTGCTTACCTTGTCCTGCAACCTTCTATCTATTTATCAGATAACTCATTCAGGTGAAGGGAAAACAATAGAATTCTCACCTCATGATGCTGTAATTGAGGACCTAAGAGATCGTAGACATATTTTAGCTACTGGTATTGTTGATGATTCCACAAGGTTGTATAAGTTTGACAACTTTGGGTCATCATGTCTTCCCTCCGTTTTTGTTGCTAATAATGATGAAGTGAGCAAACTTTGGCATGAGCAATTTGGTCTCTTAAATTATCACTCGCTTCAAAATCTATGTAAAAAAAATATGGTAACAGGTCTTCCTATGGTATCTTTCCAAGATGGTGTTTGTTCTGGTTGTGTACTCGGAAAACATCATTGGGATAGTTTTGACAAACATGCCTCTTGTCACGCTTCAACCCCTTTGCAGCTTGTGCACAATGATTTATGTGGTCCACTTCATATTTCTTCTTTCTCTAACTACAAGTAATTCATAACTTTCATCGATGTTTTTTCCAAACACACTTTGGTATACTTCTTAAAACGAAGAGTGAAGTTTTTAACATGTTATTGGCCTTTAAGGCCTTTGCTGAGAAACAATATGAACATCACATTCTTAAGTTAAGATTTGACAATGGAGGAGAATATGTTAACAACAAATTTATCAACTTATGCACTAAGCATGGCATTTAATTGCAACATATCTTTCCCTATACTCCACAACAAAATGGTGTATCTGAAAGGAAGAATCACACTCTAAATGAAATGGCTAATTTTATGCTTCATCCTAAAGGACTTAGTCTTAATTTTTGGGCAGAAGCAATTGACTGTGCAAATTACATAGTAAAATCACACTCCTACTAAGGTTTTAAGGAATATCACTCCAAAAGAAGCCTAGAGCTCAATCAAACCAGATGTAAGTCACTTTCATGTTTTTGGAAGTGAAGCTTGGGCCCATATTCCCGATGATAAACATAAATCCTTAGAACCTAAGAGTGAAAAATGCATTTTGTTGGATATTCTGAAGATGTCAAAGGATATAGAATTATTCAACCCAAATCCAAAAATGTAATCATTATAAGAGATGTAAAATTTCATGAAAATATATCGGCCTACGATCCTAGTTTGGCAGGTGTGCCACCTTTGACCTACGAGCCTGATTTGACATATGTGCCACCTCTCTTTATCTCTTCTGCTTCCAACAAAATTCCTTCTACTTCGGATGATGACAACGAGGATAAAAATCCTCCTCCACCTCCTCAGAATATTTCTTCAGCTCCACCGCTTCCAAAATGGGTTCGCTCTACTCCAGATGCAACGGGTTCTCTTGTAGGTGACCCTATAGATCAACGTCATACACATTCTCAGTTCGACAAAGCCTCTTCCTTATTGGCTCAAGTTCCAAAAATCATGATCCATATACCTTTGAAGAAGCTTTAGGTCATCCAGATTGGGATGCATCTATGACTGAATAATATTGTTCCTTATTGGCAAACAATACTTGGGATCTTGTTCCTCTTCCAAAGGGAATACAAATTTTCATATGCAAATGGGTTTACAGAACAAAGTTTGGACCAGAAGGAAAAGTGGATAAACATAAAGCACGTCTTGTTGCTAAAGGAATTTCACAAGTTGAAGGCATTGAATATACTTAAACCTTCTCCCCTATTTCCAAAATGAATTCTATCTGACTTGTTTTTCCCTTGCTGCCTCCTTTAAATGGGAAGTCCATCAGATGGACGTTAAATCTGCCTTCTTACATGGGGACTTATAAGAAGAAATCTACATGGAACAACCCCCTGGCTTTATCCAAAATGACTCTAGCCTTATTTGTCGCCTTAGGAATTCTCTCTATGGTCTCAAACAAGCCCCTCAAGCTTGGTATGCCAAAATGGATACATTTCTCTTAGATAATGGTTTTTCTAGATGTCATTCTAACAACACTGTCTACACCAAGAAAGTGGGTAAGTCCTTAATCATCCTTGTTCTTTATGTTGATGATCTTATCCTTACTGGTAGTGATCCCAACCATATAAACCATGTGAAGTCTAGCCTCAAAAATAAGTTTGAAATGACGGACTTGGGACATTTGCATTATTTCCTTGGTCTTCAAGTCTTGCAATCCAAAGAAGGTATTACCCTTTCTTAGTCCAAGTATGCCTGTGATCTTCTACGCCACTTTCACATGGATGATTGTAAACCAGCCCATTCTCCCTTTCAGTGGAGTTAAGCTTTCAGTCACTTGTACTTCCCTTGAAGTTGATGCTACCTTATACCGTCAACTTGTTGGTAAACTTTTATATCTAACCCATACCTGTCCTAACCTTTCCTTTGTCATTGGTCTTGTTTCTCGGGTTATGCACAAACCTCATGAAAGTCACTGGAACGCAGCTAAAAGAATACTTCGATATATTCGAGGTACAATTAAGTTCGGGATTCGTTATAGTGCAAGAGCATCTCCAATGTTGGTTGGTTTCACTGATTCTGATGATCGAAATTCTACTGCAAGTTATGTAGTCACTCTTGATTCAGGACCTATTACATGGTATTGCAAGAAAAAAAGTGTCATCTCTCTTTCTTCGTCAGAAGCTAAGTATCGTGGCGTTGTTGAAGCCAACGAGGAAGCCCTTTGGCTTCGTCAGATCCTATCCAAATTTGGTCTTCATCGGCAACATCCAACTACACTTTGGTGTGGTAATCAGAGTTTCATTAAGCTATGAAAATATCAAGTTCAACATCAGTGCATGAAACACATTGAGCTACACATACACTTCATTAGAAAGCTCATTCATGATCGTGTTCTTGAAGAGCACTATTGTTCAACCAATGATCAAGTTGTTGATATCTTTACAAAGGCTCTCACAGAAGCGAAGTTTACCAAAATCTAATCTATGCTTGGAATTCAGGAAAGTTATCATTAAGGGGGGATAGGCTCTAATGCCTCCTTCCTTCTCCTATTGTGTCACCTTTGTAAATCCTTCAGTCCTATCCCAAGTTGTTCTTAAGTGGGGATGATAGGATATTCCGACACATAGGAAATAGTTAAATATAAATTGGTCGAGTGTAGAGTTAGGTAAAGTGTGTTTCTTTAATATGTACTTTTGTAACTTATAATATGACGGTCACGATATGTAGTGATCTGATGGTTCATTCTCTCCTTGGTATTACTGACACTTAATCCATGGCTTAACACCCGATTTGTCTATGATCTATATTTAAAGAGCATGGAGGGTCATTTGTCTGGTGACCGTTTATGAGAGAAGCTTATGTAAATTTCATTTCTTTATATTAATAAATTTCCTGAAGTGACCACGTTGGCTCAAGCCATGCACTGTTTCACTCTTTGAGGGTTTTAACCACGTTAAATATTGGTGTATTGATCTGTGATCTGTTTGTGAGTGGTGACCTTTAGTGTTTGATCTAAGGAACTTACCCTCTAAATTCCTACACCGAGAGACATAAAAAATAGCATTAACTAATGGTGCCTTCGAAACTTAACAATTTTTTGTAATTTTCAATTTTTTACAATGATATTTTATGCATGAAGTATGTACAATTTGGAAAGCCAGTGTAATTTTACAAGGGACTAATATATAGTAAGAAAGATAAGAATGTAAGGGAAAGGAAAAGTAGGTGATTTAAAATAGAAAAAAAAAGGTCCCCATTTTATTATGGATTAGATACAAATGGGGGTTGTTGTTTTATGATAACAAGATACTCATCCTGAGAAATCACATGCCAATTCCAAAAAGGCAAGGAGGGAAATAAATTCTTTTGGCCATTAGACACAATTTCAAGCTATACTTATTGGTGAGTTTGTCTTTGTCCCATACACCTATATCTTAGCCATAGTTGAAATGAAATTTTAGATCAAATAAAAGAAAGAAAAATGATTGATGCCAGATAAGCCCCAAGTATTGCAGTTGAAACAATATTTAATTGGAAATTGTTTATATTAATTTCTAGTCCTTTTGATTTTGTATTTACTTGGAAGAATGTTAATTTCTTTAATAGTGTTGTGGCCTTTCCACCCTAGATGTCTTAGAGTAAAATAAATCTTTGACCTTCTAACCTACTAGTTATCTTTGAACGAGGAGAATTGGGGGTGAATCAATGCAATGGTTACAAGTAGGTTAGAGTTCAATAGGTCTATTTAGATGCAGAGTTTTGAGATAAACTAGTTTTGATGTTTCATTAATATTTTTCTCATGATTCATTACTTTTAATTAATTAAAAATAATTGTGTAAATTATATTAAAAATATAATTGTAATTATTTTGTATTTTTTTAATTAAAAAAAATATTAGTTATTACTTTTTCAAATGATATATGATTTCTATTTGTAAGTTTTTGTACAAAGGAAATTAAAAAAAAAAAACTTTAAATTTATCAACCAATAATAATTTATGTCTTATTTTGCAGTGTTATTAATAAATATAATATTTTGCCCATAGAAATTTGGATTGGTAGTGAATGAGTATATTCTTAAGTCACTCTTTAAGAGAGTTGACTATTTCAAATCTTTCAAATCACTTTTAAACTTTATAACTTGTATTTGTAAAATAAAAATGAACGATTTTTTAAAATCTAAATATAACCAATATTTTAATATTTAAAATTTAACAAATCATTAATTTAACATTTTCAATTTTATAAATATAAAAAATAAATTTTATAACTTATATCTGTAAAAGAAAAATGAACAAATTTTTTAAATCGAAATATAATCAATATTTTAATATTTAAAATTTAACAAATCATTAATTTAACATTTTCAATTCTATAAATATAAAAAAATAATATTAATATTAAATAAATGTAAAATAATATAAAATAATGCTATAAATTGATTTTATTTATAAAATATATATGACAATTTTATATATTGATGATGATGGTTAACGTCCACTCATACCAATCTTTGGTCTATCGGACCTAAAGAAAAGAGTTATTTAGTTTGATTTAAGATTTTATTCCTATGCTCAAAAAGCTTGGAGAGAAGCCTCCCGAGCTCACTATAGTTTTGACATCTTAAAAGGCTAGGAAGCTCAGTATTGCAACAAAGATTATGAAATTGAGCTCTAATGTGGTTGTACTCGAGGCACTCGAAGAGGAAGTGATTTTCATCCTTGATGTTCATATTCTCGCAGAGATGGTAGATCCTTTCCATCCATGGTGTTTTAGGAATTTTCCAACGACCTGTTTCACTATGGAGCTCATGAGAGTTCATTCTAATCTTGGCTATATTAATTTTCTTTTAGCTGCTAGATCTTTCTCACACCACATTTTTTCTTAGAACTTAGAAGTAACAATTTTTTTAATGTTATTAATGTTTTGCAATGCAACATTCTCGTCGATCTCCCAATGGTTCAACCAGGCCCTGGTGTCTTTATACCAACCTCGTTTAAGGCTTAGGTGGTTTTGGCTGGAATTCAAAGCTAGCTTAGGAAGTCTATGGTCTCCTATGCTATTGAGCTTGTGCTTGTACAACAAAAGCCTAGTCATAGCTAGGCTCTCGATAGGGGAAAGACCCACTTCTATAAGGAGAATAGGATAGGGTGTATTGCTTTTAATTTTAAGGTTATAAGTTATAAAACGCTTCTGGATTTTCTCAATCTTTCTCTAGGATTCTCTAGAGATGTTGCAACCCCAAACCTCACATCCATATAAGATAACAGAAGTGACTGAAGTTTCAAAGAGGAACTTCTTTCTATCCCACATTACGAGGTTTGTCGTTTTACAATTATTTTCAAGACCAAAATAAGCTTTCCACCCCCATTAATCCTTTTCTGAATGCTATAGTTCCAGTTGAGCTTGTGATGAATATCAATTCCTAGGTACTTGTAAGAAGACACTTCCTCCAAGTTACTATTGTCATACATAAAATTAGCGTAAGTGTCCTTCTTGGATTTGATAATCATAACTTTTGTTTTGTCAGTGTTAATAGACATACCCATGGTAGAGCATAAATCCTTAAGAAGTATAAGTTGCTTATCAAGATCAGATGGGTACCTTGCAAGAAGAACAATATCGTTAGCATAGAGAAGAAGGATGATGACTATCCCAGCTAAGATTGTGCCAACACATCCTGCTTCCTCTAAACAACCTTCTAGCTTGTCGATGTAAATGCCAAATAGGGTAGGGAAGAGGGGGCAACCTTGTTTAACTCTGATATTACACTTAATATCTTTCGACCACCCCTCATTGCTCTTTAACTTGGAAATTACATTCTAGTATAACCTTATAGCAGCTACTCTTAGCTCGAAAGGAACATTTAGCTCTTCTAATATATTCCATAGGTTGTTTCTAGGAACAATATTCAAAGCCTTTCTAAAGTCCACAAAGTAACAAAAGAGATTGGATTTATCATTGCGGCTTTCCTCCACAATGATCCTAAGCATAATGAGGTGGTCCATTTTTTAGTGTTGCCTTCTAAAACCTGCTTGGCCTTTAGCACGCTTACATTCACTTTCAAGCCAAATGCTCAACTTTTTTTCCAAAATAATACCATATAACTTGGAAAAGAGAGGGTTGATCATAATTGTTCGATAATTAGAGGGGTTATTTGTATCCCCACTTAGGGATAATGAGGCTCTGAGTCCAAGGTTTAGGGAACCCTTGCTTGACCACTTGGTTGAAAAGCTTGTGGATGTGGGTGATGAGGACAAGACCTCCAATTTTTAAGATTTCCGCCTGGTAACCTTCAATGTCTTTAGCTTTCCCATTTATTAGGCATTTAACCCCAAAATCAATGTCTTCTAATGAGAAAAATTATTTCATTGTGAGTAGGGTTTCAAAATCACTGGCATTTGGAGATTTATAAAGCTTTTAAGATAGTAATTCCAATCGTGTAAAGCAATTTTATTATTATCTTTAGTTTTCTTAGTTAGAATCTGCCTCCAGAATTTCTTAGGAGCCACCTTAGAGAGGTGTAAGAGATTCTCTTGTCTTTTACGAATATATTGCCTTTTTTTCCTTTTAGTTAGGGTTTTGTAGATTTTTATCTTGTCAATTTTGAGAGATTCATCAACATCTTCCTTAATTTCTCTCCTTGCACTTTTATAATCTTTGTCATATCATGGGTTGGTTTTGCTATTTCTTTTATTAGTTGAGACTTAAATTGAGAACATGTTAATAGAATATGAGAGGGTTGTATTAAAATTATGATAGAGGTCATCTATGTTGTCTATACTTGATAAAGGAAGCAAATTAGTCTTTAATTCATTTAGAAAGAGGTCATTTTTATTTCTATCAAGATTAAGTTATTTTTACTATAAGGATTATCTTCTATGGGATCTCTATGCATGACAAAATTGAGAGTTATGAGTAAAGGCCTATGATCAGAGTTGGGCTCGTGGTCGTCTAAGATGTCAAAATTTATTATTTCATTGTATAAAGGGAGATTGGAAATAACATAGTCTACCACGCTGCTACCAAGCCCATGGATGCAGGTCCTCTGGCTAGAATTGGGCCACTTCTTTAGACTATTGCAAATTATGAGATCCTGAGCACTATAGAACTTGACTAGCTCCGACCCAAAAAAATTATCCCCGAGGTCTTCAGAGCTCCTTTTGTACCAGCTAGCCAGAGTAAGGTCTTCATCTAACCAAACAGGATTCGGGTTGGAATGATTGCTTAGAAGAATAGCTTGGTTGCTTGAAGTTCAAGCATTAAAGTCACCCGCTAAAAGGATATTACCTTCATTCCTTAAGCTAGAAATATCATTCTCTAAACCATTGTAAGGACTATTTTTATCTAGATTATTTTTCTTATAGAAGTTAGAATTAATGGAGGGGAAATAACAGATTGCTATGTAGTTCTTTTTATCATTAATGTCAGTAATCTCAATCCAACTATATTGGTTGTAAGGGTCGTTTTTATAAATCCTAGCATGGAGGGAGATGTTCTTCATAATGTAGCAAGCTATGCCCCCAATGCCTCTATGGGAGGATCGCTTCTTCTAGGTAGACCATAGTGCAAAGCCATCTATGTTAGGGACCTTAGATTATTCGTGCTCCCAAGTTTCTACAAGCAATATAATATCAACATCATTTGAGATCCAACTTAACTTGGGGCCTTTGTTCCATGGAAAGCCCCGACAGTTCCAAGAAAGAATTCGGAGCATGTTGAATTGTTATTTATTACTATCTTTTTGGTTTCTATCTCGAATAACAGCTTTCTATTTCTAATTATTGCCCATTTTCCTTCCTTCCTAGCTTCTTTTACCTTTTGAACCTCCTTTCTTAATTCTGCTTGATCTTTTGGAATGATATCTTCATTTATAAATATTCCCATTCCTTTTAGACTTGAGGTTTTACTAAGTATGTCATATTTATGGTCAGTGGAGCTCACCTTTATTCGGATCATCCTTTCTTTATTCTTAGTTAATTTCCCTAACCTTGTTGCTTTTGTGAGACACGTGGTTTCAAATTGTAATCTAATATGTAATTCTGTCTAAGCTATTGCTAAAGTATCCTCGTCTACCTTCTCTTTCAAACTGAAGATTATAAGGTTCAAGGCCCTTTTGTTACACTCATGGTCTATGTTGGGTGCGGGAATTACACTTAAGTAAAAATCCTCAACACTTAAATTGTCCCGGGGGATTCATAAACTTAGAGATGAAGCACAGGCAATGCCAAAGATGGTATGAATATTTCTAATATCAACTCCTACTTTTGAAAAGAATAATTGCATAATCAAACTTTAGAGAAAAAAGGGAACTCGAACCATCAAAACAATCTGTGGCTAAAACAAAAAGAAATGTACTTGCAAAAGAGATTAAGAAATAAAGAGGAGCAATCACTCTAGCTAAATATTGATTAGCTACTAAGAATGTGTTTCCTTCAGCAAAGACACCTTGGCAGTTTTCAACAAATGGGCCCCTTCAATCCTGCGTATGTAAAGATATCCTTCTTGTGAAAATTGATCTTGCACTAGTGCAGGAACAAGGATTTATGCAGAAAGTGTAAAGTAATGTATTTACTAAAAAAATTATTTTCTTCGTGCAAGGGCTTTGAACTTTCTCAAGTCCGTAGCACTTAGATCCAATATCAAGAAATTGGTTCTTGTACTCAATTAGAGCTTCTTACACTTTAACTTTTGATTCTTGAAATCAATGATTCATTACTATAGTGTTATAAAACCAAATCATATATCAATAAAGATGAATATATGTAGAAAGTAAGAGAACAGTCTTTTTTAATTAAAACGTAACTGAAAGCAAGAAAGCTGTTAGAAGTAAACTAGAAAGGCTTGATGCATCATATTATCTAGCGCTGGTGCAAGAACAGTTCTCCTACTTGCACCAGGGAGAAACCAAACCAACGTGCAGAAAGTAAATAGCACACCAACATGCACTGGTGCAGGAACGAACCAGGCAGAGGAAATAAACCAAATCATTCAGAAAGTGAATATCACACCAACGTGCATTGGGGCAAGTAACTCATCCTACTTGAACCAGGCAAGGAAAATAAATCAACCGTGCAGAAAGTAACTTAACTACTTCACGCAACAGATCTGCTTCCACTCAACCAGAAATTCAAATGATGTAAATTAAATCACACTTGATAGTTTAAAACATAAATTACAAGAACAACAAGGAGGGAGAACATGTTGGGTTGGCTGGGCCCTTAGCCAACCAGCGCGTTTCCCTTTTAAATGAAAACGCTACTCAGTATCAACTCATCAACTGTTTAAGCCAAATGATGAAATGTACGAAGCATGAGGTGGAGCTCTTATTATTAAATCCTTAAAGCAATTACATGTGCGATTACATATCCAGCCCAGATCGTTTAACCATTACATATCCAATTACAGAAATTGTTATAACAAATTACATAACCGATTGCAAAATAAGCTTTCAGACTTCAAAATTAAATCACTTTTAATAGAATAAGCCGCAGCTATCTCCAGTTGTTCGTCTCTCTTAAGTCCAATCTCAGCTACACTAGGTTTAACTATTGTCATAGCTGGGACTTGGCTGCCTTCGGATATGTCTTCATTGATCGTAGCTAAGGCACTAAAAAACATGCGGCAACCCAAGTGATCCATATTCGTTGCCAAGATTCACGGCATTGGTGATGGTGCGAGATCTGTTCTGCACTAAAAATCATTAGTCAAGATAAGTTTTTATCTATTAAATAGCATAGGAGGTAAAGATAAGTTACAAAAGTAATTCTAAGTAAGAAATCACATAATAGATAGTTAATAAATTCTAAGTTGAGTTAAAAATATAAAATATGAAGTTAATGCAAAATGTGTCGTCGTTCTCGCACTAGTGCAGGATGAGGGCGCATAAGATAGGTAAAATAGTGTAAATGATTACGATTTGGGAAGGGAAGAATGGTAAAAAAGAATGCAATTTAGGGGTCTAACATCCTCCCATCCCTAAACTGTTGTGTGTCCCCACACAACTTTTTTTACCTCTACAAAAAACCAAAATTTCGGAATACTCCAACTCAGTCCTGTTCCGGCATGTTGTCCTCAAGCTGCACTATTTCAGCCTTCTTCCTCTTGATGTGCCTTAACTTCTTTGAAACCTTTTTCAACCACCTAAAACAGCATCCAGCCCGATATTTCCAAACTTTAACCTCGCTTTTATTTTGTTTGAGCTTTGCCATCAAGTCTCCTCTACTTTTTTCCTTCTCCTCTTATGCTTTGGTCACAAGCTACTCCAAGTTTTGTACTTGGAGCTCTAATTCTGCTATGCGGGCAACAGGAGTCACCGATTCTTTTCCTTTCTCTGTCTCAGCAGGGGTTGTCACTGGCTCCGGAACTTCTATATCTACCATGGTCGCATCAAGGAACTCTTCTACCTGCAGTCCTTCTTTTTCTGGTTCCTCTTTCTCAGGTTCTTCTTCTGGTTCATCTTCATCCGGTTCCTCGTCTAATTTTTCTTCCTTAGGTTCCTCTTCTTCCTCTGGTTCCTCTTCTTTCGGTTCCTCTTCCTCGGGTGCTTCCATGTCCTCCTTTTCTTCATCTCCTCCTTCAGTTTCTGGTTCTTCTTCTTGGGTCATGGCTTCTTCTTGTACCGGTGCAGGATGGGGTTCCATACCCTATGGGGGTTGTGGTTCTTTTCCTACATCCGAAACTTTCCTGTTCTTTTGGGGCTTTTCGATAAGATTTTCTAGTGGAATATCGTCCCCAATTTGTGCAATATTCACCGCATCTGGAAGAACCGACAGCCTGTCGTGTTCAGATGCCTGTGCCTGTGTAGAAGGTGTTTCTTTGTCAAGTGAGCCAGTTGTTTCCTTAGTGGAAGATGAAGCCTTCCCTTCTGTCGATTTCTCTGTCTGCTTCCTTTTCGCACTACTACGAGAAGGACTTCCCTTTCTGCTTCTATTTAGGCCCTTGCTTGTACTAGGGGCCTGTATCTTCTCTTCCTCGGCCGACTTCCTGTGCAGCTATTTTAACAGCTCTTCCAATGTCATACCTTTGCTTTCTAGTTGTTTTAAGACCAGGATTTTTATCAGGCCATGATGGTATAATCGTGCATTGGCCTGGTCCTCCCTTCCATCCTGTATGCTTCTAGCCATTTTCTCCAAGCTTTT
This sequence comes from Pinus albicaulis, assembly GCA_034641835.2. Lineage (NCBI taxonomy): Eukaryota > Viridiplantae > Streptophyta > Pinopsida > Pinales > Pinaceae > Pinus > Pinus albicaulis. Next base: position 1,628,509,008 of record CM076570.1, read on the forward strand.
GAGCAAAAAGTAGGGGAATTTCATCCTCCAACGAATGTGTCGGCCTCCTTCAAAATGTTGTAGCAGTCTAAAATGATACACTAGGGTGCAAGTGTATCTCCCTTCGCAGGTCACAAATTTCTACAAAACAAACAAGAGATCCTTCCATTGACCTAACAGGACTTTGCGTGGAACTCCGCGTTTCCAATTGACCTCCATCTTCTTGTCCGTGACAGAACGATGCCAGCGTTTGCTTTCCAGATTCTGGTTCTTCAACCACTCCACTCTCGTATTCTCTAGACCTATTATTGTTGCTACAAATTTCTTTGTGACTTTGAATTTGAGCGGCTCAATTCTCACTTGGCCGTTTTTAAAGCTTCTTGCAAATTGTAAGGCGACGTCCCTATCATACCCATCGAACTGTTGCAGGAACCATAGAAATCCTGACTTGCGCAACAGTGGAAGACTGTTGTGAAATTCAGCAGTTTGCTCAATCTTGCTGAGAGATAGGGGTTCATTTCGGACGGGCGGCATTGCTGCTATTGGCTATGAATGATGAGTTCTGAGGCTTGCATGCAACACTGGGGGATCAACTTTCATAAATAAGGATTTAACCGTTTGTCCATCGTGTCTCCGATTTACTTGCCGTAGATACTCATCATTTCTGGTCAGGCTTAATTGGTACGCATGACGGCGGTTTAACGGTTAGGTACAGTAATGACAGGATGTTTGGGATGAATGTAGGAGCGGGGGGAGTTATGAGTGAAGGAAATTTCACATTATGGCGGAATAGGGTGAATTATATGCAAATAACGATTACACGATTTCACATTCCTTCATAATTACAAAAAAAGGACTTAGCATTCATTTAAAATGATCATGATTCCTACTTAAAAAACTTTGTACTTTTAACTAATTTCCTCCTAAGTAATATAATAGCGTAACTACTTATCAATGATATGAAGAAAATCATATAACTTTCCATCATGAATACTTTCTTATGTCATATGATAACGTGTACTCTGCTGCTGATAATGTGCATGCTTGTATTGATCTTTGCACTGCTTAAATCATGTCATTCTGCTGGTACTTTTCTGCTTATCTTATCATATAGGACAATATGCTTGCACTAGTGCAAGCATAATGTTAAGACAGAGAATTAAAATATAGGCTGGATTTCACATGATTTCCTCAACTTATTCTAAATTTTGCTTTGCCCTTTGATGCTTTAGAGCACAAACTTCTGCTCTTTGTATGCAAGATCCTACAATGAACTTCATGAGGGAATAAAGGAGCGGGAAAAGGAAATTTTAGAATGGGAAGGAATTTTGTCATAGGGATTCCAGGAAAGTACCAAAAGAGGGAAAATAGAAGTGGGATAGGGGAAAAAAATTCAGGATTAAAGTGGGATTTCTTTGAACTGGATAGGGTGAATTTAGAAGAATATGGGAAGGTTAATTATACTAGGATTCTGAGAAGAAAAGCTGAGGAAAATTATGAAATGGGATATGAAGAAAGGCGGAAATTTTTTTGGAAGGTCTGCCTGCAAAGGTGCAAGAAAAAATAATTGAAGCGAGAATTAAGCATTACTTGGAAAAAATATCCATGCTAATTACCCCAATTGTATAAAGGTTGGCTCTGCTGAACCTGATTTTACTTTGATGGTCACTAGCATATCTAAAGATCAAGCAACATTCTCTTCTTATTAGAAAATTTTGATCTTCTCGCCAGCAAGCTATTTTTTAGGTTGATCCTTCTGCAATCATGTCAGAGGACTGATTTTTACAATTACAGGAAATTATTTTTTCTTGACTTCTTTTTTTGGTCAATTTTTTTTTTTTAAGAATAAGAGGGATTCAAATTTTCAAGAGGTTGGTATTACCATTTACCACTACCGTTCCAAATTGCTGCTGAACTTGCTGTGTAAAATCTTTCTTGGCAAGTGGTTGAAAATATTTCTTTAATCTATGTCCATTTACCAAGAATACTGTATCCTGTCCATCAATATTTTTGACTTCTACAACTCCATTCTCAAATACTCGGATTACTTCATATGGTCCCATCCAATGTGTATGGAATTTCCCTTTAAAAATTTTAAATCTAGAATCATAAAGGAGTACCCAATCACCTGGTTGGAACTGCTTTTTCCAAATGGACTTGTCATGCCACCTTTTCCGTTGCTGCTGGATTAATATGTTTTTTTGAACAACATCTCTACGAAATTCATCAAACTCATTTAACTGAAGAAGACGTTGTTGTTGTGCCTCAGAGAGATCGAGTCCTAGCTGAACTGCAGTTCTGAAAGTTTTGATCTGGAACTCAATTGGTAACAGAACATGTTTTCCGTATACCAGCTCATATGGTGTGTGCCCCGTACTATTTCTCTAAGTGGTTCTGTATGCCCACAAAGCTTCTGGTAATATTTCAGCCTAATATTTCTAATGCATATTCACTGTCTTTATGAGAATGGACTCAATCACCTTGTTGGTAGACTCCACCTGGCCATTTGCTTGCGGGTGATACAGTGTAGACTTTCGGTGCCAGATCTTGTATTGCTCCATCACTCCCTATACTAGATTAGAAATAAACTGCGGACCATTGTCAGAAACAATTTCTCTAGGCACACCAAATCTAGTAAAGATTTCAAAAAAGAGAAAATCAACAAAAACTTTTTCCGTAGCAAAAGAAATAGCTTTAGCTTTCACCCATTTTGTAACAAAATCTGTACAAACAAAAATATGCTTTTTACTTAATGATTTTGGATTTATTGGCCCTACAAAATAAATAGCCCATTTTTCAAATGGCTCAATCATAACTTGAGGGAATAAAGGCATTTCATTGGTTTGGTTAGGTTGGCCCATTCGTTGACAACTATCACATTGCCTGACATACTGCTTGGCATTCTTAAACAAGGAAGGCCAAAAGTAGCCAGAACATAATATTTTATATGCAATTCACTTGTCAGTGAAGTGGCCTCCACAAGGTTCATCATGATCAGATTTCAATATGTCAAACACTTCGTCCTCTCTTACACATCTGTGGATAATCAAATCTGGACCAGTGTAAAAGAGGTCTCATTGAATCCAGGAGTATGCAACACTTTTCTGAATAATTTTCCACTTTTCACGGGTGAGCAAGTGAGGTGGTGTTTTTCCAGTAACCAAATAATTGGTGATGTTAGAAAACCATGGAGAATCTGTAGACATAGCAAAAATATGTTCATATGGAAATTCATCATTAACAGGAGTTACATCACCAGGATTATCTAGACTAGAAAGAAAATCTGCTACAGCATTAGATTTTACTAGTCTATCAACAATAGTAATATTGAACTCCTGCAACAATAGCAACCACCTAGTCACTCTACCGCTAGTCAATGGTTTGTTCATCAAATATTTAATTTCGGAATGATTGGTATGAACAAATACTTCATATCCTGTAATATAGTGTCTGAACTTATTAATTGCAAAAATTACAGCTAAAAACTCTTTCTCTGTAACTGTATAGTTTAATTCAGTAGAAGTCAAATTCTTACTAATATAATAAATAGCATAGGATTTCTTGTCTTCCTCTTGTCCCAAAGCTGTGCCAATAGCCAGGTCTAAAGCATCAGAGGAAATGTGAAAGGGCAGGGACCAGTTTGGACCTCTCAAAACTAACGCCTGTACCAACTTTTCCTTCAATGTTTCAAAAGACTGTTGGCAAGCTGTGGACCAAGAAAACTCACTATCCTTAGCTAGAAGTCGAAAAATAGGAGCAGCTATCTTAGAAAAATTTTCAATGAATCTTCTATATTAACCAACATGTCCTAAAAAACCTCTTACTTCCCTTTGAGTTTTGGGTGCAGGTTGATGTAGAATGATTTTGATCTTTGCCGGATCAACCTGGATACCTTTGTCAGAAATCAGATGGCCAAGTACCACTCCTACTTTGCACATTAATCTGCATTTATTGTCACTCAAAGCAAGGTGGGCTTCTTGGCAACAAAGAAGTACTTTCTCCAAATTTTCGAGAGCTTTCTAAAAAGAATTACCAAACACAGAGAAGTCATCCATATAAATTTCTACAAATTCAAGATCAGCTAAAATAGCCAAGACTGCCCTTTGAAAGGTAGTCGAAGCATTACATAATCCAAAGGGAAGCACTTTATAAGCAAAGGTACCCCATGGGCATGTAAAGGTAGTTTTATCCTGATCTTCAGGTGCAATCTGTATCTAGTTATAGCCACTGAAACCATCCAAAAAGGAGAAATATTTCTTTCCTGCAAGGGTATCAAGCACCTGGTCAATGAAATGGAGAGGGAAGTAATCTTTGAGAGTGGTTTTGTTTAATTCACGATAATCAATACAAATATGCCACCTTCCATATTTCTTAGGTACTGGCACTAATGGAGAGACCCACTGACTATCAGAAATAGGATAGATAAAACCAACATCTAAAAGTTTATGTATTTCTTATTTCACAACATCTCTTAGAGTTAGATTCATTCGTCTTTGGGATTTTCGAACAGGTCAGGTTCCTTCCTGAATATAGATATGATGTGTACAAGTTTCAGGAGGGATACCTTCATGTCTTCATAGCCCCAAGCAAATGCACTAAGATGGTTTTGCAACAAATTCACAAGCTACTCTTGCTGAGATGGGTCTAAATATGAACTGATATGCAAGGACTTACCAGGGCTAATATCAGCAAGAGTAGTATCAGGCTCCGAATTACTCAAGGGAGTGGTTAAAGACAGCGGTATAGAAGAATGAGAATCATGGTTTTCTTGGAAATCTAGGCTAAAAATCTGGTTCAAAGGCTCAAAGTTAGGCACAATGTCTAGATTGTTCAAGAAATCTTGAATCTCGTCCTCTTACGAAGACCCAGTATGATGATGAATGAGAGAAATAGATTGAGTCTCCTCATCACTGCTTTGGTCCAACCATAAAGTGTCTCGAAGGTCCTGAATGGATCTGGCAGCGGGGTATAAGGTAACTTTCTTCCTAGAATCTCCATGTGAAATATACATATCTACAGAACGACATCCAATATATGCATCGGCTGTAGCAAGCCATGGTCGACCCAAGATCAAGGGATGTCCTCCTACCGAGTTCTTTGGTTGAAGCACAATGAAATCAACATGATATACCCAAGAATCTAATGAGATGATCACATCGTCCAATACTCCTTCAAGCTTAATTTTAGATCTATCTGCTAATTCAAGCACAGTGGGAGTAGGGCGAAGATGAGATAACAGAAGTTGATCCATGGTTTGCTTATTCATTACATTAATGGCTGCCCCCAATTCTATAAGGACATTAGATACAAGGAAATTACCAATCTCAACTGTGACAACAGGGTTTCTGGGATCAGTATATTTTTCCATAGACACACATCCCGTCATCAGCTCTGCTGCCCTACCAACAAATTGAATAGTTTGGGGTTCCAATCTCTTCCTCCCGAGTTTCTTGAGACAAAGTTCCCTAATAATCTTGGTACAAATGGGGATCTCTTTAATGGTCTACAACAAAGGTATCTTAATGAAAATATTCTGAAGTTCTGATGCCAAACTAATCTCAGAAACAGGCTCTCTTCTTTCCGTTACTAGCCTCTCTGGAAAGGGAGGCTGGTTGGAAGAAGATGGCAAGGACTCAGAGGGTGAGGGCTGCTTAGTGACAACTTTTGGAGAATGGTTAAGAGTTTCCTCTTTTCCTTTATGATTTTATGGCATTACAGTCCTTCCCGATCTTAATTGAATATCATGAACTCCAACTGGAATAGACTGGTATTCGAATGGTAAAGGTGGGTTTGTTACATGGATCATTTGCACTGCTTTATTATTCTTATTATGATTGGGCGTAGGTTGAGCAGGCAACTGAGGAGGTCAAAAGGGTGGAGGTAAAGGTAATGGGGTGGTTTGACTCGGAAGTTGAGGGATTGGATAAGGTACATGTGTAGATGGATATGGTTGCATAGGTGGTTGGTAGGAATATGGAGAATGAGTTGGGCCTCTCCAACCCTATTGCCATGGTTGGGAAGGTTTCCCACGCTGATATTGATTTCCATACTGCCACTGCTGATGAGAGTTAGGATACGAATATGCATGTGGATTATAACCAAAATAGTGTGGAGGAAATTCAGGAGCCATACCTGCACCTACCTGAGGCCAATTTCTTCTTGCTCCCATAGCATACAATTGTTCAGCTTCAGGCTGCCCCCCTGTAAATACTGCTTTAAGTCCAGGTATAGAGGGACATTTTTCTGTGATATGGTCTTCTGCACAAATAGCACACTTATTATTTTCTTTCAAGTTAAGAGGAAATTCTTTAGGGGGGTGTTTGTCTCTGCATTTAGGACAGAAAATACATAATGACTCTTGTTCCTTCATAAGTTTTTGTTGAAATTTTAAAGAGTCTAACTGTTTAGTAACAGTGTTCATTATATCAATTTTCATGTTTTCCATTTTATTTTCTAGTCCAATAATCATAGCATCAGTAGATTTAGTCTTTCTATTTTTATTTCGAGTTCCTCTACCGGATCTATACTGATTTCTTGAAAATTTCTAGCATAATTCACAAATTTGATCAAAAGTTTGCTGAGAAATATCACCTTGTCCTAACAGATTCAAATTGTTTTTCGCATTATCAGTAAGTACTCTTAAGAACAAGGTTCTAATAGTGTTGGGATCAAGCTTAATTTTTGACCTTTGTAAAATATACAGAAATATTTCCAAATAATCTTCAAGCATTTCATCATCATCTTGTATGATTGTAAATATTTCATCCTGCATGTCCCAATTTTTGCAATATTCTTGATATTTAGACAAAAATACCCTCTTCATCTCATCCCAAGAAGTTATGGTGTTTCCTCCGAACCCCATAAACCAGCATAAAGTTGAGTCCTTGAGGGTAACAGGAAATAATCTTAACTTTTGAGCCTCAGTTGCATAATCATAACTTCTACACAAAATATCAAACTCAAATAGAAAAGATTCAGGATCTTCATGAACTTTACCATGGAAATGAGGGAGAGCTGAGGGTGGAATATTCTTCATCTATGACACAGTATCAGCATCCACAATTGGAAACACAAAAGTAGATTGTCCTTCACTTACCTGGTTGTCACCAGTTCCTTCCAAATGATCTCCTTGGTCTGCCATTGTTCCCTTCTTGCTTGTACCACTTTCCACAGGCTGATCCACACCTGAGCTGTTATTAACAGAATCCAGGTGGATTGTTCCTGCATGATGGGTTTGGATTGGATTGGGCTTCCTGCTTGCAGAAGGAGACCCAATGTGAGAAAAATTATTTTGGCCCTTAGTGGGCTTCGTGTTAGTCATCATTATTTTTCACTTGTTGGTGATGACTAGTTAGGACAACCAAGTTTTCTAGCAACTGATCTAAAAATTTGTCAAATTTGCCAGCTAGAAAAAACCCATAAACATTTGTTTCCCTCCTGCCTTTTTAATCTGCCCATGACGAGATGAGCCTCATTATCAAGCCCTATCTAGCCTCAGCCATACTAGTTTTCCCATCAGCTCCAAAGAAACAATCCAAATCTATCCAAAGAAGTTTCCCCTAAGTTAGGTAGTAGCACTTTAGGTATTCCTCCCTTGGCAAACTGCCCCAAAGCCAAAGAACCTCTATCTATTATAGACTAGTCATAACATCCCTCCCATTCTGCAAATAAAGTTGGTTACAGCCCTAGGTCGCGCTACTAATACACCCTCAAGTCTCAGCAATACATATACCATAGGTCAAACTGATTTTAGGTGTTTTTACAGTGTTTTAATGGATCTTTCAAGGGCAGAGGCATACCACCATCCCAGAAGACAATATTTGGCTCCACATGAGAAGACAGCTGCTTCTCAATGTGATCTTGAGCCTGGGATGCAACTACAGAGCATATAGTTTTTCATTAAACTCTTGTGATCATAGTCAAAGCCTGAAAGGATAGTGAAAGGAAAAATAACACTGTCAAAGGGCTGATGATATGACATGACTAAAAACCCCCCTTCATCTATAAGTAGAGGGAAAATGGACAAAGTTTGTTTTTAAGCTTTTCACTAACTGCAAGGACAAACTTAGGTTACAGTAAGACAGCAACTAAGGTTTTCTAGAGTAAAATGATATTTAAGGTAGGGGAAAAGTAGTAGAGCTCCATTGCTATTAAGTTACAATATGAAGCTAATGAGTTGATCGTCAATATAGAAATATTATTGAACAGATGGCCAAAGGAATCCATCAGTTTTAGCTTCAGTTTTAGTTCATCAAACATCCTTCTTTTTATTAAAACAGAGGTTGAAAGAACATCAAGCATTTGTCAAAATAGGCCTCCTTCATTCATAAGCAGAGGACCAGAGCAATGACTCATTTTAAGGTTTGGACTGATTAAGAGACAAATGGTAAGAACAACAGAAGACATTTGAAAGCTTCTGAACAGTTCTACCTCCTTCAAAGTGTCAAAGAAAACCTCATATAACACAAAGTGTCTTCTACAGGTGTCCTTTTTCAATGACAAAAACAAATGGATGATGATGATATTCAGAGGTGCTTCTTTTTCTTTTCCATAAAAACCTTTTTCAACTGATCAAAAGTAACAGCAGATGAGCAATACAGATACAAGAGGTGGAAAAGGGATATTGAATTTACAGTTAAGTTTATTCCCCAGTAAAAAGGCAGTTGCACTCAAAGGGCACATCTATAATCCTACATATGGCTCAAAGCAGAATTTTCTTCGCCAGTACAGACATCAGAAAAGAAAGACATTTTTTCCCCTTTTATAAACAAACAGTGAAAGGAGTTGGTTTTTGAATGTTTCTTATAAGTGAATAGGTTCATACCTATTAAAGCTATTTAAAAGCATGCACATCCTTTTGCCAACTATCTAAAGTATGGACCCCTCATAGCACATTTAAAATCACTTTGGTTTTCAAAACGAACAAAGGCATTTGTTTCAAAGAAGAAGCTTTCAAAAACCCTCACAAGTCAATTCAAGGGTAGTTGGCTTCTTTGCGTTCAAAAGGATAGAGAGACCATTGCAAGCCCTTTTAAACTTCTCAAAGCACAAGGCAAGTACTCCCCTTTGGATATCCATGAGACCGAAGAAGGAATTTCGGATAAAAAACCAGAGTTTTCAAGGGTTGAAGACTGTGCGGCATGCCTATAGCGTTGTGTGGCGTGTTCAGGTGAGATTTTTCCAAAGGAATACATTGTTGCGCGGTGCGCCTGTAGCGGCGCGCGGCACGCCTGTAGGCGCCAGTCATGTCGGCCCGACAGTGACCTGACATCCTCCTTTTGCGCGGCGCTTTCCACAACAAATGTGCCGCGCTTGTTTCAAACCATCAAAATGCCTCCAAATTGCTTTGAAAGCTGCTCCAAACCTCAAGCAAGGCCAGCCATCGAATTATCAAGGTATTTATGTGCCCCCCTTGGTATTGTCAAAATTGTTAAGTGGTGGAAAAAGGGATGAAACTCATGGTGTGAATCACAGTTTTGAGTTGTTTAAAGAGAGATGTGTTTTTGTTTAAACTTGAGACTTGCTGTGGTTATGTTTGCTAGAGATGAAACAGTAAGAATGGTGAGTTTTTATTGATGTAAAAATCCCATTAAACTGCCCTCAAAACAATGATAAAAGATGGAGGCACTGTTTTAAAGCAGAAACTCAGTATTTGAAAAACGAAACAGTGGTCCTAATTTCAACCACAGTAATCATCCATATATTACTTGGTCATTGTTCAACGTTTTCTTCGGTGTGGTGAAGAGCGAAGTCAGGGCTGCCTTTTTTACCATAAACAGACCTTAGTGGGTAAAGCTGTCATTGCCATTTGGAGGTGTTTGTCAAAATGTGTGTGAGAAAATAGTGAATACAAGGAAGGTGTTTTTGATTGGAAGGAATTTTTTTTTGCCCTTGTCTAAAATACAAGGTTGTCCTGTTGTACTCAAAACACCTAGAGCCATGTGACCTTACACAAACACCGAAATCACTTGACTGTGTATCTTTTGTTGACTGTGTGCTTATTATGAAATTTACTTGTTGATTGGCATACAAAAGAAGAAGAGCAGTGTTCTGGGAGGAGCAGGGACCTAATATCAAAGAAAACATATTGCATAGCATTTGAAACCAATTTGCCTTGATCAAAACAGTGATTTACCAAGAAGGCAGAGTTTTGTTTGAAGAACACATTCTTGAAAACCTTTTGAGGCAGTTTGGTTTTGCAGAGAGCATCCATAACAAGATGCCTCCCAAGCAGGACAGTAGGAGTGGATTTCATAAGAGGTATGAGCCTATTTCCACCGAAGAAGTGAATGCACACCCATCAGTCTTGTTCAATTTCCATGAGGTCGGGTGTTTAGATTTCTGTCAAAGGGTGCAAGAGGTGAAGAGTTTCTCTCCTTTAACACATCTTTGCACTTTGAGGTTCAAAGATAAGCATTTCCAGTTGGTAGGCCTTGACTTCAAGTTCTCCCCAAGATCCATCTCCAAAGTCACTAAAATTCCCTATATTGGCGAGAAATGGTTTAAGCAAAGCCATTTGAAATCAGATGATTACAAGCCCTTCCTAAAGCCTGAGCATAGAGAATCACGTCCTTCTATTTTTCCTTTCTCATATCTTTTAGCCAACTACACCCCTCTCATGAAGATTATCATGAAGTACTTCACTTGTGAGGGAAGATTCTCCCGAATTTATGCATATCACATTCGACTGCTCATGCATTTCACTAGAGCCAGATTGCTAAATCTTCCTTTCTTCTTACACAAGAGCATTGAGAAAATGGCCTCCACTGTCCAAAAGAAACCTCCATCATAGCAAATAGCTTGTCTCTTCCATCACTCTCTCATCAAAATCATCATCTTTCACCAGCTTGAAAAGAGAGAGGTCTCTTGGGATGTTTTCATCACTCATCTGGACTTCTCCATTGTCCCTCCAGTCCAGACATCCCCTACACTTCCTACTCATCGTCCCTCACCTTCTTCTAGTAGAACTACTCCTAAAAGACTCAAGTTTACTACAGAACAAACAAAGGAACATGAAGAAGGAGAAGGAAGTGAACAGTAAGAGGAGGAAGGACATAAGCAAGAGAAAGAAAGTGGTGAACAATAGCATGACAGTGATGAGGGTGAACAACAGACTCATGATGAGGGTGAACAGCCTTATGATGACACACAGCAGCATGACAGTGAGGGTGAGACAGAGCAGCAAGGGCAGCATGAAAGTGATGAGCAAGGATAGTCAAAAGAGGACAAACAACAACATAAAGATAATGAAAGGCAGCCTAAGGAGAGTGGACAGAAAAGTGATGAACAGGGGCAGCATGATAGTGCTGAACATCAGCATCACAGTGGTGTTGAGAAGCAGCAAGGAGATGAAGAAAGGCAACATAGTGAAGGTGAGTAGAACTTTGATGATACACAACAAACTTATGATGAGGGTGAGCAACCTCCTCAAGAACAACAGCCTTTTCAAGAGGAACAACCTCAAGAAGAAAAGGGGCAAGGTGACAAAGGTAAAGGGATCATGTCCTCTTCTCCAAAAGTGGCCAAGCCCCGGACAGCCAAGAAAAGAGTGCCTAGAGTTGTCACTCCAAATGTGACAAGGGCCCTCTGAATTAAAGGAAAGTTTCCAAAGGAGCCCATTATTGATTTGCCCGGGAGGAAGATTGCTAGAATAGCCACCCAAAGCAAAGGGAAGGGCAAGGTAGAAGGCAGTCATGAATAGGAGAGTGCATTCGACATCATCCAAGTCCAAATCAATGATAGTGATAATGAAGCCCGGATTCTAGAAAACCTTTTGATCCATAGGGAAGGCCAAATTGATGCCTTGGAGGATGATCTTCATAAAGCTAGAAATTTCAATCAATTTTTGCAAATCCAAAATAGGCAAATGAGTGTCCATATGGCTGTTTATGAGACACGGGTGACTAAGTACAAGAAGGAGGCCTTCAAAGCCCAAGCAAGGTTGAAAGAACTCATGGGTGAGTTCGACAAAAGTGAAGGCAAAGATCAGCCTAGGCGAAAGAGGCCAAGAACCATGGGGCTTAAAAAGGCCCTTGAGAAGCAAAAAGAAGAGGAAAAAGCCCTTCTCCAATCTACCCCTCTCACTGCATTGTTTGAACAGGAGATAGAGAACAAGAAGGAGGCATGGCTTGAACGAGTCAATGACCACTTGGAGAAGAAATTGGAGAAGGCAAACAGAGATTTAGACCTTCAAAGGAGAATGAAAAGGAATTATAAAAAGTTAAATCAGTTTGCCCGGTGCAAGTTGAAGGATGCTCAAGAAAAGCTCAAGGAGGCTAAAGGGAAGCACCTGGCACGGAAAGTGAGGAAAGACACAGCAGGACTTCAGATTTTTGCCTCTGCTTCACAACATGTTGCTAAGAACCCTTGAGGGTCATGCTCACCAATTTTGGGCAAATTTCGACATATTTTGGTTTTTTGGCATTTTTGGGTTTTTGGCTAAAACTCATGGGCTTCGCCATTTCAATTTGGGGCATCATCAAAGGAGGAGAGTGGTATCATTGGATGCCATAATTTTAGGAGCACACACTCAGCAATTTTCAGGACATTTGAAGATCATTTTCTCCCCCAAAATGGCGAAAAATGCCTGCTTTTTCCACACTCTACCCGGTCTATCAGCAAGCCTTATTTTTTGGCTTTTTACACACAGGTCTATTTTTGGAGGACTTCCAGGCATCATATTGGGAAAATTAAAGTTGTTCCAGAAAGTAGAAACTTAGATCTTTCTAATGAGCTATCATGAGCCTTATTTCGACATCAGGAAGGTTGCGATAAGTTTCCAGCAAGTCAGGGGACCTTTTGCTGATATATTTTTTGATTATTTTTGTAAAAATTGAACCTTTAAAAACTTCTTTTTCCTCATGTGCGTTTAGCTATTTTTGCACATGAGAAGCTGTGAAAATTCAATTTATTTCCCTTTTTTAGCATTTTTTAGATATTTTATGAGATATTTTGTGCCTTGGGCTTTGCTAAGCCTCAAGGACAGATCTAGATATTTTGGATAGGCCAATGAGATTGCAAGTTGAACCAAGAGGTTTTCCTCAATTTGGCCTATTTATTCCAAAGGATTTCATTGTAAACAAGGCAGAACTTGATGATAGAAGCAATATATGGTCATATAAGCTTTGGAAGAAATACTTGTCTCTTGCTTTTGGATTGTCTATTGGATGTTCTTGGATGATGAAAGAGGATTGTTGTTGGATTCCATGACTTGGTAGAATGGTATAGTGTCTCTCTCTTTGTTTTGTTTCCTATTTTTCATTCATAAATCCATGTTTCTTGCTTGCTATAGAACATTAGAGAACAAATTTGAGACATGCCCTTGGAGGCACCTCAAATTTCCTATTTCTTCATAGCTTCCATGTTTTCTTCATTCTTAGTCACATTAAAGAATTCTTGATTGCTCTTTAATAGCTTAAGAATATTGTTGCTAATTTCATTCATGGTTTTATGCATGCTAAGTATGATTTACGGTAGCCCTGCTTACTCATGGCTAGCCATAGCTCCATCCATGAAATTTCTCTTTGAATGATTAGATTGTCATTTGTTGAACCAAGGAGGTCTTGTTCCGATCTTGCCCTTTGTCTAAGACTATGAAATCTTGTTTCCAAAGTGCCCAATAACTTGAAGTACTATGTTTAGGCATTCCAGCATAGTGATTTGAGTTGTTTGTCTGTCTTAAGTGTATTTCCTCAAAGTCTGATAGCCATTTCCCAAAGTTAGAGAGTCATATATCTCTATGCATGGCTTGAATGTTTATTTCTATGTATTGATTAGCTTATAGTTACATTTCTCATGATTAATGGTTTGCCCTACCATGTTTATGTTAGCTATTAAACTATTTATGCTTGAAATCCTTTGTTATTCACAAACTCGATGTCCATTTTACTCCATTTTTCCCAAAGATCCATTCTACCTCGAATCAAATTAACCCTTCAACAGCCTTGTATCACCATCTGATAGCTTTCTTGACCTTTTTGACCCCATAGCCTAGTTGATCTGACATCTTTTTACCTATCTTATATCTTTGATCAGTTTCATCCCTCACAACCTAAAAAAACCAAAACCAAAAACTTACTTCATAACTAGCCTAAAATCAGAACACCATAAGCAAACACACAGATATCCCTTACACAAATAGAGAGAGCCCTCTCTGAGTCCAGGAAGGCTAGGTCCTTGGGCTCCAAAGACTGGTTTGATGTTACACTGTCATTTGGCTTGCCAATCAGCCAAATCACGGCACACTAACACTTCGAACCCTTACCTTTCCTAAGCATTCATTTCAAGAAAGAAAGAAAAATATCAAAACAATTTCTAGTAAAAAAATGCTGTCAAAAATCAATCAACACCAGTAAAAACTCCTTCAAAAATATTTGCAAAAAATAAAGGAAACTTACCTCTATTATACAATCAGAAAATTCTTACCAAATCAAATCGCATCCCCGGCAACGACGCCAAAATGTTGGGTGCAAGAATTACACTTAAGTAAAAATCCTCAACACTTAAATTGTCAACCCGAGGGATTCGTAAACTTAGATACGAAGCACAGGAAATGCCAGAGATGGTATGAATATTTCTAATATCAACTCCTACTTTTGAAAAGATGAATTGTAGAATCAAACTTTAGAGAAAAAAGGGAACTCGAACCATCAAAACAATCTGAGGCTAGAACAAGAAGAAATGTACTTGCAAAAGAGATTCATAAATAAAGAGGAGCAATCACTCTAGCTAAATATTGATTAGCTACTGAGAATGTGTTTCCTTCAGCAAAGACACCTTATCAGTTTTCAAAAAATGGGCCCCTTCAATCCTGCGTATGTGAAGATATCCTTCTCGCGAAAATCAATCTTACACTAGTGCAGGAACAATGATTTATGCAGAAAGTGTAAAGTAATGTCTTTACTAAAAAAAAATGCTTTTCTTCGTGCAAGGGCTTTGAAATTTCTCAAGTCCGTAGCACTCAGATCCAATACCAAGAAACTAGTTCTTGTACTCGATCACAGCTTCTTACACTTTAACTTTTGATTCTTGAAATCATTGATTCATTACTGCAGTTTTATAAAACCAAATCATATATCAACAAAGATGAATATATGTAGAAAGTAAGAGAACAATCTTTTTAAATTTAAATTTAATTGAAAGCAAGAAAGCTGTTAGAAGTAAACTAGAAAGGCTTGCTGCATCATATTATCTAGCGCTGGTGCAAGAATAGTTCTCCTGCTTGCACCAGGGAGAAACCAAACCAACGTGCAGAAAGTAAATAGCACACCAACATGCACTGGTACAGGAACGAACCAGGCAGAGGAAATAAACCAAATCGTGCAGAAAGTGAATAGCACACCAACATGCACTGGGGTAGGTAACTCCTCCTCCTCGAACCAGGCAAGGAAAATAAATCAATTGTGTAGAAAGTAACTTAACTACTTCACGTAGCAGATCTGCTTTCACTCAAATAGAAATTCAAATGTTGTAAATTAAATCACACTTGACAATTTAAAACATAAATTACAAGAACAACAAGGAGGGAGAACATGTTGGTTTGGCTGGGCCCTTAGCCAATTAGCGTGTTTCCCTTTTAAACGAAAACACTTCTCAGTATCAACTCATCAACTGTTTAAGCCAAATGATGAAATGTACGAAGCATGAGGCGGAGCTCTTCTTATTAAATCCTTAAAGCAATTACATGTGCGATTACATATCCAGCCCAGATTTGGGTGATAACACAAGACAGACCTGTTACCACCTCGCATGTTCTATTCTCTGATATATTCAATTCTATCAAAACATTGAACATCTTGTCATATTTACATTTCTGCTTATATAGATCCTTTTGGCCGTAGGCCAAAACGATCGTTTAACCATTACATAGCCTATTACAGAAATCGTTATAACAAATTACATAAGATTGCAGAATAAGCTTTCGACCTTCAAAATTAAATTGCTTTTCATAGAATAGGCCGCGACTATCTCCAGTTGTTCGCCTCTCTTAAGTCCAATCTCAGCTACTCTAGATTGAACTGCTATCATAGCTGGGACTCGGCTGCCTTCGGATATGTCTTCATTGATCGTAGCTAAGGTAGTACAAAACAAGCGACAACCCAAGTGATCCGGATTCGCTGCCAAGATTCACGGTGCTAGTGCTGTTGTGAGATCTATTCTGCACTAAAAAACAGTGGTCAAGATAAGTGTTTGTCTATTAAATATCATAGGAGTTAACGATAAGTTACAAAAGTAATTCTAACTAAGAAATCACGTAATAGATAGTTAATAAATGCTAAGTTGAGTTAAAAATGTAAAATATGAAGTTAATGCAAAATGTGTCATTGTTCTCGCACTAGTGCAGGATGAGGGCACATAATATAGGTAAAACAGGGTAAATAATTACGATTTGGGAAGGGAAGAAGGGTAAAAAATAATGCAATTTAGGGGACTAACAATCTAATTCGATCAATGTTTTCATTTCAACTTTAATTGGTTTGATATCTAATTTACCTGCCCCACTATTTAGGGTGAGACTGTTGTTAATTTTTTCTTCTAGTTTTTTAATCATGTCCTTCATTTTAAGACTCTTTATATCATCAGCATCTCCTTGCTGGGATGTTTGGTTCGTATCTTGGTTTTGTTTTTCTATGACCTACAGCCTAGTCTCCATTGCCTCCATTTTATTCTCCAATAGTTCTATTTTATTTTCTATTTTTCTGCGGATCTTGTCTTCAAGAGATGTGAATTTGCTTTCCAGCATGGCTTCTAACTGGGTTTGTAGCTTGACTTCTCTTTCTTCTCTAGGTTTCTCTAAACACCCTATATACTCATAAAGGCTCTGTAGAGTAACTGTGCTAGGTCTACCTTTGGTAATCTTTGGTAGTTGTGGTGACTTATTCATACTTGAGAATATATGAGCAAATATGTATTAGAAAAAGATAAGCAATGTGTGCACCTGAATATTAGCAAACTGGACAGCTCACCTTTAATCAATAAAATTCACCACAAAATTTTCACCGCATAATTTCACCGTAGACCCAAGTATTAATCGAGAAAATTCACCGCAGACTCAAGTATTAATGGAGAAAATTCACTGCAGACCCAAGTATTATTTAATCAAGATTTTTATTTTAAATAAACTGCCTCAATTGCTTTTCCTAAATAAATAAAACAAGTATGATCCCAAAATGGAAAAACTCACTGATTTGAGAAGATGATTTGTGGATATTGGATAGCGTAATTATTATGTAATTTAATAAAAAAAATATGGATCAATTATTGTAATGCCCTCAAAATTAGGCTTTACTTTCTTAAAAAAATAATAAGTGTCCAATAAAGCATACAAACTTTGTCGTGTGTCAAGTGGGGACAATCTGTAATCATTTATTAAGCAAACCAGTCCTAGTAAATACTTTGCTAATAAAAAATCATGAGTGCCCTCAAAATTAGGCTTTATTAATAAACAGGCTTTCATCCTAAAAATAATAAGTCAAATACGATCAATGTCAACTAATGCATACAAACTTAATTAATGATTTAAAAAATAAAATAAAATATATATTTTTTTATTATTATTAATTATATATTTTATATATTAGCATTTTATTTTCTTTTTAAAAATTATTCACTTACAAGTTATATATTTTTGTTTCATTTATATTATTATTAATGTTTTATTTATTTATTTTTTCTTTTTTTCAAGGAAAAAATCATAATTTTATTAATGAAAACAAAATTACATGTTACACTTTGTAGATAGTTGTCAGAGACAAGCTAGTAAGTTGCATCATAGAACCATGGTACAAGGGGAGATATTTAAATTTTTCTCCCTTTCTTCTTTTCAATATTATGCCAAGGACCTTGTGTTGGCGTGACAGAAATTAAGGCGAGCTGATTTTATGTTGTGGTTGCTCCATTTTCACTATCAAAATTTGAGGTTTCTGAGTTGTGTTGTCTTTTGCTTCCTCCACTGTCTAGAGCCCTGTGTTCCATTGTCGGCTGGGCCATAGTGGTCAGTTCTGAAACATCTTGCATCTCTTGTTCTTGTGTTTTCAGATCTGCTTATGTCTGGATATTTTCATTTGGGATGGGAGCATCCTCTTCTTCTTTCATCTCCTTCTCTAGTTCTTCTGAGGGGAATTGCCATCCCTTGGTAGCTTTTCCTGTCTTTTTCTTTTTTTTGTTGTCTCTTTTTGCTTCTGGGCATGTGTTTTTCAAATGCCCAGTGTTTTCATAGTCAATATGTTGTATCCATTTATGTTGTTTATGATTAAGTTGGATACACTCAGGAATCCATTTACGGAGGTCCACTTCCACACATATTTGTGCAAAGGTGTAGATCCTCTCCTCCAAGCGTTGGGTATCAATTTTTATGTATCTCCCAATGGTGTTTCCTATGCCAACAAGAACAACTTCATTCCAGAAATGAAGTGGATGGTTGTATAGCCAAACCCAGACCGGCATTCTGGAGACCTCCATAGTATTTGCATCAAAATCTAGAAACCATGGTATTGTGAAGAGCCCGATGGATCCCTAAAACCACATTCCAGCCCCAAGAATTTTGTCTCTGGTCTCCGAGGATAGGAACTTGACAATGAAAAAGCCTTTTGAACAAAGATGGATTTCACTGTCCATTGTCTAGTTGGTGAAAATCGAATGAAAAAGCTCAATTGGTTTGGGCCAGAAATAGTTGAATCTGCAGATGAGTGCTTATGATTCGAAGTTGGTTCGTTGTTCATCAATCTCTGGAATGTCTAGTTGCAGTTCTGGCACATGATTTAGTTGTTCCACAATGTAAGGTTTGGGGCCATTCTCTGTTGGTACTGTTGGAGATGTTGTTTTATCTTTCCCCTGTAGTATGTTCCTGTATGAGGGACCTTTTGGGAAATCGTTTTTGGATGTGCTGGGTCCCATATGACCCTGAGATCTGTTCTGCACAACAACTCCACCTCTCAGCCTCAGATTGAGATGAATGGTGGAGCCAGGGCGAATGGAGTATTCAATGAGTGTGCTAGAGTCGTGTAAAACTCTTCCACAATGTATTAAGGACTGTAAATGGCTTGGATATCTGGCGGATATCTAAATGTTTTGCTTTAGTTCTGAAACATCATCTGTATCCTGTATCCAAATCAATAGACTATTCCCCACAGGTGGTTTATAATAATCTGAAAACGATTTTCGCTTACCCGATTCTCTTTTGTTGGGGCACATATGTCGACTTCTCTTTGTTGTTGTTCTGACTACGGTGGTATTTCGGCTCCTCTTTTTTGTTGTTCTGTTTGCGGCGATAGAGGCCTAAGCGTATCCATTTCCAATGCTTGACAGCATACACAGAAAAATAGCAGGCCTGCACAAATCTGCGTAAAATGCAGGGGGTGAGGCACTCTGCCTCCACAAAATCTCGGAGCATGTACTGTATACCATGGGGAGCAGAGAATCCTAACACATCTAGTGACTGCCGGCTTCAGTTGCCAGTCCCGGCAACCAAACTTCAAAACCCATGCTCTATTGCGTAAATATCTCAGCAAAGACAAACATGTCGTCATGGCATTCCATGGCCGCCGCAAGGTGTGCTATCTTCGATGTCGTTCAAGGTATTCAATAGGATATCGAAAGTCAGTTTTGACAGAGTAGCCCCAACGCCAGGCCGGATTCCCCACAAGCCCAATTCCATTGATGCCATGGGTGCCGCCACGAGGGGTAGCAGATGAACGGGTGCATAAACCACTTCTTGAAACCCTAGACCAACGCTTTGCCGCCATTTATCTCGCCCTTCCTTCCCATGTTTTATTTATATTAATATGGTGTTATGATTTTTTTTTTATTTTTTTTTTTTAAATAAAATTTTTTTGACAAATTCAATGGCTATTTTTTCATTTATGGATAGTATTTCTAAACAAAATTATTAATGTAAATGTTTGACTAAACAATTTTACAACTTTTCTATATAAATTGTTTTTGGTTTGTTTTTAAATATTATTTATTTTAAATGTAATTAGTTCAATTCTTATTTTGAAATGATTGCAGGGTACTTCACCATGTTTTAATGACGTGTACAATGTGACTTTGATGTCAACCAATCAAATATATGGAAATTTAGAATGTGACATTCTAATGGTACACCCCTATTATAGATTGTTGAATGAAGGCAATATGGTCATGCCTTCAAATATATATGTTCACTTTCCATGCCTTCAGATCTATATGCCCACTTTCCTTAACTAAGGTTGGATTTGGTGACACAAAGTTACCAGATGTATTTGTGATGTTTATATTTATCATATTTCGATATATTTGTGCAATTGTAATATTGCATAAAATAGAATTTGATGAGAGGCAATATATATCTATTTTTGTTTGCAGAATTCCAATGCAAGATAACATTGAGACGTGTAGGTTTTTGTAGTAATCTTATCCACTTCACATGTTTATTTCTTGATATTGTTGACTATTCTTTAGCTATTATAAACATGATTGATGTATTGTACATTTCCCAACAGTGAACACTTTTTTTTTTTGGCTTTTAAAGTTGAATAATTAAACTAAGTAGCAGAAACTTTAGCTATACAACCTTGTTAAGTAATCATCTATTAAACAAACCACTCAGTAAATACTTTGATAATAAAAAATCATGAGTGCCTTCAAAATTAAACTTTTTTAATAAACACATTTTCATCCTAAAAATAATAAGTGAGATAAAATCACTTTCTAGGTTGTGTGAGATACAATGGGTTGTGCAGCAAATTTGTGCATAGAATACTTGCAACATTTTGGAAGGAGGTGTCTAGGTTATCTTTTTCTCCTTCTTCATCTGTAGGAATCTCCACTACATTATCATGTAATTCTTCTTTGAAAAGTATGTACATGCCATTCCATGAAAATATCTCAGCATCCTTAGCGATCACTGCATGAATGTGTTAGTATTTCTTTCATGCACATCTTCGGGAGCTAGTTGAGGAGGTTTCTGCACCTGAGGTTTATTTTTAGATTGCTTGCCCATAGTTGATGTTCTCGCAGAACATGTCGAATGAACAAACTAAAACACGAAGGAAAACTGAAATAATGACATAATTTAGCAATTCAAATAATTTTTTAGAATTATGAAACAAAGAAATTATGACAAATCAAACTTAAATGAAATCATTTAACTATTGAAAATCCATGACTACATGTAGTACAATATTGACATAATCCACAGATTGTCCCAAATTAAAAACGAAAAGACTCACATTTATTTATGGATATGCTCTTATTAATTAAAAATTGAAGCATTAATCATCTGACTGATTATCCACTATGTTATGATTAACCTTAATTCACAGGATGCACTCTTATTAATTAAAATTTGGAGCATTAATCATCTGACTGATTATCCACTATGTTATGATTAACCTTAATTCACACCGCAAGAGTAAGGTCATGTTCAACTAATTTTTTATGTGGAAGTCATGGTGGGACGAAGAAATGAATGTTATTGAAGGAGAAATTTTTTGGCATTAACATACATAGGGATTGAACTAAGTTGAGGTGGCATCGTCTAATAGGGGTGCATGGGAAAAAAATCCACATAGAATCATTAGCCACATCATCATCGAAAGGATTCCCTTACATGAAGTTGTGTTTTACCATTTAAAATGGCCAGTGTCTATAAATTGATGGATTCCAGAAGATGGGAGGTTTCAAGGAATTTGATGGAGAAATCTCTATCCCTTCGTGAGATTTTGTGGAAGAGTAAACACTTAACAACTGAAATTTGGGGTGCGATTGACAAAAAAATTGACATTAAGGTATGTGATATGACGAGAAATTATCCTTTGCATCGTGAAATGATTATGAAGTGAATGTTAAAGGATCAACCCTAGATATGAGAGTTAGGATGAGAAATTATTTGTGAATTAGTGGGAAAACGTTTTGTCGCACCATGGGACTTTTAATAAATTGTTATATAGAGGATTGGGCACAATCACAATCAATGGCTAAGAAATTTTTTTCCCTGGAGACATAGAAAATAGTATTAACTAACAATGCCTTCGTAACTTGACTAATTTTTGTAATTTTCCATTTTTTACAATGATATTTTATCCATGACGTATGTACAATTTGGAAAGCCAAGTTAATTTCACAAAGGACCACTATAGCAAGGAAGATAAGGATGTAAGGGAAGGGAAAAATAGGTAGTGCAAAATAGGAAAAAAAAAGGGTCCCCATTTTATGATGGATTAAATACAAACGGGGGTTAATGTTTTACGATAACAAGATACGCATCTTGAGAAATCATATGCCAATTCCAAAAAGGCACAGAGGGAAATAAATTTGTTTTCCCAATATACAAAAATTCAAGTTATACTTATTGGTGAGTTTGTCTTTGTCTTATTGGTGAGTTTGTCTTTGTCCCATCCACTTATAACTTAGCCATAGTTGAAATGAAATTTTAGATCAAATAAAAGAAAGAAAAATTATTGATGCCAAATAAGCCACAAGTATTGTAGTTGAATCAATATTTATTTGGCATTTGTTTATATTAATTTCTAGTACTCTCGATTTTGAATTTTCTTGGGAGAATGTTCATTTCTTTATCACTGTTGTGGCCTTTTGGACCTAGATGTCTTAGAGATAAAACAAATCTTTGACCTTCCAACCTACTACTTATCTTTGAACTAGGAGAATTAGGGGTGAATCAATTAAATGGTTACATGTAGGTTAGGGTTCAAGAGGTAGATTTAGGTGTAGTATTTTAAGGTAAACTAGTTTTGATGTTTGATTAATATTTTTCTCACGATTCATTACTTTTAATTAATTAAAATTAACTATGTAAATTATATTAAACATTTAATTGTAATTATTTTTTATTTTTTTAATTGAAAAAAAAATATTAGTTATTCCATTTTCAAATCATATATGATTTTTATTTGTGAGTTTTTGTACAAAAGAAATTAAAAAAAAAACTTTAAATTTATCAACCAAAATTTTATTTTAACTAAATTGCCTCAATTTCTTTTCCTAAATAAATAAAACAATTAGCATGATCCCAAAGGGGAAAAAATCGATTTGTGAAGACAGTTTGTGGATATTGGATAGTTTAAATATTGGAGTTGCTTCTAATGTGAATGCTCATCCAGAGAAATCACAAGCCAATTCCAAAAAGGCACAGAGGGAAATAAATTTTTTTGCCCATTATACACAAATTCAAGTTATACTTATTCGTGAGTTTGTCTTTATGCGATCCACTTATTTTTCTTTGTCCCATCCACTTATAACTTATTCATAGTTGAAATGAAATTTTAGATCAAATAAAAGTAATAAAAATGATTGATGCCAAGTAAGCCACCACAAGTATTGTAGTTGAATCAATATTTATTTGGCATTTGTTTATATTAATTTCCAATACTCTGGATTTTGAGTTTTCTTGGGAGAATGTTCATTTCTTTATTACTTTTGTGGCTTTTTGAACCTAGATGTCTTAGAGGTAAAATAAATCTTTGACCTTCCAACCTACTAGTTATCTTTGAACAAGGAGAATTGGGGGTGAATCAATGCAATGGTTACAAGTAGGTTGGGTTCAAGAGGTTGATTTAGTTGTAGAGTTCTGAGTTAAACTAGTTTTGATGTTTCATTAATATTTTTCTCATGATTCATTACTTTTAATTAATTAAAATTAAGTATGTAAATTATTAAACATTTAATTGTAATTATTTTGTATTTTTTTAATTGAAAAAAATATTAGTTATTCCTTTTTCAAATCATATATGAATTTTATTTGTAATTTTTTGTATAAAAGAAAAAAAAAGTTAAATTTATCAACCAATGATAACGTATGTCCTATTTTGTGGTGTTATTAATATCATATAATATTATGTTGATAGAGATTTATATTGGTAGTCAATGGGTGCATTGTTAAGTCCTTTCTTACCATCGATCAGTAGTTCAAATCTTACAACCCACTTTTAAACTTTGTTATTTATATCTATCTATTTTTAAATGTAAAAAAAAAAAATAGTATATTTTTTAAATCCAAATATAAACAATATTTTAATATTTAATATTTAACATATCATTAATTTATCATTTTCAACTTTATAAACATAAAAAAATAAAAATAAAAATAAAAAATAAAAAAAATATTAATATTAAATAAATGTAAATTAATATAAAATAATACTAATAAATTGATTTTTTATAAAATATATATGACAAATTAAGATATTATGTAATAAAAAAATTTGTCTTAATTAAACTGCTTCAATTTCTTTTCCTAACTAAATAAAACAAGCAGGATCCCAAAGGGGAAAAACTCACTGATTTGGGAAGATGGTTTGTGGTCATTGGATAGTGTAACTATTATGTACTTTTGTAAATATTATTAATCATTTCATTAATATAAATGAGAAAGACTCATAGCATTGAGAGTTAGTTTAATTAGTTGAAATTTTCGCACTAAAATACTTTATTATGAGTTAGTTCAATTAATTGAATTCTTATAACTAAAGTACTTTGCTAATAAAAAATCATGGGTCAATTAATTTGATGACTTAAAAATTAGGCTTTATAAATAAACAAGTTTAAAAAAAAAAAACTATGTTGGGCTTTCCTCTAAAAACAATAAGTGAGATATTGTCTGGTTTGTGAATATTAGATCTAAAAATAATAAGTGAGATACTGTCTTATTTGTGGATATTAGATATTGTAAGTATTAGGTACTTTAGTAAATATTATTAATCAATTCATTAATATAAATGAGAAAGAGTTTAAAATACTTTACTACACTTAGCTCAGTTAATTGAATTCCCGTAACTAAAGCACTTTGTTGATAATAAAAAATCATGAGTCAATTATTTTAATGCCCTTATTAATAAACGGGCTTGGCTTTCTTCTAAAAATAATAAGTGAGATAGAATCAATGTCTAGTAATGCATACAAACTCTGTCGTGTATGAAGTGAGATAATGTATCGTGTATTAAATAATTATTTATTAAGAAAATCAATCATAGTAAGCACTTTGCTAATAAAATATCATGATACCCTCAAAATTAAGCTTTATTAATAAACAGGCTTTCATCTTTAAAATAAACTATGTCAGCCTTTCCTCAAAAAATAACAATAAGTGAGATAAAATAAGTGCATAAAAATAATGTCCTATGTCAAGTGGGGACATGGTAGTCATAATAAAGCCTGACATAGCATCTTTCTTGTAGTTGCTCCACTACTCTAGCACTCAACTACAGTTTGGGACATTTATGGACATCAACACATCTCAAAAACATACAATGTTGGATGCCTTCCACCTCTTCCAATTCCAAACACCCAGAGACCCATAGCTTTTGAAGCTTTGTTAGCTATCCAAAGACTAAACCATTGTCAAAATGCGTTCCATGAGATCACCTTCAGCATCAAGAAATTGCAACCTCCTCATACGAATAGCATCATCAATATGAATGCATTCCCTATCAACCATTCTAAGTCCTCGCACGTCTATTACCTATCCAATCTTGAAACATTACCATTATTACCCATTCTTTCTTGTAAAATGATGGAAGAAATTTAAAAATAGAAAACAATTTAACACTTACATATGATTGCTGCCAATTTAACATCTCCTCCACTGTCCAATGCCAAAGACAACGCGACAATTCTGAAGCTTTGGCCAATTCTCTTCCCATGTCTCTAAGGTGACCGTGCATTTTTATCCATTTCCCACGATCCAACTCAACCAGACATATGTCCTGTATATTTTGAAACCCACACAAACCACCCTCCCCCAGTATTATTACCACCATATCTCTATCTTCTCCAATGAAAAAACAAGCAATATCTAATAACATCTCTTTTTCTGCAACTTTCTCCAAAGCATCATAACTAATTTTAAGTGTTTCCATTATCTCATTGGGAAGTGTGCGTCCAATTTTATACAACTGGTCTTTCCAGTAAGAGATGTTCTTTCTATGAAGAAGTGCCCCAAATACCTTTAAATACATAGGAAAACCACCACAGGCTTCTAAGAACTTATTTACCAAAGATTCAAATTCCTGAGGTGGATGTGACTTCTTTAAGGAATAGGAACAAAAGAGCTCAAGAAAATGTTCTTCACATAGGCCGCTTACGGTCTATATGGACTCCTCTTTGACATTTGAGTTGATGAGAACATGTCTATTCCTAGATGTAATTAACATTAAGCTATTAGGGTGAATTACACTTTGATGTGGCCAAAGTGCATCAACTTGATCCTCATGATCTACATTATCTATAATTACTAAGGCTTTAGATGATGAGAGATGATTCCTAATCATCCCTTTACCTTCATCAACACTATTTATTATATGATCTGATCTTGTCAATTCTGAAAAAAGGGAAGCAACAACAAGAAAATCGAATTGCTGGAGAACGCACACTCTTCTAATTAATTTATTCTGAGAAATATATATACAGGAATATGGTCAATTATGAAGAACAATTAAGATAACTAAAAATTGATTCTAAACTAATAGCAGAACTGATTCTAAACTAATTGTAATCTATAACACTACCCCTTAATTTTGAGGGTTACATTGTTTTATTCCTAACTTTTGACATTGAAATTCAAAATTAAGTTTTCCTAGCGGTTTGGTGAAAATATCTGCTAACTGATCCTTGGAATCACAAAATTTGAGAACAATATCACCATTTTTGACGAGTTCACGAATGATGTGAAAATGAGTGTCAATATGTTTTCTTTTTTGATGAAAGAAATTATTCTTCGACAAGTAAATAGTGGAAGTGTTGTCACAAAAGATTGAAATAGGTTCATTTTCTATATAACCAAAGTGAGAGAGAAGTCTCTTTAGCCACATTGCTTGACATGATGCTAAATTTTCTGCAACATACTCAGCCTTTGTTTAGGATAACGCAACTATGGGCTACTTTTTGGATGACCACGAGATCAAGTTTCTGCCAAATAGAAAAGCATAGCCAGGAGTGTTTTTTCCGATCATCAATACATCCTGCATAATCATTATCTATATAACCAACAAGCTTACTGTCTATACAGGCAGCAAATGATAAACCATATGTAGATGTACCTGCAATGTATCTTAACACCCTTTTTCCGGCTTTCCAATAATAGTCTTTAGGAGATTCCATAAACCTAGAAATATAACTAGCTGCAAATGCTATATCAGGTCTAGTAGCAAAAACATACATAAGGTTAGGTCTCTATATTACTAGTGTAGTCCCTTATTATGTTAGTGTAGCCCCCCTTATTTTTATTGTTGTACCCCTGTAACCCCCATATTTTTATTATTGTGCCCTTACATTATTATTGTTAGGTTGGCTAGGATTGTATTGTGGCCCCATGGACTCCTATATATAGAAGGGAGGGTTTGTCATTTGTATAATTCAAGAATTGTTCATTTATGTAATGTATTGAAGGTTTCCAACTCGAAGTGGCTAATTTCTAAGGCATTGATCTCTCTGTTCTTGTATTTTTGGAGTTGGTTTCATAACATTTGGTATCAAAGCTTTTGATTCTAGGGTTTTGCTACTCCAAACAGGTCATCGTGGAATTTTCGCTATAACATTTTTCTACGAAGGTTCAGAAGCTGAAATTTTTACAAAGAGAAGCCAAAATCCTGAGGAACGTCATGTAAAAATTTCAGATCTTGGTTCGCAATATTTTCAGAGATATGATCTATGGAAGTTAGGGTTTGTTTAGGCTCCCAAATTTCACCTAAAACAGGTCATTGTGGAATTTGTGCTATAACGTTTTTTCTACGAAGTTTCAGAAGCTGAAATTTTTAAAAAGAGCGAAGCCAAAATCCTGAGGAACTTCTTGTACAAATTTTAGATCTTGGTTCGCAACAGTTTCAGAGATATGATCTGTGGAAGTTAGGGTTTTCTCAAGCTCCCAAATTTCATCTCAAAGAGGTGACCATGGAAAAATCATCATAAATCTCTCTCTGAGTGTCGGATTGGAATTATGTAAAACATGGCCACAAGTACACGGACTTTAGTTTCGTGTGTATCAATTTCAAAGCCGAAGGAGGAAACAGTGACATGTGGTACGTCGTACAAGTTTTCTCTACTGAACTAGTCCATAATTAGGTCATTGTGGGAGATTGGGCATAACGTTTTCTTGAAGAATCCAAATCAGGTCAGACCTATGGCATTCTAAAGAAGATTCAAAATGCTACTACAGGGCCGAATTTTAGATATTGAAGCTCTGAAATCACAAAGATAATTCGATTTCAATATTGAGCTCCTCAAAAGAAAGAAAAGGGTGTGTATTTTTTTTTCCCGAATTGCATAAGTCTTGTTTGAAGAATCAATTTGAATTGATTCCAAGGGAATATTGTAGAATAGAAATCAATACTTGGTTCTAAAACCCCCCCTAAAAAGAATTCAACACCTATTAAGCCTTCAGAAAGCTATACTATGACACATGAAGAGGAAGAATTGCAATATGAGATATCAAAATTAAGATACCAAGTGCAACAAATTTCGATCTTACAAAGAGAAATTAAAGATTACATAGATGGTTTAAAAGAAAAAATGAAGGCTAAGTTGGACGGTTTGAAGGATCAAATGAAATATAATATGAATAATGAAGTAGTTCTCCAAATCTCAGGATAACCTAACTTTGGTGCAGAATCAAATGAAACAACAGGAAGATCAACATCACATCAAAAGAAGTTTTGAACCAGTCACAGAAACAAGAACTCGACAAGTACGATCAATTTTAGAGTATCTCGGCAGGTGGAAGAAATTTCCCGTAGAATATTCCACATGAGAGGATGATAAATTTATAAAGAAGCATCAAGAAATAATCAAGCGTTGAGGACAACACTTGTTTGAAGGAGAGGGGCATGCTAGGTCTCTATATTACTAGTGTAGTCCCTTATTATGTTAGTGTAGCCCCCGTTATTGTTATTATTGTACCCCTGTAACCCCAATATGGTTATTATTGTGCCCTTAAATTATTATTGTTAGGTCGGCTAGGATTATATTGTGAACCCATGGACTCCTATATATAGAAGGGAGGTTTTGTCATTTGTATCATCTAATAATTGTTCATTTATGTAATGTATTGGAGGTTTCCCCCTCGAAGTGGTTGATTTCTAAGGTGTTGATCTCTCTGTTCTTCTATTTTTGGAGTTGTTTTCATAACACCTAATACTACCAGCAAGTTTTTTTTATACAAAGTTGAATTAACAATAGTACCCACATCATCTTTACTTAAATTTGTACCAACTTCAATAGGAGTATCTATTAGTTTACGCCTGTCCATCTTAAAAAATTTCAAAATGTCAGTAACATACTTATGTTGACTCATAAACATACCATCGTGTGTTTTTTTCACTTATATACCTAAGAAGTATCTCATTAATCCGAGATCTATCATTTGAAATTCATTTTTCATTACAGCTTTAAATTCATCTAACTGCATGTTACTTGTATAAATTATGTCATCAACATAAAGACAGATTATCAAAATATTACCTTGATCATCATTCTTGATATACAAGGTGGGTTCATGGTCACTTCTTCTGAAACCATTATTCAGCAAATAATGGTCTATTCAGCTGTACCAAGCTCTTGGAGCTTTCTTGAAGCCATACAATGATTTCTTCAACCTATACACCTTATGTTCTTGATTTTTTATTTCGAAACCAGGTGGTTGTTCAACATACACTTCTTCATTCAAAGCACCATTCAAAAAAGCATACTTTACATCAATTTGGTAAATCAACAACTTGTTTTGTGCTGCAATAGCGAATACAAATACAATAGTATCAATTCCTGCTACAGGTGCAAATGTTTCACCATAATCTATGTCAAGTTGTTGTGAAAAACCTTTGGCAACTAATATTGCTTTGTGCTTATCAACTTCACGTCTCTATTTAACTTTGTTTTAAAAACCCATTTGACACCTATCGAATTTTTATCATCAGGTAGATCAACCAAATCCCAAGTTTGATTTCTTTCAATTGCATCAATTTCATTATTCATTGCATCTACCCATTCTTTGTCCTTTATAGCCTCTTCAAAACAAGTAGGTTGAAATGAAAGAAATGAAAAATTTACAATATCATCAACATCATCTTGTGCATAAATATCACTTAAGTTTCTCATTTTAGGATTATCAAAATTAGACTCAAAAGATGACGAACTGCTACTGCTTGATGAACTACTGCTGGTTTTGTCTTGAACCTATAATTTTGGAGTGCTAGTTGTAGAAATTTGATGTTCGTCTAACAGAATAAAAGGATTAGGAAAAGTATTGTTCTCTATTTCATTCCAAGATTTGTCTTCTAGAAATTTCACATCTTGACTTATGAAAAACTTCTTAGTTATAGGATTAAACAATCTATATGCCTTTATTGATCACTATATCCTATAAATATATACTTTTCGCTCATAACATCAAGTTTTTTTTCTCAAATTTTCTAGAACATGAGTGAAAGCAATACAACCAAAGACGCAAAAGTGTGAAATAGTTACCTTTTGTCCACTCCATCCTTCTTCAGGTACAAAAATTTGAACACTAGAAGTTGGTGATCTATTCAAAATATATACCGAACATGCAACTGCTTCAGCCCATAAATATTTAAACAAATTTTGTGTTTTGAGCAAACTTTGAGCCATATTCATAATTGTTTGATTCTTTCTTTCTGTGACTTCATTCTGCTGCAGAGTATAACTGGTTGTCGTTTGTTTTTTAATACCGTGTTGTTTGCAAAAATCAATGAATTCGTTAGATTCATATTCACCTCCTTTATCAGACCTCAAAACTTTAATAAAATTTCCACTCTGTTTTTCAGCCTCGGCTTTGAACTCCTTGAACTTGGAAAATGTTTCAAATTTGTATTTCATGAAATACACCCAAATTTTCCTACTAAAATCATCAATAAAAGTAAGAAAATAGAGACTACCGGCAACTGGTTTTTCTTGCATTAGACCGCACAAATCTGTGTGCACTAACTCTAGTTGTTCTTTGGCTCTATTAGAGGTTGAATCAAAACTATCTCGCTTATGTTTACCCATTATACAACTTGTACAGGAAGAGATATGATCAGAAAAAGAAGGAAAACCTTTCACCATAGACTGTCTTTGCAACAAACTCATACTTTTGATAGGTAAATGACCATAACACAAATGCCACAGGTCAGAGTCAGTTGGCGTTGAAACATTACGTGCATACAACTTCTCACTTTTCAATTGTAATTAATACAACCTGTTCTTTGTTATAGGAATATTTGCAACAAGAGACTTATGTTTATCAGAAATCATGCAATTAGTTGTGAAAGCTAACATCATAACCATGTGCATCTAACTGACCAACACTCAAAAAATTATTCTTTAAATTGGGTACATAATAAACATCATAGATATTCTTCACAACATTTTGTTTGGTTAACACACGTACAACACCCTTTCTTGAAGCTTTAACCTAGTGATCATCACCCAAACCAATAGAGGAACTGAAAGATGTATCAAGATGTGAAAACAAATCACTCTGACCAATCATATGATTACAACAACCATTTTCTACCAACTAAACATCTTTATTATGTACTTGCAAAGTCACTTGGCATGCCAAAAATAAATCATCTGATGTTTCACATTCAATGTTATTGGATTTGTTTTGACTCAAAACATATTGTAGTTTTCGACATTCAGACTTATAATGGCCATATTTTTTGCATTAGTGACATTGAATTTTTTATTTATCCACCCACTTATGACTATGGTTAGTTTGAGACTGCTCTGAATGTGTTTGAGTTACCTGTGATCTATCATCAGACTGAGACTGCCCTCTACCTCTTCCTCTCCTGCCACG
Organism: Pinus albicaulis; assembly: GCA_034641835.2. NCBI lineage: Eukaryota > Viridiplantae > Streptophyta > Pinopsida > Pinales > Pinaceae > Pinus > Pinus albicaulis. Next base: position 1,628,540,776 of record CM076570.1, read on the forward strand.
AAAACCTTTGCCTCTACCTCTATCCATAGAAGCTTTAGATTTGAAAGCATCCTCCAAATTACTGACATCTAAATTAATTCTTGCTTCATGAGCCAACAAAGAACCAGTTAATTCTTCCACGGGTAATTTTGTTAATTCTCTCAACTCAAAAACAATAACTATCATGACAAATTTTTTAGGCAAACATCTGTGAATTTTTTCAGCAATTATTTTATCTTCAAGTTCTTCACCATTCATCTGAAGCTGATTAACAACACCCATAACTTTAGTCATGAACTGATCAACTATTTCTGATTTAGTCATTTTAAGTGTTTCAAATTGTGTTATGAGAATCTGTAATTTTACCATTTTTACTTTATCATTTCCTTGATAAGCAACCTTAAGTATATCCCATATTGATTTAGCAGTTTTAGCATCAGTGAATTTAGGAAAAATAGAGTCATATAAGGAATTTAAAATGCACGACTTCACTCTACCTTCTTTCTGTTTAAGTTCATCAAATTATTTTCTTTGAGCATCACTCATTCCAGCAATTGTATTTGCATCAGGTTCTGTTAACCCCAAATCTACTTGTTCCCAACAACCTAAACCTTGTAAGCATGCTTGCATTTTAAGACTCAAAAAATCGTAATTCTTACCACTAAATAATGGTGTAGGAATTTCAAACTGACTCATCGAAGCTATGTTTAAAAATAATAAGAAATCTGATACCTTCTTAAAAAAAACTTCAAACAAGGATCCTTCTTCAACTGCAACCAAATTTTCACAACATTCCTTTCTAATGACCAACAAGAATCTCAATATGAGATTTCAATAACAAATCAAATGTTCAACACCTTCGACCATATTCCAATTCCCATCCAAATTTGAGCCAAAATTTATTTTCATTAACACTTTATAAAAACAACACACCATTGAACCCTCAAACAACAGGAAAATGATTTTTCTATTATATTTGATCTTTTCAGAAATTATATGGTTAAATGGTGGGATTATTTCAACTTGAGGTGAGCGGGCTACTATTTTCTACCCTTCTTATAGTGGGACATACAAAAATGACAATCTAAGTGATATACAATCAACAACATACAAACAACGACTTTTTGTTATAAATTTGAATACAATTTAGAAAAATAGACAACAGCTCTAATCACTCTCAAACGCAACCTCAGAATGCTTTCCTCCGATGGTAGAAAACAGTTACAAACAATGCTTTTCTGGTGGCAGCAAACAACACATCAAATGGGAACAGACAACAAACAACGCAACTCTTTTCTCCAGCGGAAACAAATCTCCAGAATAACCCCTCAAGCAGGCAGCTTCAAACAACAATTCCTCTGCTTCAAACAACGAATCCTCTACTTAAATTCTCAAGCAATGGAGATCCTAACCTTGATTTGATACCATGAAAAAAGGGAAGCAACAACAAGAAAAACGAATTGCTGGAGAACACACACTCTGCTAATTCATTTATTATAAGAAATATATATACATGCAAATGGTGAGTTACAGAGAAAATTTATGCTAACTAAAATATGTTTCTAAACTAACAGCGAAACTCATTCTAAACTGATTGTAATCTTTAACAAATTCCTTAAGAAGTATTATCTGCATCGGCAACAAATTTCAAGTGCCCTTACCTGCTTTATCTCTTACATCAGATAAAAAACAGGAACTACTATAATATGAATTCTTCCTATTGAACAATTCTTTTGCCAACTTGGTCTTCCTTACACCACCTAACCCCGCGATCCCCAATATTTGAGGTTTCCCTCTTTGTTGTTGTGGCAATAAAACTTTAGTTTCAAAATCCTTCACCTTATCATCCAAACCTGTTGGATACTGAGCTACATCCAAGGCTAAGTCTGGTTTTTTTGCCTTTTTTAGCACCCGTTCAATGACCTTATCTACCATCTCACCCTCATCACTGATTATTCACAAGAAAATAAATAAAACTAATCAAATTATAGGCTTTTGTGTGTGCAACATTTAGACCAACTCATTTAGACAACAACTTGAATCAACATATCCCTGGGACAAGACGGCCACATGAACAGAGGTCTATCTAATGGCGTTTTCAATATGAGGAGCGAAACAGTCTCCCCGTTCTAATTTAGGTTGATCTAAAAATACTCTCAGTCCAGAAGAAATAAGTCGTCGGTACAGATGGCTGGCAAAATTTTTTTTACCTCTGGACTGTGATGAATAATAAACATGTCATGGGTGGAGTTAGCAGTAGTGGAGGTGGGAAAGCCATATTTCCAAGGCTATACGCCATTTAAGACACCTTAAGAGTCAGCCTAAAAGTACTGTGACATACCTAATAGGGACAAGGCACATGAATGGGCAACATAGTCATGGTATGGCCATAGAGAGATTTCAGATTACGGTGGAACGGTAAGTGACCGGCGTAGTCCCCAACTCCCGTGCATCCAACTGCAGGCAATGGGCATTAATTCCACAACACCAGTGTCCAGATCTAGCTCCTGCGATGAAACCAATGCTCCCAAATTCAAATTTTGGATCAATCTCTTGCGTCGAAAGAAATGCTTCCAAATTCAATTTTTGGATCAGCTCCCGCGTCAAAGGCAGTGCTCCCAAATTCAAATTTTCACCTTCCTGAAGAAGAGGGAAATCAACTGATGGTAAGGAAATCTATAGACCAAGTGAAACCGAACTCCGTGGTTTCCAAGGATGGGAGTGGAAATAGAAAAACCATTACAGAGGTTTTGAATGCTACTCCAAAGAAGAGCAATGCTAGATACATAATTCATATAAAAGCAAGAGTTTATGCAGAGAAAGTGGAATTGCACAAGGATAAAATGAATCTCATGTTCATTTGAGATGGCATGGATGTCACTGTGGTTACAGGAAACTCAAATGTGAAAGAAAATTTCACAACTTTTTGCTCTACTTTGCTTCAACAAACAAACAATTGCTACATCCCCGCCTACTTTTCTATTTATTTCTCTTCTTTGCTCAACTCTTCCACTATACACGCTTGAAATTTAGGGATCCTTCTTATGTTCACTGACCAGCTTGCTTTCTTTCTTTGATATCTGAATCCTATTAGGTGGGATTTCACAGTCACCTACAGAGAGTAATTTCGAAAAATCCGTTACTGCACATTTTCTAACCATTGGGTATTCACTCTGTAGATTTCATTGAATCAGTCCATGCTTGGGTGTGACCTATTAACATGCCTTGGCTAGAAGACGATTGGAAAATATTTACCGTGCAGGTATATTTATGAACCTGCTCCTCAATTTAAAGTTTCATTTTTCTTTCCTTTCCATTGCAATGATATCCTACTCTTGGTGTTGCTTTCCAGTGCCTTCGACCTCTGCTTAAGAAGGCCAAAAACTAGAATTCCCAGATCGAATCCTGTTGTTAATCGTTAATTGATTTGGAAAATCTCGTATGTTACACAGAAGCTGAACATAAATAGCTGATTATAGTGGAACATTGCTCTTGCTGTTAATCGTTAATTGATTTGCAAAATCCCCTGTGTTACATAGAAGCTGAACATAAATAGCTAATTATAGTGGAACATTTCTCCAACTAGGAAAATATGCTGGTACCTTTCCCGCTCCTAAAGAAAATATCTCCACTCTCTACAAAGTGCAGGAACTGAGGTTTCATGTTTTAATCATCTCGGGTAGATAATGCATTTTTTTATTGAAGTTAATGTTTTTAGAGAGTTCTTTCCATCACAAGTTTTGAGGGCATAAGAACCTTATTTTCCTTTATTTTTATTTTCCTTAATATGTCAATAAGGAGAAGGAATATGTGTTTTTTTAAGTCACACTCAATAATATCTATTAAGATCTTTCTTTCAGGGGCAAATTAATCCTCTATGTGCTGGGCCATATTATTTATTGTAAATAGACCATCATTGATAAGTTTCACATGACTCAATTGTTATTAAAAAACATATTCACTGTTATTTGATGTTGATCCACATAAAAGTTCTATTATAACAGTTGTGTCATGGGCCATTACAGAAAGCCCACGAGGACCAAGATGTCACACCACCTATGCGTTTGGATGATAGAGTGACTACTACTACAATCTCTATGGATTTTCCAGTCCAGTACAAATATTTTACCGTTTTACACTAGGGTTTCCTTTGTTTTATCTCGATTAAATAAAGACTATTCTCAAGATGCTAGTGTACAGGTTCATTTTACCAAAAATAAATAAATCAAATTTTGGAGGAAGCTAAAAAAATCTTTTTATTAAATAAATATTTTTTCTTTATTAATTTTGTTTAAAATCTGGCAAATATATTTAAAAATTATAAGTTTTTAAATTGTATACTTGTAATTATCAAGTGGTTCAGTGGTTTTGGAGGGCACTAAATTCATTTTTGCATTCAAAAATTGTATTTTAAACAAGAAGAAATCACAAATCTCCTTGAAATTGTATTGATGAAATTCAAATATCCATTTCATCCACGAAGAAAACTATGGCAATATTTTGTAAGGAAAATAAAATATTTTTTTAGTAAAGAATAAAGAAAACAGAAATATATTAGAATGGACTTGATAGTTAAAGGCATTTATTTATTTCTTAAAATGTCGTAAATTCACATAAAGAAAAAATAAAAAATATATACTTAAATATATTTTAGAAATCAAATCATTACATCAAAATAAATACGTTCTTCTTTCAATAAGAAATTTCATATCCATTTTATTATATACCATTCAATCCAAATTGTAATTAAATCTTAAATTTTTATTTTAATTAAAAATTAAAAATATGTGTTTTTTTAATAAATTTTGTAAATATTACAAAAGCTAATCAAAATGGTAGTGCTAATTTTATTGAATAAAGATAAATATGGATTTATTTGTTTATTTGTTGTATGTATATTTATGATAATTTAGATAAATGTTGCCCATTAAACATAGAATATCATTTTTGTTATGTGATAAAAGATATGTTATTACCAGTTTAGATTCATATTTGGATTTAGGATCAAATTTCTTGAGATGCAAATTCATGATCTATTTTGGCACTTGGTAAATCCTAAGTTAAAATAGATATAGTTTTTTCTAATTATTAACCTTTAAATATGTTAAGAAAACCATGGGTTAAAAATACCATGGGAAAAACCATAAGTTGGAATCCAAAAATATTAAACATGACGTTACAATAGTTCTACCATACTTAACTTGGAAAATATTTTATTTATAATATTTTAATTTAGAAATTTAAAAATATTTATTATGTTTTTTTTAAATTGGAAAAAACTAACAACTATTTGTGCTCAAGATTTTTTCTTTTTAATATCATTTTTTAAAGTCATAATTTGATATTTATAATTTTAAAAAGAATTAGTGAGAATATTGAAAGTTACAAAATTACAAAAATAATATATATATATATATATATATATAAACCATTATCTAAATTTTATTTTGACTTTTTTTAATAATTTTTTTTTCAAAAAAAATTAAAAATATGCCATGAATTTTTACTATAAAATATTTCTTTTACAATAATTAAATTAACAATTAATTCACTTACTTTACTCTCTATTCTCTAACCACTTATAGTATATTATCTATCTTATAATATAATATTTATATAAAGGGTGGTTCAAGGATATCCAATAAACTCTTCCCTTGAACCATTCCTTTTGGGTTAATTGAATTAACCCACCCACTATACTTTTTAATCACTTATAATATAATACAAAATTAGTTAAGTTCTCATATATATTTAAATTTCTATAATTTATAATGATGATATTTAGTATAAAAAATAATGAAGAGAAGAATATATTTTGAAACATTACATATTTAATATTTTAATAAAAATAAATTTAAAGATAATTTTTTATAAATTACCTAACATAATTAATAATAATAATAACTAACATTAATAGTTAATGTGAGTTTACATTTGATCCCCTCGACTCTAGTACAAGGGTTCTCGTAATTGTGTCGACTCTAGATAATGTTCAATGAGCAAGGGTGGTGTGTGGCAAAATTTGGGTCTCTCCTGAAGTTTTTGGTTTTGTCTCTAGTGTGCCCATGGATGGCCTTTGGATCTACAGATTACGACGACATAACAGGGTCATGACCCTTTTGTGGGATGTGTATGTTTCTCTCCTTCCCTCTCTAATGTTTCCTTTCTTATATGTTGTTTGATGCACAAGGTGGTATATGGATGTTTTGAATTTGTTTTTCTTGTTTTCAGGGTAGCGTTGGTGGTTTCCTCTTTAATGGATTGACAATTTCAATAGTGGCATGTTGGGCTCTTCAGTCACGACTCATTGGAAGGTTTCTATGTATTCTAAGGAGTTTGTTTGGTGCGAGAATTTGTTTTGTTGCTCCTGCATGGTATTTTACTTTGGCTTTGGTGTATAACTTGTATGGCAAGGAGACTAGAGCCCCTTGTAAGGCCCTGATGTATTGGTATTTTTTTTATGAAGTTCTTAGTGGCTCATCCAGGTGACAGGGGTTGAGGGCTGAGTCTTAGTGCTCCCTTCTTGTGCCTAGTGTTTTCTATGTATTCCAGTTTTCATGAGTAATATAAAGTTTCTTAGTTTACAAAAAAAAGTATGAGTTCTCATTCAAATTTGTTGGATGACCATGGGTGCACTTCTGAATATCTGACATTTCCCTTCTAGCTACCACCCTCTTGCTTCTAATCATCAATCATACACACCACTAGTTGTAACCATTAATGTTGATTTTCAGTCATATACATCGCCATAGCACAATTGATGATACCATCTCTTAGGTGGCATAAAGTCCTTGATCGCGGTATTCATTCTCATTGGGTAATGTTTACCAATGGTACTATTGGCAGCTTGGAAGAAAAAATGACTTCAAAATTCAATTAAATGCACACTCCAAAATCTCACAATACAAAAAGTTACAATGGAAATTTGTAATGTGTAATAACATGGACACATTCCATTAGGTATTCATTACAAAACCTATGTTGCACATTTCCTACAATTTAGTGCAATATGCCTTGTGTCATGCCTCTTTTAAATTTTGGTGCAATATGTCTTAAACCTTTAAAAACTTTATGTATCACATGAAACCAAAATTTGGTGTGACATGCTATTGGAAACATATTTCATGTATATTCCATGGAATAAGACTTTGGTGTGGTTGGGTGTGATGTGTTATAGATATCAAATGTTTGAGAGGATGCAATATGGCAGATAGAAATAAATTTTGACACAATGTGATGTGTCACATGGAAGGAATGTTTGATAATGTGCATTATGGGACATAGGAAATTTTGGAGCGGTGTGATATGTTTTAGCAAAGGAATTTTAGATGTGATGTATCACATGGAAAGGAAGTTTGACAATATGCAATATGTCACACAAAAAGAAAGTTTGGGAAATTGCAATGTGTCACACTGAAAAAAATATCGATGCAATGTGGTATGTTGCAATGAATGAAAGTTTGGAGCAATGTGATCTATCAAAACCCTTTGTTGTGATGGAGAATTTTTTAGAAAGTGTGATGTGTCACACTAAAATAAACTTTGACAAAGGAATGTTCTAGGCAATGTGATATGTCACATGAAGAAAAAGCTTGTGTAATGTATTGCAAAGTAAGAAAACTTCAAAAGGTAGCATTTACATTTGGAAATGTCTTGTAACAATGCCTAGTTGATTTTTCCATGTAAAAAAATATAAGACCAAGGTTTTGGGACATGCATTCCAAGTTGAATGGTGGAAAAAACATCCTAGTGGGTGTCACTTTAGTTTTATTATGGCTAAAGAAATTTCCATAGGTATTGGCAAAGGCAAAGAGGCATTAATTGGCATTTTATTTATGAAAATAAAGGAAAATAAGAGAAAAGTGAGATGAAGGGTCACATAATTGCATGAGAAAGAAATTGAAGGAAAATGAAGAAAATAGAGGCCTCAATAATAAAAAGGCTTATGAGGACCAATTCATGTATTTTGACTGTTTTTGGGTGGAGCTCCCTTCTATTCTCTTATTATTTCATATTGTTGCACACTTAGAGTATTCTTGGAACATGCTTGGAGCACTCTAGTATTCACTTGGATTTGGAGAAAGATGGAAAAGGAAAGAAAGAAATCACAAGGGAATAGATGGATCAAAAACTACAACTAGATTACTTTGTAGGTAGCGAGATGCATGTATGATTTCCTTGCTATTTTTGGCATGCACGGTACATGCATGTGGTTTTTTGGTTATGTTTTTTCATTAGCATGAATATCTACTTGGATTGAAAGTGGTTTTATCCTTGCCTTGTCATTTCCTGGATAGCCATGGTCTTGTGGGTTTTCCACTTGTTGTTTCTGATTGGTGCTCTGGTTCCTTATGGATGTGGATTGAGTTACTAGTTCCTAGAGTCGATGGTTGGAAAAAATGCTCTTGAAGCCCTGAAACAACTTAGGTTGAGTTACTAGTCTTGGAGCCTAGGTTGGAAAAACACTCTTGATCCCTTCGCGAGTTGAGTTACTAGTCTTGGAATTAGGTTGGACAAAAGTTTTGGAGTCATGGAAGGCTCTGGGTTGAGTTATTAGTTCCTATAGTTGCAGTTGGAACAAATACTTTGGAGCCATGGACAACTTGGGTAGAGACCAATTTGGTTGGTATTAGTATGCCCCACCGTGAGGTGGAATCATTGTTTGAGGGTTGAGGTCGGTTGGACTTTAGAAGCCCTGGTTTGGTTTTACTTGGTTTGTTCCATGAGATCCCACGTTCATGATTGGAATATGGCCCAAGGGTGATTGGCTAAAAGAAATAATTATTTCAACCTAATCTATGGTCGTGTGTTACAAGGAATTCCCTAACTTGGTTGGAATTTTCATATATTAATATGAGTTATTTTCCTATTGTGGTCTACAGACATATGTGTTGATTATAATGGTTATCTTATGGCTACCTAGCCATGGTTTCTATGTTAGTTATTTACTGGTTATATGTTGGTTATATGATGTATGTTATCTATGGATCTAGACATGTTTGATGAATATAAGAATGGTTGATGATTGCTTGGACTAACAAGTGCTATTGCAGCTAGCTAGAGAGGGTTTAGAGCCTTCTCAATGATTCCTAGGTGAAAATTTTCAGTTTATGATCATATATGCATTCATGACTTGTAGCTTACATGTTTTCCATGTGTTTGATGAAATTATTTTTATGTTCTAGGAAGTCTAGGTCAAGTTATGCCTTCAAGTTTGCATGTTTATACTTTTTGTCATCTCATTATTTATTTTGAGAAGTCTCACGAAGTTCTAGGTAGTGGTTTGGAGGCTGACCTGAAATTAAGGCTCATATCTCGAGACTGTACCCTCTGAACTGAATAATTTCAATCACACATTACACAATGATTTCCTGGGGAAAGCCATGGATAAAAAACCCGTTATCTGTATATTTCATAAGCCAGAAAATATGAGAAGCTTACAATTATTTTCTATAACCTGAGAAACCTCTACACTATCTCTATATATCTCACTGCTTCCTAGACAATCCTAGGCCAATACTTAACCAATTTTCTTCCTGTTTAGATCCTTTTTTCATTGCATTGTTTCCTTGGGTAATTAGCCCTTATTAATTAGGGAATTTGCCAATATGAATTGCGTAATAAATCTATGGCCTTCCTCTAACTGCATGCACCACCTATACAATTTGGATGATTATACAACTAATAGTACACTTCCCTTGAAATCCAATCTCAACTGGGTCTTTCTTTGATCTGACATGCATTAGTTATTTATGGCTTATTTATCAGTTATCTAATTGATCACTACATGTGGTTCAAGTTCAAGTTCCACACTTTGACCTCTCACTAGCTCCTCTATCAGTTGGAACTAGTTAAACTCACTTTAACTCAGATAAATCGAATTAATTAATTGCAACTCAAAATAAACTCATCCAGGGCTCCTATTTTGTAGGATCCACTCTACATGACTCAAGTTAGACCCTCAACTTGAATTAATTGAACCAAATAAGTAAAACTAACTTATTTAACTCCTACAACTTTTCATGTGATGTGGAATTAAAATTTTATTCTAACTTAATTCAAGGGAATATTAAATTAGAATCTTTCTTGGTGCTATTTTCAACACTCCCTCTCAGCAACAAAGGGATTATCAAATACCCCGATCCTACCTCTATGGAACTCAAATTTTCCTCTTGACAGTGCCTTCGTCAAAATGTCTGCATCTTGTTCCTTTGTAGGAATTTACTCTAGCATCATGATCTGCCTCTGCACACATTGTCTGAGATGGTGGTATCGGTTGTCAATATGCTTGGACCTATTATGAAAAACCAAATCAATCGAGAGTTTGATGCAACTCTGATTGTCATATTAAATCATCGTAGGATCCATTCGTTGACCAAACAACCCAACAAGGATCTTTCTCATACAGATAGCCTCACAATATGCTGGACTAGCATCCATGTACTCTACTTCTATTGAACTAATTGCAACTGATCTCTGCTTCCTATTGTACCAAGAAAATATTGTTGACCCAATACTGAAGATTTCACCTTATGTGCTCTTCCTGTCGGATCGACTCCCTGCAAAATATGCATCTGTGGAGCCTTTCAAATTCACTCTCTTTGTTCGTCTGTACCAAATACCAAACTGAGTGGTGCCTCTCAGGTATCTCAACACATGTTTGGTTGCCTTCCTTTCTTTTACCTTTTCCTTGCTTCAGTTGAGTCTTACTATGCACTGCCACATCAAATTAACAATTATAAAAACAAATAAATACATTTAACTTTCATACATTATAACTTACATTAATAACAATTTATGTAAACATTGTATATGTTGAAAAACTTTTAAAGACTTTCCAAAGGAAATCTTCTAAGAATTTTTTTATACACCGTGATTATTTTATAGATATAATAGTAAAACATGGAGACACTATTTTATTTAATGTAACCTTCCCTATGGTGTATTGAATCAATTTCAACAAAAAATTTGAATTCCAATAATAACGACAAAGGTGTGCATCACTACAATAGGAAGTAATATGTTACATAATAGTGCAAATTCTTAAAATACTATGTGTCAAAGTTTTCACTAGGCACTTCAATCTAAGTATCCAAAATCACATAATAAAAAATCGATTGCCCAAAGTAATGTAGATGTTGGATATCTATTGTTGTGATTTTTTTTTCTAGAAGGTATGTTTTTATATTTGCATGTCACTACTAGGAGATTACACCAACCAATGATTAGGAAGAACTCTCCTAATCCGATGGAGAAGCATCCTCTCATAGGAATACTCTCTCAGACACTAGATTCTGATATAATGGGCTGATTAGATCCCAGATATAGGACACACAGTTAGACGATTCAACCAATACATGTAGACTATAGACCTTTACTGCAATACTAATTTTTTACAAGGATAGACTTTCTTGGACTGACACGAGAACCGTATGGGCATCCTATACCAGAGAATGGAGAGGATTGAATGACACCTCGACATTCCTCCAGCGGTGGGTGGTACCATATGCATATACGAAATATATGTGATACATAAAATGTGCATATATAAAAGTTGTTTGACTTATGTATATGTAAATATTTCATATATGCACATGTTTTTTGTATATGCAAAGCTTTTGTATATGCGTTTGTTCCATATATGTGCATATTTTCCGTATATGTGCATATCAAAAAGTTGTGCATATACAGTGGATGCACATATCAAAAGTTGCACATATACAAAATATATGCACATATATGGAAGATGCTCATATATGGAAGATATGCACATATACAAAAGATATGCACATATATGGAAGATGCAAGTATACGAAAGATACGCACATGTTTTTTTATATATGCACAACTTCGATATATGCGTTTTTTGCATATATGTCCATATTTTCTGTATATGTGCATATCAAAAAGCTGTTCATATACAATAGATGCACATATCAAAATTTGCACATATACAGAAGATATGCACATATACAGAAGATGTGCATAAATGGAAGATACACATATACAGACGTTGCGCATATACGTAAGATACACATATACGCATATATGCACAGCTTCCGTATGAGCGCATATCTTCCGTATATGCACACATATTTTTTGTATGTGTATCTTCTGTATATTCTATATATGCGCATATCTTTTGTATATGCGCAACATCCGAATATGTGTATCTTCCATGTATGCATATCTTCTGTATATGTGCATATCTTATGTATATGCGTAGCTTCGGTATATGCACATATCTTCCGTATATGCGCAGCTTTCATATAAGCATATCTTTTGTATATACGCAACTTCCATAGATGCGCAACTTCCGTATATACAAATTTGCTGATTTGAAAGGAGTGTATTAGTTTTATTGTGCTAAGTGTCCTTTCAATGATATAAACATGTACAATTTGTCTCCATATGTTTGCTAAAGGAATGAGTGTTTTAACCATGAAACATAAATGAATTTGTGAACTTTAAGCATGAAATTAAGCCTTAAAAACACCATACAACAGTGCATAACAGAGAAATACAATCACACATAAGTTTTACACAATAGGCATGATGAAGCAATTCACCCCTCCCGGGCTACATTTGCTGGTTCAGCTCCCAATGGCATGTCCCTCTTTATCATTATGCTCAAAATTGTAAATTACATGTGTTTATAGGCCTATAATGGTTGTTTCTCTACACCAATCGCTCTAGAATTCTCAAATTAGTTTAGGTAGACTCTTGTTTCACCAAAATTGGTCAAAAATTGACCTCCCAATGCACTTTTCCCAATGTCAGCTAGAAAAGCTCTACTAAACGTGGAGACAAATACTTAACTGGAGTTAAATTTAATAAAAAAACCCTAAAAATAGGGGCGCACTCCAACTTTGATGGACCATTAACTATAGCATTAAATAGTTTGGGCAGGGTAGTCAAATACAAACCCCCCGCCATTATCTCCGCAGTCTAACAATTGAACTCTGCATTTAAGGTGGGCAGAACTCGGAGTCACGATTCTAAAAACCGTCGCATTAACCGTCATTTAAAACCATTTGACAGGTCTTAAAGACTCCGCCGATTAACCTGTGGAGGTTATGGTTCATCCAAAAGTTGCACTAAATGTTGTCTAGCTGCACATGTAACCACATCTGAAGCCGTCGGTTAGTGGTTCATTCATCCGCCATTTTTTTGAAGTTTTATGATACAGTTTTGGATATGCCATGTGAACAAGTCTTGGGGCCGCCAGCGGGTTGGGATTGCTAGCGGTCCCCTCCCCCAACACATAAATTTTAACACCATAAATAAATGTGAGGTCATATAATGTTAAGTAACAAGCTATAGGCGAGATGATTAAGCTGCCCGCGCCCGCGCCCGAGGTCTCTAGTTCGACTCCTGTGCTATCCACAAATTTTACAAGACCCTCCTGATGACACGTGGTGGCCTCCAGGCTTGCCACGTGACACTCATCTAACGGTCCAAAACCAAAACCATCAATGGTCAAAAACACATCTCCGTACCACTAAAATCAATGGCCCACAACATGCCACATGGAGCAATCCTGTTGGCTGTGAGAAAATGGAATATTCCCTAGAATATGCCTGCTGATTGTACCTGCATGATGACTAGGCATCCAGTCACAAAATTTTTACTGTTTGGGAGAATGGACAGAGCGCGATATATTCCTCATACGACATCGGCTTTTCGAACCGTTCACAGTGCCAGAATCGCAACAACAAGACCTTTCTAGTTGCTCAGGTTTGGTCCTATTTCAAGCACTTTCAATTTTGAGCATAACCCATGATCTCCTAATTAGTTCCACATATACAGAAGATATGCACATATATGGAAGACACACATATACCAAAGTTGCACATATATAGAAGCTGCACATATACATAAGTTGCGCATATATGGAAGATATACTCATATATAGAGGATACAAATATACGGAAGTTGCACATATACAGAAGATACACATATACAAGAAAAAAACTAGCCAAAAAAACAATAACTGCCACCCCACATTACCATTATAAAGGAAATTTTATGAATTTTAAGCAGGCCTAGATCCAAGATCAGGTTCTTCTTTAGCCTAGGTACAAACATAACATCTTTGAGGTGAAGAGGGGAGGCTTTCTCCCTCTCAAAGGTGACATTACTAATTCCTGTAGCACTGTACCTCCCATCATCCCCCAATACGATATGCATATGGAGATACTTCTCCTCTAAGCTACTGAAAAACTCCTTGCACCCTGTCATATGGAACGAGGCGCCAGAATCAAGGTACCACACACTCCCCATAACAGTTTTGGCCATGCATGATATTAGGGTGAAATCTAATTTGAATTATGAAGCCAATGCTTCACCTCCTGCTCCTCCTGAAGGCTTCTTGTTAGAATTATTGTGCATACATTTTATTGTATAATTTCAGTATTTGTGGCAGTTGAAATATTTTATCTCACTCAAGTCTTTCTTATTGACATTATTTTTGCTAGATTCAGGTTTTATTTAGTCTTCTTTCCTTTTCCCTTCTTCCCCTTCCCAACTAAGGAAAAATTATGTTCATCCTCTGCTCTAGATGATACTCCATCTCTAGTATTTCTCTTGAACTCTTCTTGAACCAAATAAGGCCACAACATTTCCAAATTTGGTCATTTTTCCCTTCCATTCATATTCCTAGTAGCTGTGATAGGATTTTGGAAGCCCTAGAAGAGTATAATCGATGAGGGGCTCTTCCTTGACGTTATACTCGAAAGGGGGAAACAAATCATGGTCACTTAATATCATATGAAAAGGGATGAGGGAATCACTTGTAGAAGACTTAAGATGTTGAATAAGAGGAAAATACAAAAGGGAGAGTGAAACATTATATTCAATGGGTCTCTCTTCCTCCAAATCATAATATAAAGGCTCAAGTGATTTGAATATATAATCATAAGGGAGATAGGTGGGAGCCTAATCAATTTCATCGTTATTAGTACTAAAGATTGAATCTCCCCTAAAAGGAGCGTCAACTATCTCCAATTTCCCCTCCTCATGCATAGGAAAATAATAATCCTCCTTCCCATGGGTATCTATGGATATGTCATCATAAGTAATTCTCGAGAGAAAAGGAATATTAATCTCGGCCTAATCCTCTTTATCGGTGTCATAAATGGGAGCACAATCAAATCGATGACCAATAATTTCTCATTTCCCCTTTTCAATGTGGAAGTAATCTTCAATTTTATCTTCCAAGGGGTTAATGGGATAACCTTCCTCAAGGTTCTCAAAAGGATATTCATAGAGAGTAATATCCTTGAGAAAGGAAAGGTTAGTCTCAACTTCACTTTCCATGGACTCATCCTTCCCAACGCATGTGTCCTCAAAATCATCCTTTTCATCATGTGGATCTAAGGAGGACTCATCTTCCCATTCATCACTTAGATTTTCAAGTTATTGATCATGCTCGATGAAGGCTTCCTCCTGAATGCTCAATGTGGGGCATACTTAAAAATTTCTAAGAAATCCATTAACAAACTCCTCAATAGATGAGATGCTCCTAGGTTCGTGATTTTGCAGCCAATCACCCCTGTGCTATATTCCAAGCATGAATGTGGGATCTCATGTAACAAACCAAGAAAAACCAAACCATGGCTTCTAGAGGAAAACCCACCTCAACCCTCAACCAGTGATTCCACCTCACCGTTGGGAATTACTAATACCAACCAAATCGTTCTCTACCCAAGTTGTCCATGGCTCCAGATTATTGTTTCAACTGTGGCTTTAGGAACTAATAACTCAATCGACAACCTTCCACAGCTCCAGAGTGTTTGTCCAACCCGACTCCAAGAATATTAACTCAACCCGTCAAGATATCAAGAGTGTTTTTCCAACCTAGGCTCCAAGACTAGTAACTCAACCTAAGTTGTTTTAGGGTTGTGTTTGTTTCAACCAATGGCTCTAGGAACTAGTAACTCAACCCACATCCATAAGGAATCTGAGCACCAATTAGAAACAACAAGTGGAAAAACCCACAAGACCATGGCTATCTAGGAAATGGAAAGGAAAGGATAAAACACCTGTCAATCTAGGTAGATCTCCATGCTAATGACAACACATAACAAAAAAACCACATGCATGCCAAAACTAGCAAGGAAATCATGCATGCATCTTGGTACCTGCAAAGTAATCTAGTTGTAGTTTTTTATCCATCTATTCCCTTGTGATTTCTTGCTTTCCTTTTCCATATTTCTCCAAATCAAAGTGAATATTAGAGTGCTCCAAGCATGTTCCAAGAATACTCTAAGTGTGCAAGAGTATGAAAGAATGAGATAATAGAAGGGAGCTCCACCCAGAAACTGTCAAAAGACATGAACTGGTCCTCATAAGCCTTTTTATAATTGAGGCCTCTATTTTCTTCATTTTCCTTCATTTTTCCTTCAATTTCTCTCTCATGCAATTATGTGAACCTTCATCTCCCTCTTCTCTTATTTTCCTTTATTTTCATAAATAAAATTCCAATTTATGCCTCTTTGCCTTTGCCAATGCCTATGAAAATTTCTTTAGCCATAATAAACCTAAAGTGACACCCACTAGGATGTTTTTTCCAGCATTCAACTTGGAATATATGTCCCATGACCTTGGTCTTATATTTTTTTACATGGAAAAATCAACTAAGGGTTGTTACAAGATATTTCCAGATGTAAATGCCACCTTTTGAAGTTTTCTTACTTTGCAATATATTCCACAAGCTTTTTCTTCATGTGACATATCACATTGCCTAAAACTTTCCTTTGTCAAAGTTTCTTTTAGTGTGACACATCACACTTTCTCAAAAATTCCTCCATCATAACAAAGGGTTTTGATAGATCATATTGCTCCAAACTTTCATTCATTGAAATGTGACACATTGCACTTTCCCAAAATTTACTTTTGTGTGATATATTGCATATTGTCAAACTTCCTTTCCATGTGAAAAATCACACCTAAAATTTATTTGGCTATAACATATCACATCGCTCCAAACGTTCCTATGTCCCATAATGCACATTATCAAACATTCCTTCCATGTGACATATCACATTGTGTCAAAATTGCTTTCTATTTGACATATTGCATCTTCTCAAACATTTGATCTCGATGACACATCACACCCAACCACACCAAATTCTTATTCCATGGAATATACATGAAATATGTTTCCAATAGCATGTCACACCAAAGTTTGGTTTCATGTGATACATAAAGGTTTTCAAGGTTTAAGATATATTGCACCAAAATTTAAAAGAGGCATGACACAATGCATATTGCACTAAATTGTAGGAAATGTGCAACATAGGTTTTGTAATGAATACCCATTGGAATGTTTCCATGTTATTACACATTACACATTGCCAATGTAACTTTTTGTATTGTGAGATTATGGAGTGTGCATTTAGTTAAATTTTGAAGTCATGTTTTCTTCCAAGTTGCCAATAGTACCATTGGTAAACATTACCCAATGAGAATGAATACCGCGATCAGGGACTTTATGCCACCTAAGAGATGGTATCATCAATTGTGTTGTGGCGATGTATATGACTGAAAACATATATTAATGGTTACAACTAGTGGTGGATATGATTAATGATTGGAAGCAAGAGGTTGGTAGCTAGAAGGGAAATGTTGGATATTCAGAAGTGCACCCATGGTCATCCAAAAAATTTGAATGAGAACTCACATTTTTTTTTGTAAACTAAGAAAAATTATATTACTCATGAAAACTGGAATACATAGATAACACTAGGCGCACAAAGGGAGCACTAAGACTCAACCCTCAACCCCTGTCAGTTGGATGAGCCACTAAGAACTTCATAAACAAAATACCAATACATCAGGGCCTTACAAGGGGCTCTGGACTCCTTTCCATACAAGTTATACAGCAAAGCCAAAGTAAAAGACCATGCAGGAGCGTCAAAACAAATGCCCACACCAAACAAACTCCTCAGAATGCATAGAAACCTTCCAATGAGTCGTGATTGAAGAGCCCAACATGCCACTATTGAAATTTTCAATCCACTAAAGAGGAAACCACCAACGCTAACCTGAAAACAAGCAAACCAAATTCAAAACATCCATGTACCACCTTGTGCATCAAACAACATATAAGAAAGGAAATACTACATAGGGTAGGATAGAAGCATACACATCCCACAAAAGGATCATGACCCTACTATGTCCCCGTAATCTGTAGATCCAAAGGCTATCCATGGGCACGCTAGAGACAAAACCAAAAATGTCAGGAGAGACCCAAATTTTGGCACACACCACCCTTTTTCATTTAACATTATCTAGAGACGACATAGTTATGAGAACCCTTGTGCTAGAGTCGAGGGGATCAAATGTAAACTCACATTAACTATTAATGTTAGTTATTATTATTATTAATTATGATAAGTAATTTATAAAAAAAATATCTATATATTTATTTTTATTAAAATATTAAATATGTAATGTTTCAAAGTATATTTTTCTCCTCATTATTTTTCATAGTAAATATTATCATTATAAATTATAGAAATTTAAATATATATGAGAACTTAAATAATTTTGTATTATATTATAAGTGATTAAAAAGTATAGTGGGTGAGTTCATTCAATTAGCCCAAAAGGAACGGTTCAAGGGAAGAGTTTATTGGATATCCTTGAACCACCCTTTATATAAATATTATATTATATAATAGATAATATATTATAAATGGTTAGAGAATAGAGAGAAAAGTAAGTGAATTAATTGTTAATTTAGTTAGTGTAAAAGAAATATTTTATAGTAAAAATTCATAGCATATTTTTAATTTTTTTTGAAAAAAAAGATTATTAAAAAAATCGAAATAAAATTTATATATATATATATATATATATATATATATTATTTTTGTAATTTCATAACTTTCAATATTCTCACTAATGCTTTTTAAAATTATAAATATCAAATTATGACTTTAAAAAATGATATCAAAAAAAAATCTTAAGTACAAATAGTTATTAGTTTTTCCAATTTAAAAAAAAAAACATAATAAATATTTTCAAAATTTTAAATTAAAATATTCTAAATAAAATATTGTCCAAGTTATGTATGGTAGAACTGTTGCAATATCATGTTTAATATTTTTGGATTCCAACTTATGGTTTTTCCCATGGTATTTTTAACCCATGGTTTTCTTAACATCTTTAAAGGTTAATAATTAGACTAAACTATATCTTTTTGAACTTGGGATTTACCAAGTGCCAAAATAGATCATGGATTTGCATCTCAAGAAATTTGATCCTAAATCCAAATATGAATCTAAACGGGTAATAAAATATCTTTTATCACATAACAAAAATGATATTCTATGTTTAATGAGCAACATTTATCTAAATTATCATAAATATACATACAAAAAATAAACAAATAAATCCATATTTATCTTTTTTTCAATAAAATTAGCACTACCGTTTTGATTAAATTCTGTAATATTTACAAAATTTATTAAAAAAACACATATTTTTAATTTTTAATTAAAATAAAATTTTAAAATTTAATTACAATTTGGATTGAATGGTATATAATAAAATGGATATGAAATTTCTTATTGGAGGAAGAATGGATATATTCTGATGTAATGATTTGATTTCTAAAATATATTTAAGTATACATTTTTTATTTTTTCTTTATGTGACTTTATGACATTTTAAGAAATATATAAATGCCTTTAACTATTAAAGTCATTCTAATATATTTTTGTTTTCTTGATTCTTTACTAAAAAACTATTTTATTTTCCTTACAAAATATTGGCATAGTTTTCTTCATGGATGAAATGGATATTTTAATTTCATCAATACAATTTCAAGGAGATTTGTGATTTCTTCTTGTTTAAAATACAATTTTACAAATATACAGTTTAAAAACTTATAATTTTTAAATGTATTTTCCATATTTTAAACAAAATTAATGAAGAAAAAAATATTTATTTAATAAAAAGATTTTTTATGTTCCTCCAAAATTTGATTTATTTATTTTTGGTAAAATAAACCAGTACACCAACATCTTGAAAATAGTATTTATTTAACCCAGATAAAACAAGGAAAGCCTTAGTTGTAAAATGGTAAAATATTTGTACTGGACTCGAAAATGCATAGAGATTGTAGTAGTTACCCATCACTCTATTATAGTCTTTATGAATATGTTTTTTAAGAACCATTGATTCATGTGAAACTTATGAATGATGGTTTATTCACAATAAATAATATGGCCCAGCAACAGAGGATTGATTTGCCAAGGAAAGAAAGATCTTAATAGATATTATTGAGTGTGACTTAAAAAAACACATATCCCTTCTCCCTATTGACATATTAAGGAAAATAAAAATAAAGGAAAATAAGATCCTTATGCCCTCAAAACTTGTAATGGAAAGAACTCTCCAAAAACATTAACTTCAATTAAAAAATGTACTATCTGCCCGAGATGATTAGAACATGAAACCACATTTCTTTCACTTTGTAGAGAGTGGGGAGCTTTTCTTTAGGAGCTGGAAAGATGCCAGCAGATTTTCCTATTTAGAGCAATGTTCCATTATAATTAGCTATTTATGTTCAGCTTCTGTGTAACACAGGGGATTTTGCAAATAAATTAACGGTTAACAACAGGAGCAATGTTCCACTATAATTAGTTATTTATGTTCAACTTCTGTGTAACATGCAAGATTTTACAAATCAATTAACAATTAACAACGGGATTCGACCCGGGAAGTCTAGTTTTTGGCCTTCTTAAGGAGAGGTCGAAGGCACTGGAAAGCAACACCAAGAGCATGATATCATTGCGATGGAAAGGAAAGAAAAATGAAACTTTCAATTGAGGAGAAGGTTCAGAAATACACCTACACAGTAAATATTTTCCATTCGTCTTCTAGCCAAGGCATGTTAATAGGTCACGCCCAAGCATGGACTGATTCAATGAAATCTACGGAGTTAATACCAAATGGTTAGAAAACGTGCAGTAGCAGATTTTTTGAAATTACTCTCTGCGGGTGGCTGTGAAATCCTTGCTAATAGGATTTAGATCTCAAAGAAAGAAA